>MU204179.1:1011523-1022531 GCA_017309775.1 Paedocypris sp. Pulau Singkep
AGAGAGAGAGAGAGAGAGAGAGAGAGAGAGAGAGAGAGAGAGAGAGAGAGAGAGAGAGAGAGAGAGAGAGAGAGAGAGAGAGAGAGAGAGAGAGAGAGAGAGAGAGAGAGAGAGAAAGTGAGATGGAGATAGAAAGAAACGTAATATGTGAGATAGAAGGAAATAAAATAAGCATAGGAGAGATATGATGGGATATGATGAGAAAGAAAGAAAAAAAGAAAGAAAAAATGGAGTGAGGTAATGCCAGAGACAAACGGAAAGATAAGTCAAAAGATTAAAGTGAAAGAGAAAAGTGAGAAAGAACAAATAAACAAAAGAAAGAAAAAAAGAAAAAAAAAGAAAGAAAGTAGAGTGAGGGAGTGCTAGAGACGAATGGTAAAATAAGAGTCAAAAAATGAGAGTGAGGGAGTAAAGTGAGAAAGAAAGAATGAGAGAAAGAAAATAAAGACAGAAAGAAAGAAATAAAGAAAAAAAAGAAAAAAGAGTGGGGTGAGGGAATAGATAGAGAAAAACAGAAAGAGAAGTCAGAGATATGAGAGTGAAAGAAAGAAAGAAAGAAAGAAAGAAAGAAAATGTTATTTTGCAGGTGGTTTAATAAGTTTGACGAAAAACATCATCACTCCAAAAGTCTCTTACCTTTCCATCGACTACACGTAATAATTAATAACCATCAGTGCGGTCACTTCCGCCACAGAACAGAGCCGGGTCAGAGGTCACGCTCATTACACACACACGCACCGCAGCAGAAGAGTGTGAGCTCACAGAATCCCACCCTCACCTACTCTACAGCATGAGCTCATGGGGCGAGTAAAGTGAGATGATAAACTGCTCTCGATTCCTTGACTCCAATTTGTAATTTTTTGTGTGCAGAGGTAGGACGATGACGATTGATCAAATTGAGAAGCAAATTGAGTAACCCTGCCCTCTCTCTCTCTCTCTCTCTCTCTCTCTCTCTCTCTCTCTCTCTCTCTCTCTCCCTCTCTTTTGCCCAAAGACCCTCTTTAAATATTCAGCTAGATTTATGAATGGTCACTGTCTCCCACAGCTATTTATATCTCTTATATTGACAGAAACACATTCAGGAAGAAGAATTAAATTTTGGTTTCTGCGAGTGTGACGGGAAGTTTGATGGAGCGTAGTTTCAGATGAAGGTGGGGGGCCGACGAAACGCTCAGATTAATGCGTGTCTCGGAACAAAAGTAGACATGGATTTATTCCTATTTTCCTTCTCTTTTTATGAAAAATTCAAATGAAGGCCAATTTCCAGGATTACCTGCCTCTCAGTAAAACGTTTCCAGACATTTATCATTAAGGGAATCAAAAATTAAAGAGATAGGAAGCTATTTGACCGGAATAGCAAATTCAGATCACTGTATTTACGCCAATATAAGCACCTCTTTTTTTCAGAATTTTTGACGCTCAAAAACGCGGGGAGATTTCGCCGATTTCAATATTTTCATCCCTATTTTTCTGTATTTCAAGTCAGGAACAATCACAATTAAACAGAAACAAGTTGTCTTTATGTTGCGGCGCACGTATGAGTCCATATAGTGTTAAACTAACTTTTATTAGCTCAATAACAGAAATATAGAAACATTAGACACCACGTCACTTAACAGAGGCAAAATAACACAGGATGAAGTAAGATTAAACTAAATACAGTACAATATTTTAAATTACAACAGAGACTACAAACCACAATCGGTTAGTTTAGCTTAGCGCTAACAAATGGGTCCAATGTGTAATTGCAGAAAGGGTCAAAACAGTCGAAAACGAAGAACACAGGAAAGAAGTAAAAAATCCAAGGAAAAGACACAATCAAAACGCTTGGTCTGCTAAACAGGGGATACTAATCCTTCGCTTCGATTCTCTATCAGCGTCAGATAAACTGAGAGCTTGACGGGCCTCCCACAGCTGCTTTGCGCATGCACGAACTAGAGCAAAGGATCTTGGGAAATGAGGTTTTGATCACTAGAATCGACTTTGTTATCTATTATTCAAGTAAATTGATATCAAAATGATACAAGTTAGTCACAAGTTAGGTTTGTTAAATAAACAAAAAATAGTAAGTGTAAGAAAATATTACCGTAATTGAACCAGAAACGTTAATAAAAAAAGTAATATCAATATATTTTTTCCATTTTTATTTTGTGCCTTAAAAACCAGGGGGGTGCTTCTAATTTGTAAATATGCGTAAATACGGTAAATACGATAAATAGATATTGTAGAAAGACAAAAACACTTGATAAGATGTTGCTTTGCGCTTTGTGCGTCTTCAAATGCAACCCTTTGCCTTCTTCCTGTGGTCTCACCCTGAAGTGACACACACAGAGGGCTTTCGGGACGCGGACCCCAACATTCGATCTGATTATTTAGGAAGGACAAAGTGCTGGTGTTGATGAAGAGCCTGCTCGGAAATCTGAGCGTGGAGAAATCAATGTGGATCCAGCAGCCCCGGAGCATTGATCACTACTCCCTCCGCATTGACAATCCATGCCTTGTTTGGCTACGCGCGTGAATAGGGCGAAATGAGCCTCCAGTGAGCTCTTTCTGTAGCGTCTTCCTCGTGATCCCTGTCTCCGGCTCCCCTTCCTTTGTCTGAGTATTGACACCGCTTCTGCCATGATTTATAATAACACGGTCAGAAAGTTTTGAGTGAAAAAGCAAAAGTTTCAGATCATGCCATTAACGGTAAGCATGGCTGGCTGCCAGCAACTTTTTTTTTTTTTTTTTTAAATCCACCGTTTACTTTAAGTGATGGTCTTGAGTGCAGGAAAACATATCAGCTTGTAGTTTGTGGTGGGATCAATCCCAGAGAGCCAGAAGAAACGAGGGTCTCTCATTATGAACAGACATAGTTTGTCCAGAATGCTTTCCTCCGCACCTTGTTAGAGATGTCCAGCCTGTATAATTGGAGCCAGAGCTGACAAACCCTTCACTGAAAGCTTTTGTAAATGACAAATGTTCCTCTCTAGGAAAGATGACCGTTTAAAAAAAAAAAAAAAGCCCACCGCCAACAACAACAAGATACCGCAGATCCGGCAATCACACAAGTCACTTCAAGCACTAATCATTTTCCCCAGAACTCTGAAAACACTAGTTCAGAGACGCTTCATTGAGAATAAAGCACCGACTGTTTGTATTTAACTTCATTACAACTATTTAAAAAGTCACAGACAAAGAATCCCAATCACATGCACATGGACGTAAAAGCAGAACCGACTAATCAAAGCCAGAGAAGCGGATGCAAACTAGTTTCCGCTGCTCAGGTCAACACATTGATATCCTGAGCACAGATGACTGCTCTCCTTCGGCTTCCTTCACCTGCTTTTGCTTAAAGAAATCCAGATTTCTCAGATTAGCGTGTCACGTTGTTTGCATTCACCTTGATCGAATTAGAAAGTGCATTATAAGAGTCCGGTTTTCACTTGTAAATATGCCCTGTCTGCAGAATGTAAGAAAGAAACGTGGCTGTCAAAATGGCCATCAGGGACCGTGTGGAAATATTGCTCTGGATTTAACCATCTAATGAAGTTACATACACAAAGCCGGAGCAGTGGGCATGTTGGAGTCAGTGTCTTGCTCAAAGACACTCGCTTGTAGAACCCACCAGACTATCTATTGAATCTGCAATGCCTGGATGTAGTTCCAACTCCCAATCGCTCTACTACAACTGACATCAATGTCAAGTTTCATCGAATGATCACAAAGTGCTTACAATACACATTAACACAACTTCAAGGTGCAAGAAAGAAATGAAGATTGTCTAGTCTCCTCAACTAAAGAGGCTGGCGGAAAGTGTTCCAAAAGCCAAGAGAAAACAGCATCTACAGTGAGCTTTATGAAAGGTGTATGTATATGAAGCATGCTTTAGGAGTCTGAGAAGCTAAACTGTTGAAGAAGACAGCTATTCTATGTCCAAGAGACTCTGGATGACTTTCCTTTGACTGTTCTCTCCATCTTTTAGTATGACCTTGCACCAAGAACCTTGCCACTGACCCTTACGTTTTCTTTCTGAACTCTTAACTTTTCTCTTGAACTCTTCACTTACAATTAGTTTCTCAGTCCCACCACTTTGACGGTTTCCCCAGACTCGGCAACCTGTCCCTCAAACAATTCTTGAAGACCCTTCAGTCCATACCACTCAGACTCTCATTTTATCCTGAGCCATTACACAACTCTTCTTGATGGTCAATCCTTCAGACACTTTACTCCAACTCGTCTCTCTGACTCTTTTGTTCGGACTCATCTCTCCCGACTCAGATCCTTCACTATTCTCTCCATTCCAACACTCAGACAATTATGACTCTTTCCAATGAATCTTCACCAAAACCTTTTCCAAAAACACGACCCTCAGATGATTCCTTACAAGTCTTTCTTCTAACTCTTCCATATGGTTTATCCCTCAGACTCTTCCCTCCAAATCATTCCTCAGACCATTCCCACAACTCTCTCTTTTAACCAGACCCGCAGACTCTTTTCCTTCAGACCTTTCCATCGTTTTGAGACCATTCCATCAACTCTTGACCTACAGTTTGTCCTTCACTCTTCCCTACGGTCCATTCCACAGACTCTTCATATTCGTTTACAGTATTTATTACAATCAACAACTCTTTCTCATCTACCTTACAATTGGAGACTCTGAAAAAAAGTTTAACATTGTCAGTTAATGTAAACGTCTACAATGTTTCTTTCACTTAAAGACTTTAAAAAGTGCAGCACCAATGCATCTATTTACTTCAAAAGATGCAGACTCATTGTGTAAGGTGTTGTGATTTTCTCTGTGGAGCAAAAGTCCCAAAACCTCTTCCTGCACACAGACTGATTTAACACCAACCAGGTCAAATCTCTCCACTTCCTTCCTTTCAGAGGAAGAATGAAGCGCTTGAAGGAACAGCAGTGCGCATGCAAGCAAACAGTGCTTGTTCTGGATTGTTGGGTTTTCAGGAACAGAACTGCCTTAAAGTTGCATTAAAGTAACCCAAGGATATATTAAAGAATATCAATCAAGTTCAAGTTTATTTAAATAATAATACTTATTTATACATTTTCTTAGTCCGAGACCAAGGCAACGTCGCTAAGCGGAGTCTTTAAAGAAGAAAATTGTCCATAGTTCATCTGTGTTCAAAATTAGGAAAAAAAATAAAAGAGTCTGTTAAAAAGAAAAATGTCCAAATCATTATCCAAAGAATAACTACTCTTATCAGTTATTGCCATGATCTAATATCCGTCTACGCTAATTTATTTGATCTTTACAGTACTAACGCATAAAACAAAGCTATTTCGAAAAAAGTTGAGAGGAACATGCTTTTCGAATCACACGAGCATGTGTGTCGTGTCGTCATCCATGCTGTGCACATTTTTAATTGAGCGTTGTGTGTTCCGGACGGCGTGTGTGTGCGCAGGCGATTCTGCTGAGCAGTCCTTGTTTTTTTCTATTATCTGCTTTATTGAACACAGCACTGCGTTTACACGGCCATTTACATAAGCAGAGGTGTCTATACATTAAAGTAGCATTAAACGACTCGGGGAAAGCGGAAGCCGTTGCTCCATCCCTCTCTCCTCTTTCGGCTTCTCTCAGCCTCTCCACCTCTACATTGCAAAGGCCCTTACATTAAATTGTGATAGATGAAGAGCGGAGGGCATTCATACAAATCAATGACTTTAGTGTATGTGTCATTAGCTTGAGAGATGCAGGCGACGGTCAGCGCCATAAATCAAGCCATGATCGGCCTGTCTGGGACGCAGAGCGGCTTCTCGCGCAGCCGCATGTATTAGCCGGAGATGAGTTCGGAAAGAGTTAGGAACCGGGAAAAGTGGCTTCTTGGCTTCCAGAGCCCACACACTCAATGATGCCGATGTTTATTATGTATATTTAGAGCCGGGCTGCTTCATCCCTGATGACCAGGCCAGCCAGTGGATTAATGACTCCGTGCTCCCGCTACGTTGACACCGATACTGATGGCAGAGATCTAGCGACCCAGAACTCCAGAGAGACAGCAGTCAATAGCAGACCCTTTCACCCAGCCAACCACGGCCGGGGGAAAATCATTCTCACAATTTACCGGAGAGAATAGGATTTAATACGGACTCAAATGTGCAAGGTTGCAGATGGAATGTAATTAGAAAGTGTGCGGGGCCGCTGTTGCTCAGAGGTGCAGTAACTTACTCAACCACAAACACGCCGTTGGTTGGAGAGATTACGCATCTAGGAGGCTACGGGCATCCAAATACTCCCAAAATTACATATATGTGTGAGGTAATGAGATCACAAATTAACCAGTATAATCATGGAGATGTTCGTTGTCTCACCTGTCACTTTATAATTGCGAGTTTGAATCATGGCGTGTGCGCGGAAGTGTGTGTGCGCAATTTAAAAACCTGCAGAAACCGCATTCGTAGCCTCAACCAATTAAAAATACTGACATAATTGTTTTAATAGTGCAAAAAGTGCATGGTTGACAAAAAGGCCGCGCAGCAAACATTTTTTAATGTGTTATTACCAAGCAATGAAGAGACTTCCAGGACCTCAATGAAGTTGAAATTTTACAAACTGTTTTAACGGTCTATATTTTACATCATTTTCTAGGAAGTATACTTTTTTTGTTACACACTCGTTTTAAGATAAAGTGGGAAAACCAAGCTGCTTTAATGAGCAAATGTAATGCGATGTAAATCATATTGGATTAAAGTCCTCTAAACGCATCAATTCTGATTAATTGATTTAAAGCGTATGGCATTGAGAGGAACACACAGGTACGAAAGAATAAATGCACTGAAATCCGACATTTAACACACTGAATCAGGGTAAAGAGAAGGGGAAAAGTATGTCTGACTTCAAACAAAATCATTACCATAAACCATATGACAGATTTTTAAGGACAAAGCAATCAAACTGAGCTCACGCGCTGAATTTCCATAGTTCTCCCTGGAGGCCACATTTGCATTTGATCTAAAGAAATTAAAATTAATTACATAATTATAAACACAGATTTCTTTCTGTAGCTTTTTTTAGTCTTTGATGTTAGTGCTCATTTATATCGCTGGAAAGATGTATCTTTTTTTATTGATTTGCCAATAAATCACATATTAGCATTCACAAAATCACATTCAAATTTGCATCTAAGTAAAGTATCAGCAGCAAACTAAAAGAAACTGAAAATAAATCACTATAAATAAACTCCATCATAGTGTCAAAGAGACAATCATAGGGAAAGAAAAGAAGACAAGGGCATTAATGAGAGATGAAGAAAGGAGGACACAACGAAAAATTGTGTGTGTGTGTGTGTGTGTGTGAGTGAGTGTGTGTGTGTGTGTGTGTGTGTGCACGTGTGTGTTAAAGAAGGGCAGAGAAATAAAAATTGTTAGAAAAGTGGGAAGAGAGAGAAATAGACAGTAACTGAGAGCAGAACCAGAGTATGTGTAATTATGAGAAGTAATAAAGAAAGATGAAAAGAAGAATGATTGAAAAAAGTAAGAACAAATGAAAGTAGAAAGCATAAACGCAAGAAAGAAAGGGAGGACATAGACAGAAACAGACAATGATAAATTGTTAGAGAAGAAAAACAAAAGAACGAAGAGAGAAAGAGAGAGAGCAGAACTGAGAGCAGAACAAGAGTGTATGTATTTATGAGAAGAGATAAAGAATGAAAAAAGAAAAAAGAAAGATAGAAAAAAGTAAGAACACATGATGGGAAAAAAGCAAGCAAGAAAGAAAGAAAGGGAGGACATTGACAGAAACAGACAATACTGTATTGTTAGAGAAGGAAAAAGAGAGAACAAAAAAAAAGAGAGAAAGTAGAAGGGAGTGCGTGTGAGTGAGTGAGAGAGAGTGAGTGAGTGAGTGAGTGAGAGAGAAAGAAAGAAATAAAAATGAAAAGACAGATAGAAAGAAGAAGAAAGAAAGGATGGATATGAACATAAACAGAAAATGATCAATAGTTAGTAACTATTTGTGTGTGTGTGTGTGTGTGTGTGTGTGTGTGTGTGAGAGAGAGAGAGAGAGAGAGTGATAGAGATATGGCAAATAAGAGAGGGATAAAAACTGAATGAACCAGAAAAAGAGGGAGAGGGAGAGATTAAGGAAGTAAGAGCTTTCCTCGACACACACTTCCGTTACACAAACGGAAACATAAGCGAGATGATAATAAAACCACAGCAATAATAAAAGACAACGCGAAGCAGACAAAGCCACGCTGGAGAGATCTGCAGCTTCTCTCCTCCTTCCCCTGTTTTATTTGATTCCTCCATTCATGCCGAGCCTAATTAGCCCTTGCTGAGGGGCTGCTGCTGCTGCCCTTAAATCAGTAATTGGTTTCAGTGTTGAGACTGTCAAGAAATTAACACATCACACTTTGACAGCGCCGGCTTTTTTCCTCTCGTATTTGTCATCGGAATCGCCACTGATTCGTCAGCGAGCGAAACAAGCGAGTTGCTGCTAATGGCAGGAGGTTCTCTGGGGCGCCAGATCTTATTCCTGACTGACAGCCGACACGTGCGGATTCACTGTCACGCTGAAAATACCTTTGTTAGAGGTAGAAGCCGAGTTTCTCTCCACTTCCTGTTGACTCGTTATGAGAGTTGTGAGAATTGCGATTATGATTGGAATATTAGCAACGGGGGAAATTATTGAGTATCAAACTGTCCGTACAGGATCTGCTTTTCCATTTCTGTGTCATGGGGAGCCAATCCCAGCAACTTTGGGACTGCAGGCCACACCCCCTGGTTTGGTGGCCAACCAATCACAGATAAGATGACTGCATAACTAAGTTGCTGAGATGACTTTCATAGAAGCCTGAGAAGTAGAGTGTGTGTGTGTGTGTGTGTGTGTGGGCGGGGCAGGACACAAGACTAGTGATGATTAGTGTGTGAACATGCAATAATCAAAAACCATTTTTACCAGCATTTCTATAACATTGATTTTAAATTGGAAGCCTGCACGACGTTCGACAAACTTTATTTTAATAAAGTATTTAAAAAAAAAGCCAATATTTATCCTGGTCGTGAGTTATATTTTAATAAAAATGACGTCTTAATATTTCAAGTTCAATTTTACTATGCCAATATGCGGAAATAGAAAAAAAGTCTTTAAAAAAAGAAAAATATCCATGGTTCATCTGTGTTCAAATTTAGGAAAAAAGAGTCGATTAAAAAAGATAAATGTCCATCAGTGTTCAAACTATGGGCTATGACCAATAATAACGACTCAAACGAGACTCAAATGACTAAATTAGTAATTACCTTTGTAAACTTTACATTTTACATGAAACGTATGTACTATCTGTGAGAAGTAATTTAAACTAAATAACGTGCCCAACACTGATCATTGATCAGGAATGAGACGAGAGACAGATTACAACAATCACAATTTAAGGATTAGCACACAACCGCACAGTCACTGATAACGGCGGCGTGAGGACGAGATAAGATCAGCGGATGACAGGGTGAGGTGAAGGACATGACTACATTTACTCCATTTACTCACCACTAAACAACTCAGTCTGAGGTAAACACTACACTCTATTATAGTCTCGGAATCACATGCTAATCGAACGATTAATCAATTATGGAAATGTATTTTTTCCACAACAAAAACTAGTTCCAGAACTAAATATAATTTTTTATAAACAGTATATATATATAGATTTTTACAATTATTATATTATTATATGTTTCTGGTTCAATTACGTTAATTAACTTGTCAACTTGACTCTTGAATAATAGATAACAAAAACATTCTAGTGGTCAGGACTGCATTTTCCAAGATCCTCTGCTCTCCAGTCAGACTCCACACATGCGCAGAGCAATTGTTTCAAGCTCAGGCCTGTTTCAAGCTCTCTGTTTATCTGACTCCGTGTGAAGAAGGAGGATAATTATCCCCTGCGCAACAATCAAGCGTTTTGATTGTGTCTGTTTCTTGGATTTTTTTTTTTTTTACTCCTTGACCGCGCTCTTCCATTTTGACTGTTTCGACTCTTTCTGACACATTGAACTTGTTTGTAGCCGGTTGCGCTAAGCTAAGCCTAGCCCGGTCGTGTTTTGTAATTTCTGTTTGTTCTAATACAAATTACTGTACTGTATTTAGTTTAAACTTATTTCTTCTAGTGTTACGTATCTCTGTTAAGTGTGCAGTTAAGTGTAATGTTTTTTTGATTTCTGTAATTGAGCCAATAAAGGCGTCTCCTGTAGCACCCCTGCTTATGGACCATTGTTTAACATTATATAGACGCACACACGCACATCTGCATAAAGACGACGTGTTTCCGTTTATTTGTGATTGTTCCTGACTTGAAAAAGGGAGACTTATAATTACGCGCATTTTTGAAATCTGTGATTGTAAGCACCCCCCAAGTATTTGAGGCTCAAAATTTTGAGTGCTTTTATCCGCTGAAATACTATATATTTCCTATATATAGGAATATAACACTATATATATATATATACAGATTTTTGAGTGAATGTCAACACAATTTCTTCTATTTATCACAATTCAAAGAAAAGACGAAGACGAGAGTCTGACAAGCAACGCTTCTGAAACGCTTGTCAGATAAAGAAAGACAAGTCCCAATCAAAACATAGGAAATACAGTACAGTAAGTGAAACGCTGAGATATCTTCTGTCGTCTCGAAATAATCCAAACTCTACCCACAGATAATACCTCAATTAACTGTCTCCAAATACTGTCATCAACTTTACGATAAACTGTTGATAAACTTTATCAACATGGCGAATTCTTCAAGCATAGTGGTCACCCCACCCCCCACGTTCCTCCATTTTGTCTGGCGCGTTCCAAGGCTTTCCTCAGGCTGGCGTCTGTGTTTAGGAGGAAAGCTGTGAGGCCGCGGGTCAAATTGAAGGCCACATGAAGAGAACAAATAAGAGCGGAGGCAGAGGGACCGTGATGCTTTCCCGACAGGCTTAAATTGGCTTTTGTGCACCTGCGCTGGCGACGCCAACGTGACTCGCTCGGCAGAAGCGAGGTCAAGATGCTCATTGTTACGTCCTCACC
>MU204179.1:1037902-1085402 GCA_017309775.1 Paedocypris sp. Pulau Singkep
CTAAATACAATAAATATTTGAGCAGACATACCTTGCATCTGGTAAACCGCGCTAACGGCTAACAGCTAACCGCTAACGAGTCCAAAACAAAGAACACTTTAGTCAAATCCTGGGAGCAAACACAATCAAATTGCTCTGTCTGCTGCACAGGGCAAAACAATACTCTCCTAATATTTAAGTCTGACAAGGACGCAGCTTTAGTCTGCCCTTCAAAGGCTGATGGGAGCCTAACGCCTCACGCTAAGAGTTCTGGGAGTAGGAGTTATGACTAGAATATATTTTTTCAAATCATTCACTATTATTTAGGTAAAAATGACACTGACGTGAGTCAGAAGTTATGCTTGTTAAATGAAGAAAAAATTGTATTTTTAAGAGTGAAATGAACGTAATTTAACCCAAAATGTGTTTGAATTCTTGGAATTTTTATTTTGTGCCTGAAAAATCAGGGGGTGCTGGTATTTGCGAAAATACGATAAAGACCTCTTCTGTTCTTTTCAAAACGACTGGATAAGGAACTCGGTGAGTGACACGGTCTGTCTTTTAACTCTCACAACCAACAACTCGAATGAAAACCCGGTTGATGAGCAAGGCATCAAATCAAATAAATAAAACATTAACCCAGAAGTGTGTAAAGCAGATCCACGTCGGCATTAAAGGCGCTTCGGCGTGGCAGAATGCTAAAAAGTCCAACGCCGGGTCGTTTATCTTTATTCTGCTGAGATTTGTGAACGGCGAGATTGAGAGGAGGCCGATGATGCAGGGTGTTTCAAGGCGGACATCTTGAAGCGTGATGTTGAGGTATGTTCTGGCTGGGGCAGGGGAGGCATCGACATATAAAATGGTTGTAAATTTGCATTAGGCTCAATCCATCATAGGTGAGTGGGAGCGAGCGGGGACGGCGGCGCGGCGCGGTGGAACAGGCAGCTTCTGACAGATTCCTCTTTAAGTGACTGTGAATGCAACAATTCCACAAATAATTTGTCAAGCGGCGCGGCTGAACTGGCTTTGAACCCTCATCCCTTCTCGCTCCCTTTCTCTCTCAAGGCCACGCGATGAAGTTACAACCCACTGTGCGACAACTAACAACGGTAAAGGAAAATAATTACTCTTTACGGGGAGAACAGTGGGAGTGATGGCGGATGATTAATACATCCCTGAAATCTGCCATAGCGACTAATAACTACAGTCAAAGTTTTCTGCAGGTATGTATGAAGAAAGGAAACTATACGTGTAATTAAATATATAAGCACACGGAGACTCTTTATAATCTGTTCCATATAGTCTATGCTCTACGACCCTCTTTCTCTCTATTGTTTTTGTGAAGTTTATATGCACTTTAGTTATGAATAAACAATGCACGTGTGTGTGCGTGCGTGTGTGTGTGTGTGTGTGTGTGTGTGTGTGTGTGGATAATTTATGTTCTGAATGATGATGACTTATATGACTTTCAGTTTTGAAACAAAAAAAATGTTTGTATGTAAATTAATAAAAAAAAAATATGTGTAAATATTTATGCATGAGTATGTGCAGAGATCCCGACAGGTGCCTTACAAATAAAATGTATTATTATTTGTTGTTGTTGTTGTTGTTGTTGTTATACGAATAAATACTCCAACAATGAAGATACTCTGATTCTGAATGTGAATCCTCTCTCATTTCCTGGTCAAGCAGCTGCCAATCACATTCTCACCAGCCAATCAGAGTAAGGGTTGCCCACACGTGAAGCTAATGCAAGAAAGCCAAACGAAAAACAATGAAAGAAAAAAAATCAGAAGCGTAAAAAAAAGACTCAAAGGAAGGCGTGAAGATTGCAAGCAAAGAATAAAAAGCAGAAGCATTTCTTAGAAATGTACGTTTGATGTTTTTGACATTAATCTGATTCCATACTCACATTCAAATATCTAAAAACAGGACTGAGTTGTAAATCCAAACTCGTTGAAACAGTTTATGGCTAAAAGCTAAACGATACTAGCAGAAACCCGACGCTTTGCGAGAAGAACCCAATTCCACACGCATCCCAGAGCAGGAACACGAGCCGATGCTGTAGTATTCACACAGTAATGACCTCGGAGCTCTCCATCAGCACGGTTATTTATCAAAAACAGCCTGCGAACGGGGTGAAGGATGTCTCTTATCTTTTCCTGTCAGCGGGGACATTAGTCATGGGAAAGTTTGGCTTTGGTCCGGGCGAAGGGGGTCCGCGTTGTCATTTTAAATTGCTAATCAATCACCCGATCAGGTGCTTCTGTTGACCAGATTGCATAGATGGGCGCCGCAAACACGCCGGGCCAATGGCGAAGGGTCCGGGCCCATGCAGATGAGGCCGATTGAGCGCTTGAACATGGTTGAGAGAGAGAGAGAGAGAGAGAGAAAGAGCCTTAAGCAATGACTTCTGAGGGCAAACCAAAAAGGGGGAAAAAATGCTCATTCATCATTATTGTCATGGGCTTTCCCAAATGATAACAATTTGTCTTCATCCTATTTTTAGACAATGAGACACAATAGCCATTTGGCCAGATGGGATAACAGCGCGGCGTTGCAATATGTTACCTTTTCTTCAGAAGTGTGTTTCTTTGTTTCGTTTCATTTCCTTTGATGTTTCAATGCCGTTGCAGTCACGACTGGAAATCTCGGCTTTCAAAAGCCCGGAGGAGTGACGGCTGCTGGAACGGCTCGGGCGGTTTAAATATCCGACGTGGAAAAAGGCCCGACGACTCCAACGGAGACGGACGGACACTTTTGATAGCAGGTGGTCTGTGCATGTGGGTCCCTCTAATGGGAAAGTGGAGGTCAAAGTTGCGACGGAGAAGGATGAAGACAAATGATAGCGCGAGAAGATGCATAGAAGTGGTATAATTGACAGCTAACGCGCGAGCTGACCCCCCCGGACCCCTGAGGTTAGCAATCGCCACCAAATTAAAGTCCACCATTAGTTTGTCCAGCGGGGAAACGGAGAAGTGAAAATCAATAAACAGGCATCGGAGAACAAGTCGACTGTTATGATCCGCGCAGCAGGATTTTCATAAACGACGGGGAAGACGAGCAACACGTGTTGCCGGAGTTTGAATTATGGGAGTGTAAAACGGGAAAATAAATGTTACTGTCACGCCATGTGTGTTTTATAGTAGCTACTCGGAAAAGAAAAAAAAAACTCCCTGTAGGAATCTGTTTATGTGACTGTGTTAAATCCATACTGCTTTCCCAGCGAGGAAAAATGTCAGATTCCCGGTCTCGGGGAAAGAGTTGATGTCTCTAAACAGTGTTTAATACAGTTTACTTCCTCTTAAATCCCCTTTCCTCTCCAAATCCGCTCTGTCATCATCTTGAAAGAGAGGCGCGTCTCTTCGCCATATGCAGAAGCGTTTTCTAGCGCTCGGTGTGTTTCTCGCACAAACAGGCGTTTGAAGTCGCTCTAATGGAGAGTTTGTTAGCGGCGGAACATAATGAGTGAAATCCGCTCGAGGAATTGCAGACGCCGCCGTTTGGAAAATCTACAGATGATGAAGTGATGAAGTGAACGTCTGCACTCTGGACCCTTTAGAGAGGAGAGAGAACTTGTCGCATCGATGAATTAATCGAAGAGGAGTTGATTAATATTTAAATTATGTTTGTATTAGCATTAGCGGCGCAGCGTTACTCTCTGTGATTGTAACTGACAGATGTTCACTTGTTTTTTTATACTGTATATGCGTGCACATACACACACACACACACACACACTGGGGGAGCACACAAACAGTCCTAGACAGACACACACACCGAGCCATAGATACATTTACACACACATACACGTACACACAAACACAGATAGATAGACACACATACAAGAAGCACACCCACACACATATAGACACACAATGTGAGTCAACACACACACTACATATTTCAAGTTGACACACACACACACACACACACACACAAACCAAACAGGAAAAAAACAAAACACACTCAATTAGATACACATGTAAATACACATGTTAGACACAAAAATACACACAAAAAGGCAGAATTAGATACACTTGAAAACACAGGCAGGCTCACACACTCACACACACACACACTCACTTATGAATACACAAACACGCAAAAAGGCGCGCTCACACACACACACACTCACACCAACACAAACCGGCAGAAGCACACTCACACACATAGAGAAAGACAATGTGAGTCGACACACACTCACACACAACTTATGTAATGTTGATACAAATGTGCACACACACACACCAACACAAACCGGCAGAAGCACACTCACACACATAGAGAAAGACAATGTGAGTCGACACACACTCACACACAACTTATGTAATGTTGATACAAATGCGCACGCACACACACGCACGCACACGCACGCACGCACAGACAAACCACAAATGAACAACAAACAAACACAGAATTATATACGCACGTAAACAAAGGGTGGCACACACACTCACACACACACACACACGCACACACACAGACAAACAAAAGGCGCACACACTCTCACTCCCATCGTTTACGTGTTGAGAAAGTGCGGCATGTTCAGACCACTCCACTACCCAGCATGCTTTGCGGTATTGGCTATATTTGAGTGATAATTTATCATGTACCTACGGTGTTCCTCTTTCCATAGATGAGCAAGGAGCTCTTAAGAAAGCATTGATTTTTATTTGATTAAACGTCCTCTCATTCGCAGCAAATTAGTGCGAGTTTAATCAAATTAAAATCGATAACTACTTAATAACCCCCCCCCCTCCTGTTTACGGTCGAAGTGCGACAGTTTAAGAAAAACAGGCTGACTGTAGTTTTTGTCGGTGAAAACGCAAACGGTCCAGGTGGAAAAATAGCAACATTCCACGGTTTCCTCTAGGTCTCCTGTTTCCTCTTTCCAAAAAAATTGAGAATTGGAATCTGGAAATGATTGTCCTGCTCAGTGATTGGTCGACCACAAATCCAGGGGGTGTGTCTGACACGTCACGCCCAGAGTTGCTGGGATTGGCTCCAGCTCCCCGTGACCCCGAATTGGAAAAGTGGAGCAGAAAATTGACTCATTAATTATTCAGGTGATAAAGTGTTTGAAAGGCCTTTCCCGAGCCCTACAACGTCAATCGGCATTCCGTTAAAAACCACACGTCTTGACAACGGGGAAACGACAGCGGCTTTTCAAGTGTAGTGTGTAGGTAAGTGTTCCTGACCTGTTTTAGTTCCCTTTTAGAAAACATGAAATCCCTTCGGTAAACATGCGAGAGTTGTGTGCAGAGTCAAGGGTCCGTGAATCAAAAACCCCTTGATGGACCTCGGCAGTCCCATCAGATAAAGCTGACCTGGATCTATCTGCCACTGTAGGAAGAGTCTGTCCGGGCCACCGCGGACCCCCACTCTCCTGTGCCCGGGGGCTAGGCCTGAAGGAGAGACAGATCCACGACTCCTCAGGGGCCCGGAGTGGCTCTCGGAACGCAGACGTTTATGAAAGGTCACGGGGTAAAGCCATGATGGACAAACCATGTGACCAAAGCACTCATGCCAAACTCCGTAAATGCCAGTCAAATAAATAATTGAAATGTTTCGATCGGAGAGACGCCGCTGCAAACCGACTGTTTGGAAACGCATTGCAATGTTTTCGGGGTAAATCTCTGTCATAATGGAATTCCAAAGGAGCTGGCAGGATCACTCAATGTATATGTGTCGGGTATATCACAAGAGACACAAAGAAAACAACGTGGTGAAATAAAAATCCCTGACAACAGCTCTGCTCAAAGGGGTAGCTAATGTCAAAAGGCGTAGTACGGTGTGTATGAAATCTAGCGCGGAAAAACGTTGTAGCAAAACGTGTTCTGTAGATCAAGAATAGTTGTGTTTTGCTTAAATAATAGATTCCCTTATTTGACATCAGTGTCTCGATGGTTCTCTGTGATTGGTTTACCACCAATCCGGGGTGTGTCCTGCTTTTCGAGAGTAGCTAACGTGTCGCAGAAATAGAAAAAGCAAGTTCGAAAATGTCTGGATTATTATTAAATAAATAGTAAAAAAAATAAATAGTAATTAAACATTCTAGGAATTGAAAATCTGGAGTAGGAAACAACCGCATCAGTGCTCGTATGCTAAAAAAGCGTCTGCTAAATACGTACATCAAAAGCAAATCGAAAAACAAAAGGATGTTTGCAACTAATCGGACATGCCACACTTTTCTCCACGGTTACATTTTCCAGTCATTTTTTTCCAAGTGACTGGTAAACACAATTTATTTCAATCTCGGCATTGTGAAACCTACGCCGTCATAAAAACAACAAATGCTCAGTATAATTAAGGACTAACTCCTCCACTCTAACCTCTTGAACGTCCCCGATATTACATCGGACAGCGGGGATAATGCCATTTAATTTGATTTCAACTGAAGCAGCTTTTTTTTATTTTCCCCCAAACTACAGTGTTCCCTCTCATCTATTCATCTCACACCGCATTAGCCATTTGATGGTTAATTTAATATCATTCAAGTGAGCAATACTTGCTTTTAATTTCCGAAGACAAGACCACCTTTTTTCAGCCTGGGTTTTTACTCTGGAAGCCTCTCGCACGTACACGTCAGGCTCAACTTGTCAGTCAAAACATGAAGCTGACATGTCGGCATAAATTGTTCAAAGTAGCTTTAGGTGAAGAGGAACGCCAGTGTGGATATTTTTCCCCTCTCTCTACAAAAGCCAACCTCAATTTGCGTCAAACCCTGTTAAAAGACCTTGGGATTAAAGCAATAAAGTGGCTGCTGTCAGCCCCAAACCCCTCCATCGTTTAAGTGCCAAACTGGAGTTGTTCAATATCATCTCACATTACATCATGTCATGGCGAGGTGACAGGCATGCATCACGAGTCCCGACAGGTCCGGCTTCTACTGAAGAATTCATCCTTGTCTGGCACAATCAAACTTGACTCTCCTCCTTCATGCTCCGAGATGGGAAATCCAATCTGATCTTGGCGGAACGGCGTGAAAAGACAGATCAAGGGAAAATGTGAAGTCTATCAGCTGATAAACACGTGGACGTTCGAAAAATGGAATGTGACGGCGATTCCGACATATACACAGCATCATCCGAGTCTTCATCGACTCCCTACGAGAGCAGCCTGAATACAGTTGATTTCGATAAGTAGGACCATTGAATAATTGTACCCGCCACTTATTCAGACGGAATCCTGAAGAACAGACTCCAATTTAATCGCATCCCAAAGTTGTCCGATTAACCAAAATTGATAGTGTCCCCAAAGAGGGGGTGGTTGCAAGCTCTACCCGTGTTAGGTTGGGATTCCCCTCATTCCATAGATTTCTCCCACAGTTCCTTTTAAGTCAAGCGTATAGGTTAATAAAGATCAGTTATTGGTTGGCTCCCGGTCCAACTTGTCCACAGATGCTCAGCTTGCCCCAACATCTCAAAAGAGTGGGCAAATAAGCTTATTCCGCCTTGCAGCCCTTTCATCGGGACACATTTCCCAGTCACAATTAAACACAAAGCCATGCCGGCGACTGGACAGGCCTCCGAATAAACACTGCCAGATGACTGACAGCAGACAAAGCTCCAACAGGTTGGCTGTCACCAGCAAATCCCCCTGCACACCCCTCCTTCCCTTCACTGGATGCCTTCTAAGCCTTATCACTCAAGGGTCTGCTAATTCACTGGCTAAGGTTGGACTGATAAGGCCTGCTCCTCACTGTCTCTTTACACGGGAAAGGAGACGGACGGGTCCCAGGGACAGACTGTGAACGCTTCTCTGCTACGCGTGTCTGTCTCAATGACACGGCTGCCCGACGGGTTACAATGCAGAGTGCCCTTTGAATTAAGGAACGTAAGCGATGCACTGATAAACTGACACTCCGAGTGCCAGAGGAGAACAGAAGGGGTGGAAAAAACGCCCCACTTAGACTGGAAAAAGCTGGTGCACACACACACATACACAAACAAGGCCCGGTTCTCAGCAGGACGTACCATGCCTAAAATATCAAGTCTGTCAGCTGACAAGCGCACAGTGGCATTTAGCAATACCTGTAACTCTTTCCTGCTCGCGTTGCCGACTCCCCGTCTCACACACACCAACGCGCGATGAAACCACCGTCTCCCTAATGAGACAAGATGTCGCGAGTGATGGGCCGCGTCGCAGTGAGAAGCGTGGCCGATCTCTGAATGTGAATATCTGACTTGAAAGCAAATGGCAAAACACTTGCTGGATATATCCAGCACTATATCAGTAACCACTGACAGATAAAGGAAGACGAAATGCACACACACGCGATATCTCCCAATCTTCCCGTTTCCAGTCAACCGCATTTGTTGTGCAAAATGGTGCGTTCAACAATCCAGACTGAAGAGCAGATCAGGGTTTCGCAGGAAGCTTTTCACAATAATGAGGAAGACAGTCTTCAAAGCAACAGTTTAAAGCCAATCAAACATGTTGGTAATCCCGGTGAAAGCTTGCTCTTCTGCTATCGGTCCAGCGCCTTTTAATTGTGGATTCCGGCCTTTGAAAACCAAACCAAAGAGCCTTCTTAATGATTTAAACACGGCTCTTTTAGCCTGACACTTCGTTCTTATTTTCTTTTGTTCTTTGATTGGTTCGTTCATTAGTTGGTTAGTTTATATGTTGGATGGTTGGTTTGTTCGTTGGTTGGTTTGTTTGTTTGTTCGTTGGCTGGTTTGTTTGTTGGCTAGTTTGTTTGTTGGCTGGTTGGTTGGTTTGTTCATTGGTTGGTTCGTTAATTGGTTTGTCTGTTCATTGGTTGGTTCATTTACTGGTTGTTTCATTCATTAGTTGGTTAGTTTCTTGGTTTGTTCACTCTTTGATTCATTAGTTAATTGGTTGGTTTGCTCATTGGTTGGTTCGTTCTTTGGTTCTTTCGTTCCTAGGTGCTTTCGTTCCTTGGTTCTTTCTGTTCTAGAATCTTTTATTCCTAGGTTTGTTCGTTTGTTCTTTGGTTTGTTTGCTCTTTAGTTTGTTCATTCTTTGGATAGTTCTATGGCTCATTCCTTCTTTCACTCTTTCATTCTTTATATCTCTCCATCGAATTTTCCTTCATTTGTCAGTCAATCAAAGTCTCTCAAGGAGTCAATTGAACATTAAACATTTCGTGATATTCCTGTACTCACAGTTTCGGAGAAGCCACTGTTCGGAGATGGCGGGAAAAGAAGATCAATAGTAATAATGGAAACTTTCTCACACACTTTGCAGGGCAGCGTGTTTGACAATGGCTCTGGGCAATAGGAGTGTATTGTTTAAGCAGTGTTATCTGAGGTTGCAATGGAGGTGCAGAGATCATCTTCACTTCTCTCCTGCTCCCTTACGTTTCCCTTTTATCGCTTGGATAGGGCAAAAATCTCTCTCAAGGTCTTTCTATTTCCCGTCCTTTGTGGTATGAATGAAAAATAGAATAACAAACCAGAAGGGCGATTTTTATGTAGGAAAAAAGGAGATTCAACCTTTTGAAAAGTGGCAGTAGAAAAATATTATATTTATTATATTGGCGCATGAATTACGTTTTTAAAAAGTCAAAGAGAAAAATTTAAAGAGTCAAAAAAACGACAGAAAAATGCACCTTGATTAAATTCCGAAATGAAATTTAAACCCTTTTTACTGAAAAGGCAAAACATTTAAACCTAAGAACAGTTGAAAATCTATTGATATTTAAGTGTTGATTATTGGCATTTTATACATATATTTTAGCTACATAGATACGTATACACAATTAAGGAATGCATGCATTGCGTATAATATATGTACGTATATATTATGGCTCACAAACATATATTGTCTTTTCTAAAAGAATATCTGTGAGCAACACGACACTTTACCTTGGCATAATCCTGGTTGTTTGCTTATTACACACTGGCCCTGAAATGACAAATGTGTGTTCTCTTATCACCACTGAATATAGATTCCTGCTGAGCAAAACAGAATATCTCCTAGTTGCTCCGAGTGTAAAGAAGGCAGATAACATCTGCATAGCTGTTGAGCCGTTCCTCCAGCGGGGGCGCTGATGTTTAATGACCAGCACCGATCAGACCAATCGGACTCAAACGTACACGGATGTCTACGCTAACCAAGCAAAACCGTTCCAAATCCACCTATAATTCACAAATCTGCCGACATCTTTTCACATACAAAAGTAACATTTGGTTTTAAAATGGATTCTTCCCTCCATTATTTTAGGTCTCCACTTCTCATCACGGAGATATATAGGTTAATGTCTTTGTGGCATTTCGGCAAAAGGCCAGTGTGGATGGTCTCTCCCTGCCACATGAATAATTGAAAGCGAATGCGACGCTGTTAAAAAGAGCTGGTCAGTGGAACCGAGAGAAATCAGAACCATGGAACTGCTTTCCTCGGGAAAAGTGAGACGAGTGTCAACCATTCTAATACTACACCACGACTTGGGAATCCCAATGGCGGAACTGTTTAAAATAATAATAATAATAAAAAAAAAACAGCCAAGTCTTTTAAAGGTCCCTACAGACAGAAAACAGCATCTTTGCCCTTTCGGAGAAGTCGAGGGAAAGGCGGGATCATCTAAACACGTTCACTGCTGATTCGCGTTGACGTCCGAAGAGCGAATCTCACGTTGGTCAGTCTCTCCCATCACCTCACTGGCCCGCTCCTATACGCTGGTTCACGTGCTGGCCATCTTCTGTAATGTGTGGCTGCTAATGATTGGGTACTCTTGATAAATAATATATCCGGCACACCATAAACATGATAAATTATGTGCAGAGTGTGTGTGTGCTCCATTATACATGAGGCAGCACTTATAAAGGGGCGATATAAATGACATTAAAGGCTTAATAAATGGGGTATTGATGAATAATTGACTGCTTCGGCATATTTTTGAAAGGACTGCTGCGGGACGCGCGCTCGCCCGTGTGAGTGTGTTTTTTGAAGATTAGGGAACATTACCGGAATGATGTGCTAATGTTATCAGCGCCACCCTGTCCGCCGGGCAGAGGCGGAATGTTTCTCGGAACGCCGGGATGACAGCCGTGTTTATGTCCCGTGCTTGTGCTGTTGACTAGCACAGCACATCAGTCTCAAGTGTGCACGGACTTCACATCGCATTTGGACACAGAGCGTTCGGCTGGAGAGCGTCACAACAAAGATGCTGCCGTGTGTGTGGGTACCAAATGCAGAGAAATCTGCTGAACCTGTTAAGCAAGTGTGTGTGTGTGTGTGTGTGTGTGTGTGTGTGTGTGTATCTGTGTGTAATTAAAGTGACTCAAGATCTGATAGTTGCAAACAAAATTACTTTTATACAGTTATATGTGACTTTAAATAATGCAAAATACCGTATTTACGCGAATTTAAGCACACACACCCCCCTCAATTTTTCAGGCACAAAATAAAATTTGTGAATTTTTTTTTTATTAACGTTCCTGATTCAATTATGTTAATACTCTTAAAATATATTTTATTATTTATTTAACAAACCTTACTGTGTGAGTCATAATACAAAAGTTTCTTTTATTTATATAGCGCTTTTCTTAGTTCCAGACACTATGCGGAATTAGGGTAAAAAAAAAGTCTATAAAGAAGAACAATGTCCATTGTTCATCAGTGATCAGACTATGGTTCATCTGTAACAACATTCCGTTTCCAAAACTCCAGGACACGGTTCTAAAACGCTCAAAGCTGGATGGCGGATTTGGTTGAGCGTGTTTTGAGCGGGTTAACCGTTATAACAGATAACAAAAAGTCGATTCTAGCAGTCAGGACTTCATTTCCCAAGATCCTTTGCTCTAGTCAGACTCCGCACATGTGCAGAGCAATTGTTTCAAGCTCAGGCCTGTTTCAAGCTCTCTCCTTGTTTATCTGACGCCGTGTGAAGAGGAAGGATTATTATCCCCTGCACAACAATCAAGCGTTTTGATTGTGTCTGTTCCTTGAATTTTTTTCAAGTAGTCTGTTCCTTTTCAATTTTTTTCTTGAAGAGTTTCAACTCTTTCTGCGATGGCACAATGGACTCGTTTGTAGCCAGTTGCGCTGTTTATTTAAAATAGTCTCTGGTTTCTGTCCATTCATCATGTAAAATATACAGCAAAATCTATTGATAAACTATACACGGTATATATTCTGGCCAATTGTCATGTATAAATACAGTAATCCTAATATAAGGAATTGTGTGCTTTTAGGTACAATCTCACTGTACGTACTTTACTTTACATTCTCTTGTGCTGAAATGGTCCTAAACGTACGTAGAAAAAAAAGTCTACATGTTAAGTTTACTATACGCTTCATTTCCCTGATTGTTTATTATTTATTATAATGTGAGTTTTTTTTTTATTTATTGTTATTTTAATCATCACTTTCTCATAGTTTGAATTCTGTCTCGGTCTAAAAGGTGTTTTGCTGCCGTGCACCAAACGAAATGACGGACCTTCTCCAGCGTCCGACCATTTTAAGACTTTGCCACTCAATTCCAGTAACACTCATAAATCTCTGGAAACCCAAAGTAAAAGGAGACCATTACAGTGAGATCTGTGGAGTTTAATCAGGCCAGTCCACCACATAAACGTTCTCCTTCTGCTTCACACAGATTGCTGAGACGTGTCTGGATTGGGACGGGAACTCAAGTTTGGCAGATGTGCCCTAGTCGTGGCAGGTTGGACACAGGTTCAAATACCAAAAATGGTGGGTTCCACAATCAAAGTGTTCTCTGATCATTCTGTACGTCTCGTTGATAATTTAAGGTTAACCCTCCTGTTACGTTCGTTTAAGACGAACATCAATAATATCTGTGTTTTATTAGGCACATAAGCATCAGAAAGAGTGTGTGTGTAGGTGCGTGTGTGGGTGTGTGTGTGTGTGTGTGTGTGTGTGTGTGATGTGTGTGTGATGTGTGAGAGAGAGAGAGAGAGAGAGAGAGAGAGAGAGAGAGAGAGAGAGTCAGAATGTCTCATTGTTACAAAGAAACAAATAGTATTTTATATTTCTGACTCTTTTTAGCTTCCTTTTTGTCTGAAGGGTCAAGTTGACCCGAAAATTATCTTTGTGACAACTGAACCATTTTTGACTGAAGATTACAAATTAAAAAGTACATTACAAAATAAGTTATATAAAAAAGAAAGTAGATTAGAAACAGTGGTCAATTTGACCCGAACATAAACATTTTTGTATTATAAACATGTAGCGTGGCGTTGCTGAATCTTTTTTAATATTTTGAAATGATTCATATTTTGTGAATGATGATTACGCCATATAAGTCCAGCAAGAGATGTTTCAAAGTGAAGAAATACTTAAAGATTTAAAAATATTTTTAAACTTAGAAAACGGATCAATTTGACCCGAATATAATAGGAGTTAATAATAATTTTTATTATTATTAGAGCTTTTAGTAGTTTTGTAAGTTTCATGTTGTAACGTTATCTGTTTCGTATCTAGGGACTGAGAGTAACAAAATTTCAATGTTCTGTATGCATCTACTGTACGTATGACAAAATTGACAATAAAGCTGACTTTGACTTTTGACTGATATTAAACGGGAAAAATAATGTGAAAAAACTCGGAATTTAGACGGAATTTAGACTTGTCATGTGACTC
Organism: Paedocypris sp. Pulau Singkep; assembly: GCA_017309775.1. Classification (NCBI taxonomy): domain Eukaryota; kingdom Metazoa; phylum Chordata; class Actinopteri; order Cypriniformes; genus Paedocypris; species Paedocypris sp. Pulau Singkep. The sequence goes on from MU204179.1 coordinate 1,051,454, forward strand.
ATCAATGGCGGTTGTGTGTGGTTCTCCTTCTAGTCTGGAGTAGCGACACCGGCTATCAGCAGAAAGATCAGCTAGCTGGAGCTGCACTGTCCCAGCATCTCAGAAGACAACACAACACATGACTGATGCACGACAAACACCCTGTGACTGCAGATGTCATGACCAGAGAAGAGTGCTGTCATTCCCAGAATCCTCCGAGAGTGATGCAGAACATCCACACAATAACCCAGAACACATCCGGCGGCAAACGCCCTGAAGGAATCTGCCGTGCTGGATTTAATGTTAGAATTCATGTTTTGAATAAGTAAATGTAATGGACTTGAGTGTGAGAGAAGACTGGGATTGTGAGTTTGACGTTGAATTCAGCGCAAAAACGAAGCAGCAAAAATGCACAAGCGCACACACACACACACACACACACACACACACACAACAACAAAAAAAAATCATAACAAGCCAAAAAAAAAAATCGGGAAATTAAACAATAATACTTGCTTTTTTTCTTACGAGATAAATTAACTACCTTATAATCAAGAAATATTAATTTGTAAAAAGACCGATTTAATTTAAAGATGTTCTCACACCATTGGCAGATCATCTACTCGACTTTGTACGTTTTGTACTTCTTTTATTTTTTTTTTGCAGTATACAGACTTCACGAGAGAAGACGATGAGATACTGATAGGGAATTCCAGACAAAAATGCAGAATTCCAACCATTTAAATAATTAGGAAAAATGGAGATAAGCTTTGAAAAAATTGATTGTGTGTGTAGTAATTCATGAATCCTTATTTTATACAGAATTTTAGAATCCAATCTGTTCAAAAGTGAAGCCGCAAAACAAGACACACACCCACACACACTATGTGTGAAAATAGATGCTGATGGAAAATTACCGGCCAAAATTGAATATTTTTCTACATTTAATTATTTTGATAAAAATTAAAGACATTTGCAGAAAAAAGGTTCACGTTTGAAATCTAAGAAAAAAGTCAAGCTGGAAAATCCAACGCACGCACACACATACACACACACACGGAGAAAAAAATGGGATGCTGAAGATACACATTTCCTTACTGTAAAGTGGGCTAATAAAAGTTTCAAGTTGAAAATCGATAAAGCTGTAAAGCGAAATAGCACAATTCTATACACACACACACACACACACACACACACACACACACACACACACACACACACACACACACACACACACTGACACAGAGTTGCAGGAATAATTCCACATTGACAAAACAGACAGAAAGTCGCAGAATAGTAAATACAGTAAAAATACAGTAAACTGCAGGAAGTCGAAAAAAAGTTTCACACTGGAAAAACATCACTACAAAAGGCTGCAAACTTCAAAACACACACCTTAACCTTAATAATAACTCAAACAAATCACCCTCACAACGCAAAAACAGGAATCGGACAGGCAAACACAGCCTCGTCAAACCCAGCAAGAGCATCAGTCGCATCCACCGCGAAACAAAGTGACGGCAAAAGTGGAAACTGCAGGCCGGAGCCGAGTGGCAGTGCCAGCATGAGCAATTTGTTTTAACTTTTAATGCACTGGCGCATTCCGCAAATGCGTCTTTAATTAGCAGAGACGTTGGTCAAATGAAGCGTGTCCGGGATTGTTGCCTTTAAAAGAGCGCGGCCGTCTTCCATCTCTGCGCTGGAGTGAACCGGAGCTGTCACGCCGCTGATCTTTCTGTTTCTGCGCCGCGCTTGACTCTGTTAATCGGCAGACGACAGCTTAACAGCTTGTGCGGGCATAATTAACGCCGCTCCGAATAAACGTGGCGAGGACGGGAAAAATAAATAAGTCATTGAAGGGAATGTGGCGGTCTGGCTGTCACAGGTGGAGCTTCACCTGACCACACACACACACACACACACACACAGACAACCTTGAATTATTCACGCCATCAACGCGCTGTTTAAAAGCCTTATTATGTTTAATAGTAATGACTAGTCCGGCTCGGGGAAAATATATACTACTGTCGGATTGTCAGAAGTCACTTCCAACTTCTCGTGCAAAGCCTGTGATGGAATGTGAAGAGTATGAGAGAAATTGACAAGCACTGTAAAGGGTTAATACAGTTGGTGGGTGTGTATGTGTGTGTGTCTTTTGTTATCTGATTAATAATAATCCAGACTATGAACCAATTACTGTACATTAAGACATACAACAAATAAGCACAAGCACATTATTTTCCGGTACGTGTGTGTAATTTTGTTCTTTGATTATTCACGTATATGCAGGTAAAGAAGTGTTAATTATTAACGCAAACCCATACACTCACAATTGTAATATTATTTGTGTAACAATACTGTAAACAAAAGTGTGTGTGTGTGTGTGTGTGTGGGGGTGTCTTTTGTTAACTGATTAATAAAAATCCAGACTATGAACCAATTATTGTACAATAAGACATGCGACAAATAAGCATACACACATTATTTTACGGTACGTGTGTGTGTAAGTTTATTTGTCATTACATCACATATATGCAGGTAACGAAGTGTTAACTATATACAATAGTGTGTCTAGTCATGTACTGTAAACAATCCAGACTATAAACTATATGCATAAACACACATCCACAAAATTATATTATAAATATAACATTATATAAATTGTAACATGTACTGTTAAATGTGTAAAGTATGTGCGTATGATACACACAGCACAGCACAACAATGCGCAGCAATAGTTTCACTTTGTAGGAAACATTCTAAAAACTGTCTGAATTAGCATCAATGCTAACGTCTCTAGCCTAGCGCAGCATCACCGCGGCGACCGCCATGTTTACGCCACTCGGTGAAGATCCTCACACCAGCTCGAGCTGAAATTATAGCTGTTGTAGAGCGTGTGAGGCGGCGTCAGGAACCCTTAGCATATAAATAAACCAATTCATCACCAGCTTTTTTCTTCTGACAAGAATAAACACTAATTTTCCTGACGCTGACCCTGACAAATGGAGCGTCGCGTGAAACGTCCCCAGCTCGCCAGTGGTCACCTCCTCATCACCGCTAGACCGCCAGAAGGGCCGACGCGGCTTTGGCCGTGCGAAGCGCCTAATAAACGGCTCGTGTCAAAAGCGTTGTCAGTCCATTCTTTGCTTGTTTGGGTTCAACTGAGCTGGAGAGCGAGAGAGCGAGAGAGAGAGAGAAAGAGAGAGAGAGAGAGAGAGAGAGAGATGGAGAGAGAGAGAGAGGGGGAGAGAGATAGAGGGGGAGAGAGAGAGAGAGAGAGAGAGAGAGAGAGAGAGAGAGAGAGAGAGAGGACATGGAGAGAGGGGGGGGAGTGGGAGAGAGATAGAGAGAGAGGGAAGAGAGAGGAAGAAAGGAAAGTAGAGGACATGGAGAGAGAGAGAGAGAGTGAGAGAGAAAGAAGAGAGAGGAAGAAAGGAAAATAGAGAGTGGACATGGAGAGAGAGAGAGAGAGAGAGAGAGAGAGAGAGAGAGAGAGGGAGCGTTGAATGTTGGGCTGGCACCTTGGCTCGCACTGGTCTCACCCTAAACAGGCTTATTGATTTCAAGCCATGCTGCTCTTTGTCAAAAAATCAGATACAGCGAGACCCTCTGGACCTCCTCACCTTTTAAAACACATGCGCTGGAGGAGGCGGGAGGGGGGGGGGGGGCTGAGTGAAGGGGCTCCTCCACTTGAGGAGATGCGTGTGAGGAGCAGGAACTTCTACAAGCTCAGCTCAACAGATTCCTTTGTTCTGATTCGTGCCAAATATAATATTTCATATGATATAATAAAGCTGATGTGTTAATGTGTGTTAAAGGTTAACGCAGGCAATCTACGGTAAAACCTCTAGTAGAATGCCCCCTCTAATAGAGCGACGGAAGAGTTAGAAAATCAGTTGCAGAATTTGACTGACGTGGCTCTCTATTGGAGGGTTTACGGAATGTTGAATATTAATGATGATTCAGCAAAATAAAAATAAAAACCATTCAAACGTGCAACGCAAAGTCCTAATTGTGCATTGAGTTTACTAAATAAATGAAGGGATGCATGAATTGTACTTTTATTTTGCTCGACTCACAAATACAGTATATTTTACAATATACAATTTACACTACACTATGAAATATCGGGTTTTTTTCTGCATTACATTTATCATTTTGCTTTCCTTAAAATAGGTGTTATTTCTCTTTCAAGTTTGTTAGAATTTTATTTTTTCGTATGACATGGACAGACAGACGGACAGAAAGACCAACAACTGACTGAATGACAGAAAGACTGATACACTGATTGACTGACAGAGATAGACAGACAGAAATAAAGACGAGCAGACCAATCAGACAGACTGACAATTGGACTAATAGACGGATAGACAGACAAACCAATCAATAGACAGACAGATAGACTAAACTAAACAGACAGAAAGACAGAAAAAAAAATAGTGAGACAGAGTCTGAAATACAGACAGACAAACTGACCAATCAGACAACATTTAGACAGACAGATATATAGACAGAAGTCTGACAGAGAGACATATAGTCAGAGAGACAAACAGACGTGTAGTAACTTTCGTGTAGCACGTCATGCTTTTTTTATTGTCATTTTATTACATTGATTTTAAGTATTGTTTTATAGTGTTGTTTATAGTGTTATTTTGTTCATCTTTGATTGACAGACTATGTACAGCACTTCAGTCAACGAGTGTCGTTTTTTTTTTTACGGGCTTTATTAATAAAGATTGATTGATTGCTTGATTGACTGATTGATTGTTTGACATATCAATAACAGTAATTAATATTAATAAATTAAAAAAAAAAAAAAAAAAAAACTTATGTTTGGGTAAAATTGACCTGTTTTCAAAGTTTAAAATACATTTTTAAATACTTGTACATTTTTTCTTTACTTGAAACTTCTCCAGTTTTGCTTGATTGGTGAAAGTATAATGAAACTTCTCCTGATTGTCTTAGTTATTGTAATCCGCAAAACCAAAATAAACAAAAAATGGTTCTGTTGACATATCTGTAACACCCGCTACATGTTTTTGTTACAATGATAATGTTCAGGTAAATTTGACCCTACAGACAAAATGGAAGATAAAAAGATTCAGAAAGATCAAATACTATTTGTTTCTTTGCAACAATAGACGTAATACACCGCTGCCTCACACACACACACACACACACACACACACTGTTGTGGGGATCTTATAGGTTTCTGACACTTATATACATAATAAAAGTCCCCAGGGTCAAAATGACCTGCGAACATTATCGATGCTCCTCTGAAACATAACAGGATAAAGTTAACATCGAACATAATCCCACTGACACGCAAACTTTAGTTAATCCACACGTCCCGAACAACACAGACGTTCTTCTACTCCGTCCAGATGGGAGACTGACAAACTGGCATAATTCTACCATTGAAATGAGCGTTGTCTGCGTGAAAGCAGCAGAAGTGGTGTGTCCGAGCCCCCCGCACCGCTCCGTCTCCTGACAGGGGGAATATTATGCAGCCACTCCACTCCATTGAATCCCAGTGATTCATTGCCCAATTTGAAACTGCCAAGCTGCTAAATTGCATCAGGTCTGCCAAAATTCATTCCAGTATCACGGAGGAGATATGAAAAATTAAACGTCACCCCAGTACAGTGAGAAACTTTTACCGCGCATCGGGTAATGATCGATGACGAGCGGATTACCGCTAGCCTACTTAGTGATGTCATGCAGTGTTTACGTGTGGACGCGGTGTTGACGCGGAGATCTTGCTTCAGGTGTTTGGAGGAGAACACACGGATGGTCCACACGAGTCGCACACACTCCACAGGTGCACTTTACTCACTCACATCACTTTACTCTCACAATCTGACACACTGAGCTAGTCTGTCACACACACACACTGATCTCTCACACACTGACTTGAGTCAGTCTCACATAGTCACGCTTGCTTACGTGCACACCTACACAATTCACTCACTCACTCGCTCACTCACTCACTCAGAAACTCTCTCTTTCGCACACACTCACTCACTAACTCACTTTCTGTCTCTTTCTCAATCACTCGCTTGCTCACTCATTCACTTTCTGTCTTTCTCAATCACTCACTCACTCACTCACTCACTTATTCACTAACTAACTCGCTCTCTCTCTTTCTCACTCACTCGCTCTCTCTTTCTCACTCACTCACTCACTGACCATCTCACTTTCTGTCTCTTTCTCAATCACTCACTTGCCCGCTCGCTCACTCACTCACTCACTAACTCGCTCTCTCTCTCTTTCTCGCTCACTCACTCGCTCTCTCTCTCTCTTTCTCACTAACTCACTCTCTCTCCTTCTCACTCACTCACTTTCTGTCTTTTTCTCACTCGCTCATTCACTTTCTGTCTCTTTCTCACTCGCTCATTCACTTTCTGTCTCTTTCTCACTCGCTCACTTTCTGTCTCTTTTTCAATCTGTCACTCACTCACTAACTCTCTCGCTCACACACTTACTCACTTGCTCACTGACTCTCTCTCTCTTTCTCTCTCTTTCTCACTCACTCATTCTGTTTGTTTCTCTATAACTCATTCACTCACTCGCTGAATAACTCGCTTGCTGACTTGCCCACTCTCTCACTTACTTTCTATTTTTCATTCTGTCACTCACTAACTCACTCACTCACACACACACACACTCGCTCGCTGGCTGGCTGACTCACTCACTCACTCACTCACTCTGTATCTTTCTCAATAACAAACTCACTTTGTCTTTTTCTCACTAACTCACTCGGTCTCTTTCTCACTCACTCACTCACTCACTCACTCTCTTTCTCAATCACTCACTCTGTCTCTTTCTTGCTCACTCACTCACTCAGTCTCTCTTTCTCTCTCTCTCTCTCTCTCACTCACTCACTCAGTCTCTTTCTCACTGACTCGCTCACTCACTCCGTCTCTTTCTCACTCACTCACTCGTTCACTCACTCACTCTCTTTGTCTCTGTCACTCACTCAGTCTCTTTGTCACTCACTCACTCACTCACTCTGTCTCTTTCTCACTCACTCACTCACTGTCTCTTTCTTACTCACTCACACACTCACTGTCTCTTTCTTACTCACTCACACACTCACTCTGTCTCTTTCTCATTCACTCAATCACTCACTCACCAACTCTCTCTCTTTCTCACTCACTCACTGTCTCTTTCTCCCTCACTCGAGTCCAATTCATACACATTCCTACACTGACACAAACAATATCTAGCTCAGAGTGAGACTCCAACTGCGTCTGGCCACCGTGCCACTGGACACAGCAGAACGTCTCACTGCCTATAAGAAGGAAGCGTCGGCTCAGGGCTGAGAGTGAAAGCCACAAACAGATTTAAGAGTATTACACACGCCTCAGAAAGTTCTTGCTGATACAGAACGCAGACGGGAGAGGGGGAATAAGAAAAGGGATGACAAAAGAAGGGAGCGAGCAGCGGGAGGAGGAGAAGTGGCACATTCTGCATAAGTACAGCGTCCGACTCGGTAATTTTTCTCCGGGGCTTTGTGTTGCTCTGACAGCTTCATTTGTTTAAAGGCCCCTGCTCCCACTGTTCCTCGCCTCCTCCGATTATGATAGCTCTCTTCTGTGCATTATTATGGCCCAGCGAGGAGAAAAATACATATTAAAGGGGTTGATATTTGAAAATAAGTGGTTCGCCTATGTCTGCGAGACAATGTTCACATGGGGTTCCTGTCTTCGTTCTAGCCGCAATACTTCAGTCAACCTGACGCTCACCGGAGGAATAGCCCTGCGCTCGTGGACCACAAATCATCCCCATTATTCAATCTGCAGATATTACACTAAAGGACACTTAGTCCATCTCTGGGTCACGAGGAGCTCAGGGTGAGAAACGCTCACAAATCTGTAAATTTGAAATGCAGTGAGCGGGACTCAAACTCGGTTACTATTTTCAGTATCATTACAGTATCATTATTAGTCGAAAACAAATTACCAAAATGAAAAGCAAAAAACTAAACTGTTACGAACTAGAGTCTGTGTCTGTCTGTCTATCTATACATCTATCCATCAATCTATAAATCCAACAAATGATAGCTTTGTTATATTAGAATGAAAGTGTTTTCAAAAAGTTTTTTTGTTTAAATTATCATTTTAATGTATTTATTATCATATAATATATTTATTTAGATTTTTTAACATTATACATTACATTGTATAGGTGACAGCTCAAAGAAAGAATAAGGCTATAAGAATTTTAAGAGAATGTTTGCTAGTCGATTTATTGGAATCCTAAACAAAAAATATGAACAAACACATTTCAAAATAAAAAAAAATAATAATACATTTTCGTGCCAGTGTACTGTTTAACTGGAAAAATTAAAGCACCACAATTAAAATGGTTGATTATTTAAAAAAAGAAAAAGAATAAAAAATAAATCAAGTATCAATATCACTAGCACACAGAAACATACACAGTCTGTCTCGGTCTCTCTGTTTCTATTTCTTGCGCACTTTCCCTCTCTCCCTCTCTCTCTCTCTCTCTCTCTCTCACACACACACACACACACACACACACACACTCACACAGTCTCTCTTACCGTCACTCTCTCATTTTCTCTCTCTCACACTCTCTCTCTCTCTCTCTCTCTCTCTCTCTCTCTCACTCACTCACTCACACACACTGTCTCTGCTGCGAGGCAGCAATATTTATTATTAGGAATATCATTTGTATTAATCATAAGGATAAATGACTGGTTTGGCTATCTGAATGCCTCATTTAGAGAAACTTCGCTCCCGTGTCATTGTTATAAATTACTGCCAAGGTTTTGTTCTACCTGGGGCCGTTCATCCATGCCAGTGCAGGGCGCACACACGCAGGTATATTTCATATACATTCTCAATCATCTGTTTGTGCCGTAAACAGAGCTACGCGGACACCTTTGCTCTGACATCGGCACTCGAAACTTACAAAAAGAAGCAGAAGAAGTTATGTCGGCCCCCGAGGGTCACTGGTGTCGATCAGCGGACCACCTCAGAAGACCAACAAACTGCAGAAAAACACAAACACGTAAAAATAATCACGCCAAAAACAGAAGACCCCCCCCACACACACACGCCCCCTTCTCTCTCTCCCTCGCTCGCTCGCTCGCTCGCTCTCCTCCACATCTTTGCATGATTAAATTATTCAGAGCTACAAACTACAATCATGCTTTATTAAAAATTATTAAAAAAAAAAAAATCTCACTGTGGTGTGCAGATGTGAACGAATTTATTGCCTGCTTGTTTTTCTCATTTGCATCATTGATTTTGTGGGAGTTAAGCGAGCGATGCCGCTGCTCTCTTCCCTGCCGCTTTTTTTCAGGAAAGGGGGAATCTTGACATCTTGTCCTGTTTGATTAATGACACACAGCGGCTGATTTTATTTACGTGTGTTTATGACTTTTATCGGCTGGAAAAAGTCGGCATCCCGGCAAAATTGGCCGCACGTAGTTCTTATTAAACAAGGCGCCTTCATAATCACGCAAAGCGTTCCAAACTTCTCCGGTATTTGTCAGTGTGTCCGTCACCGAGAGCATTACAGAACTTCTGCACTTGCCTGGATGCATTACACGATTTCTTTCATTCCCCTTGCGAAATTTAAAGGAGATTGGAACGTGACTCACGGAAGGCGCGAGAAATTAGCACGAGCCACCGCAGCAGTTTGGATACACAGGCGGCGTAAAGCTGTGGCAAATCTTCATCTAGTTTAGCACTTAAAAGTCTTCGTTTTTTTCATTTCCATACATTAAATATACATGTGAAATTTACACTTCAAAGTTCCAGCCATTATGAGAGCCATACACTTGTTATACAAGTTCCCTTCGGCCACACAATGAATGATTTAACAGCAAGTTACAGTAAACTAAATTCTTTTTTTTTCTTCTTCTTCTTCTTTCCAAGCAGTCATCTACAGAGCAATTTGATAAGAGAGGAAGAGAAAGGCAGCATGTTCACTGTTGAATCCTGAGCAATGACTGGCTACTTTAGCAATTAAAATCCGGGGCAAAGACACAGCGGCTTCGTTTGGCCCAGAGACTGCACCATTCATCATCCTAGCTGCCATAAAATAGCACTAGATGGATTCTTTGATTTTAGCTTTGGAAGAACATAAATCAAAATCTAAACCATGGGCTGTCAGGGCCATCACCAGAATTATCCATTTGAGAGAGAGAGAGAGAGAGAGAGAGAGAAAGAGAGAGAGAGAGAGAGAGAGAGAGAGAGAGAGAGAGAGAGAGAGAGAGAGAGAGAGAGAGAGAGAGAGAGAGAGAGAGAGAGAAAGAGAGAGAGATGGGATAAAAATAAAAGACAATAGAGAAGCAAGAGAGTGAAAAAAACTGAGAAAACAAAAAAGACAGAAAGAAAGCGAGTTCAAAGGAGAGAAAAAGAAGTGAGGGATGAAGGAAGAGAGAATGGACATAAAAACAGGGAAGAAGAAAAAAACAAGAAAATAAATATATTGATAGAAATATATGCAATATATACAGAGAAAGAGAGCGAGAGAGCGAGAGAGAGAGAGAGAGAGAGAGAGAGAGAGAGAGAGAGAGAGAGTAAAATTATAGTAAAAAAGAAAAAGTGAGTAAAAGAAGTGAGGCATGAAGGAAGAGAGAATAGAGACATAGAAACAGGGAATAGAGAGAAAAATACAGAAATTGAAAGAAATGTATACAAATTAAAACAGAGAGAGAGAAGAAAGAAAGGAGAGAAGAACAGAGATAAAAAAAGGCAGAAATGTAAAACGAATTTAATGTAAAACGGGGGCACTTAAATATAGTGAGACAAAAAAATAGAAATAGAGATGGGGAAAAAAACAGATACAGTAGTACGTATAAAAGAAAAAAAAAGATACAGAGGGAGGAACACACACACTGTACTGTATATGGAAAAAGAGAGAAAGTGGAAAGAATAGACTGAAAAAGGTAGAGAGAGAGAGCAAAAGAAAGATGGCGAACAGAAGAGAGGACAGCGAGAACATGCGTGAGATTATGCCCATGTTTACAAAGAGAAGCAGCCCAGGAGTCCTGAAACATCTGGCCCGACACCAGCCTGAGAGTGATGATGGATCATGGTGGAGCGGAGGAGGCTTGAAGACGAGTGCGTGTTCTCCTCCTCTCCTGAGAGACGCGGGGCAGTGCCACCTCACAGCGCAGAGAGCGGGCAGGCTGGATTAGGCTCCGTGCACAGTTTAGCCTTCTTTTTGCTCTTAAATGCCTGCCAAGGTGAGGTGGATTCCCTCCAGCACTCTCTCTCTCTCTCTCTCTCTCTCTCTCTCTCTCTCCAGCTCCCACGAGGCTTCGCTCCGAGCCCCGGCAGCTTGTCTAACACAAGACCTACTTTTAGAGTGGGAACGATGATAAAGAAAGAGTGCAGAGGACCAGGAGAGTGTCTTACAGAGGGGAAATTAAACAAGGAGGACGTCTCCAGAGCCTTCAGATTCCTTCAGTTGACACTCAACCGATACCAATTACAACTACTTTCACTTTCTTTCATGATAATCTCTCAATCTGTAGAAGCTGTGTGGCCAAAACGTGTCATCTCAACCCCGGTTAACCCGAGATAAGAAGCTAACTAGTAGCGGGTCTTCTGGTTAGGTATGTATTGGTTTAAGCACCCATAAAACCCATTAAGAGCCGGGGACTTTTATTATGCATATAAGTGTTAGAAACCAAAAAGTTCCCCAAAACAGTGTGTGTGTCTGAGGCAGCGGTGTATTATGTCTAATGGTTGCAAAGAAACAAATAGTGTTTGATCTTTCTGACTATTTTTAGCTTCCATTTTGTCTTTTTGAAGGGTTAAATTGGCCCGAACATTATAATTGTAACAAAAACATGTAGTGGGCATTACAAATATGTGACCCGAACCGTTTTTTGTTTATACTGTATGTAGATTAAACTAACTAAGCCAATCAAGAGAAGTTTAAAAGTGGACAAATACCTTTAAGTATATTATAAATATTTTTAAACTTTGAAAACGGGTCAATATGATCCCAAAATAATCTTTGTCTTAAAAACATGTAGCGCGGTGTTACAAATATGTGAACTGAATCGTAACAATTTGTGTACGATAATTACACCAAATAAGCCAAGTAGCAGAAGTTAATTAAAAATAATTTTCCATTTTGAAAAAGAGTCAATTTGACCCGAATATAACAGGAGGGTTAGGTACGATATTTTGACGATCTTTTGCACTTGTGGTTGGTTTCATTGAGGCCAGGGCGTGGCCAATCGTAAGTACACGCCTCCAGGTATAGTAAGCACAAAACTGACAAGGTTACACACAACAATTTGTGTAATTCAGCAAGTGGCTGAAATCACAAATCTAGATTTGGCTCATCACACTTTCTAAAACAGAGCCAAAGCTCCAATTTCCACATGAACCGAGTGATTAGCAGTTTGAAAGAGGTTTGTTGTGTGTTGGTGCAGAGGGCAACATGGAGGACAGCTGTCCATGCAAAGACATTCGTCTCTGTCATTCCTTCTCCGCTCCACTCAGTCTTTCTGTCTGGTATCATGTGACGAAGGAGCAATGCCACGCGGCTCCTCACATAGCGCCTCCAAATGATAATACCACTGTCGAAGCCGATTACAAGCTGATTCAATCAAAAATAAAGCAAAGCAGAAAACGGCCTATTTTAATTCCCTCGGCTCCCTGGCAACATTCAATTACATCTTTCCATGCTACGGTTTTCATGTGCTCCAATTAAAGTCTTATTTAATGTTTAAAACATATTACTTTTCTTTATTACGCTAGCAAGTAACAAAGTCGGCAAAGGCACAAAAGCCCTTTTTGGCTTTTATTGGTGGAGTCTGAAATGAGAGACGTGGGTGAGAGAGGGAGAGAGGTACAGTAGGGAGAGAGAGAAATAGAGAGAGAGGGGTGTGGAGGTGAAAAAAGAGAAATAGAGAGAAATGGACAGAAAAAGAGAGAGAGAGAGAGAGAGAGAGAGAGAGAGAGAGAGAGAGAGAGAGAGAGAGAGAGAGAGCGCAAAGGTAGAAAAGAGAAAGTGAAAAGTGAAAGTGAAAAGTGAAAGAAAGGAACAGAAAGGGATAGAGAAAGACAGAGAGAGAGGGAGAGAGAGAGAGAGATAGAGAGAGAGAGGGAGAGAGAGAGAGAGAAATGGCAAGAGAAAGGAAAATAAAGAATAAGAATAAGAAATAAAATGTTGGAGAGAGAGAGAGAATGGAAACAGACTGGAGAAGAAAAAGAGATCGAGAGAGACCGAAAAAAAAAAGAAAACCGCACAAGCCACTTTTGTTATAAGATTTATCTGCTGCATTAAGGCAAATTCGTGCGGCCGCCGTGCAGAAAGTAAAAGCGAAGCTTCATCTACTGTAATATTTGCCTCCATTGTTCAGCGCTACTTTGCTGTGATCAGGGAAAACCAACAAACAAGGTTCATCTCCCTCAGCCGTGTCTGCTTCTCCAAGAAATATGAAAGACTTTTAAAGCCAGGAAGTGCAAATGATTCGACAAAGATATTGTCTGGCTCCGACGCCATTGGCAAGACAGTTAATCACGCGTCCACAAAACGATAAAAGAAACCGAGGGATGAAGATAAACCTCCATGCGCAGAAGTGGAGTTTTTGTTGTTTTATCCCTCAAGAGCGGCGAAAGGTTGAAAGAGCGTGGAGTGGAGGCTTTTTTCCCGCAGACACTCAATGAACAGAAGAGAGTCAGTTCATCCCATCTCTAAAATGGCCTGTTCATTAGCCCATTGATCAAGCGCTCCCGTCCTGTCAGCGACATACAGCTGGCCGGCGATCTGACTTACACACGTGTGCGCCCAACACCTTCCGTCCCACACTGGCGGTGAGGACTCTGGTAAGTGGGGTCAGGGGTTGTGTGTAGTAATCCATCTAAGCGGCGTGACAGCGGCGGCTAATAAATCACTCATTCATGGTTTAATCCATCGTCTGTCCTCGCCGCAGCCTGACAAACAATGCGTCGGTAACACCGCCTGAACCCAGATGCTCCGGCGTACACTTCGCTCTTCCCTTCAGGGGCTTTTGGGGAGAGTTTGTAGGCCGGGGAAACTGTGGCATAGGCGGACTGGTTTGTCATTGTACTGGGACAGATTTCCTCGCAATCGGATTTTTCCTCACAGGCAACTAAAATCGATGCTAAAAACCTCATCTCTTTTCCTTGGCGTATAAAAATTTGGTTTTCCATTTGGTTTTATTTTTTGTCAATTTTAGGCATTAATTTGAGTCCCCACTAAAAGTGCTTTTATAAATAAAATTGACTTGACTTAACTTGAAATTCCGGAAAAGGAACATATTAGTGTTGTCAAAAGTATCAATACTTCCAAAAGTGTCGATCCTGAAAAATATGAAACGTTGTGGTTTTTATTTTTACTCAATTTTAGTCATTCATTTGAGTTCTTTTCATTTTTTTGTTCTTTTAGTAATTCAATTATTTATTTGTTAATTTGATTGTGATCGTGTTTTGGATTATGTGACTATGTTTTTTTTAATGTAAAGCACTTTGATCAGTCTGCTCATAAATAAAGTTGACTTGACTTGACTTGGCTTGACTTGAAATTCCGGAAAAGGAACTCGTGTAGTCAAAAGTATCGATATTTCCTTAAGTGTCGATACTGAAACAATACAATACTCTGACCCAAAAGTATCTGTACTATCTCGTTGTTTCTCGTACGTTTCTCAGGCGTACACAATACATATACATACATTACATACATTACATACATTAAACGCGAACAGTTTAAATTGAAAAGGCGTTGAAGAAGAAGTTTGGTCTGGAACTTCTTCGGCTTCTACTCGAGGCAAATGAGCGCGAGAAGCCGGTGGATTCGGGAAGACAAATGTCAAAGCGCTGCTTCAGAACCGTGCTAACACCTAACTAACACCAACTAATCATGAACAGAGAAGCAGGCTTGTTGATAGAAGTTTGAGAAGTTAGTAACTGCTTCATTATTAAAAAAAGAGTTTTGAAGTCCTGTTTTGCCACACTAACGCACTGAAAAACAATCCGCCTCAGAGCCAGAAACATCAGACCAACGCATCTGACGAGAGATAATAATGATACTAGAAATGTATGTAAAATGTCTGGATGTCTATGCGATGAATGATCCATGAAGATGTTTGATTGATTCCCAAATCTAAATCAGTTTATATAAAATACTGTTGGTCAACTCGGTTGACACTGGTTCATTGATTGATTTAAGCATATCCCCGTCACAATTTATTAACAGGAGATTAATACGCGTTTGATTTGTTAAAAACAAAAAAGTGTTTCTAAATGTTTAATATTTTTTAAGCACCTGAAGGAATCTGAGGTGAATCTGAGGTGAAAACTCACTCACATCCATATATAGCGGTAATCACCCGCTTTCTGAAAGATTTATGTAATTCATATCATGGTAGCTAATGCATTGTGTCTTTGTTGCTTTTTTTTACAAGGGTGAAATAAACACACAATGTTCTGAGTCCACTATTTTCTATGTTTGTAGACTTCGCCTTTAAGACGGGCTCGAAATCTTAAGGAAAAACCCTTGTCTTACACTACAGACAAGTTTGAATGATTGCGTTTCTGACACTTTTAGTCACCTTATACTGGACACTTTAAACCTTTCTGGAGTCACTTTTGTACATTTGTGTTCTACTCACTTTTGCGTTATTCAGTTGTATTTTTTTATCTTGGAAATTTTGTATTTTTATTCATATTTCATATTTTATCTTCATATCTAGTTTTTTTTGCATTTATTTATTTATTTATTTTTATCTTTTTTGTATTTCCTTTTGCACATTTTGGACTAGCATATTTTATCTTTTTCGTATCTCTATTCTTTATCTTTTTATTGTATTTCCCCCTTTGCACATTTTGTTGTACATCCCCCATCCCTATGTTTAAATGCTGGAACAATTAAAACTACATTTCACTACAGGTTGTACCACGTATAATTTGTAAGTGACAAATAAAATTTAAATTTGAATTTGATCAGCAAAGTTTCAATGCATTTGCCATTTTCTGCATCTTATGTCACCACTGTGTCACTTTAACCCGCTTCAACAAGAGGGTTACAGTAGATGCACAAACAGTAGATGACAAACCTTGTCGCATTATGAATCTTGCTATTATCATTGAACAGAACTTTAGCACAGCACCAGCCTCAATCGGTCCCTCACAACATCACCAATTTCAGATGGTACGTCACCCGGCAAAAGAAGTAAAGAGAGCGGGACGGAAAGAAAACGACGAAAAGCCAGCGGTCGATCTCACAATTTAATTACCCGTCTGCCTCGTAACTGCTCTAAGCAAGGAACTACATCCTGGCTACAAAGGACAGCTCTGCTATTCCAAATAATTAAATACTGACCCATTAAAGTACGAACATGAGGACAGGTTTCCTCCTGCTCCTTCCTGCACATCCTCCTCCTCTTCCTGCCTTCATTGCCTTTGTCTACCTTCTCCTTCACATCTTTGGAGTCGACTTTGCCAGGTGCAAAAACGATGCGCCACTACGACGTTTGTTTGTTGTGACGGTCCCGTTCGGATTGGAAGTCCTGGGGTTAAAACTCTTCAACGAGAGGGACAAAAGTAATAAAAATAGTGATTAGCTGTTGCTGTCAATGTGTTGGGAGGGGAAGGGGGAAAGGAAAGGTAGTGGCACCTCATTACAGCACTGCACTTGGCTGCTTTTATCAGTAATTGGACTATATAGGCCTTCATTATAATTTACTTTCTGCGTCCCCCTCCTCCTCGCTACAAGCAGCCCAACTGATAATGCAGACAAGCAGAACAGAGTGGGCCTGTTAGTAGCTGTAGTAACTGACACCATTTAATGGTTAATTATAACAACTAAATTAAAGCAGAGGTAGTTGGATGATAGCGGGACTTCATTTAAGAGCGCCGCCATCATCAGGTGAAGTGGTCTTGGCCCGATTCGATAAGAGGAATGGAAAATATCGCAAACTGGAATGTGCTGTTCACAGCATCACTAGCTTTGTAAAGCGAGTGTTTCTTAAGGAAGGTGAGTCTCGTAAGAGATGGACATTGCCACTGAAAAACGCTGGCTGAACAATCCGATAGGTCAGCATGGCAATTCTTCTAGGTGGTTACGGCACAAAGTGAATATATTAAAACCATAAAAAGTCAGTGGAAATGAGAGTAATCAGACATACAAAAAGACATAATACACGCAAATATAACACAAACCTTCCAAGAATCAATGAGAAAGCTACTAGCTTGTCCTCGGCTATAAAAGGCAAACATTTCTATGCAAAACTTCTTGTGCAAACTTATACTTATTCTACAAACAAAGATAAAAAGTGCAAAATTGACGTTTCAGATAGATTATTCAATTTCTGAAGCTATATCACATCGTTTCATTGGATAATACATCAAGTAGAAACAAAGATACAACACAAAAAGAGAAAATAAGTTATCCAACTCAATCGCAAACTTTAGGAACATTTCTACAATGAGAAATGAGGCAGATTTCTCTGATGGCAGTAAAATGACGACTACCATCCAAGTCAATCTAACAAATTCAAAAATAGTTGAGGAACAGCAAAAAAGTTGAGAAAATGAAAAACAACAGTCTGTAAAATGACAAGAGGACGTGCGTTTAGGACGTTGAACAGCGTTTGAACAAAAAAACCAATGTGGACTAGTTGGCGACCAAACAACATTGTAAAAATACGAATATTAACGAACAAACTCAATAAGGTTATAGTGTATAACTAGTTCTCCCTCAAATTAGAAAGCAAAGAACATGGGCACAATGTCAATCCACTCAGAAGAAGATTCACCTTGCGTCTTCTTCACTGGACCTTGTGATTACCACAGTACTGAAAAGCAGCTAATAAAAGACCCTGGCTTACGTCTAGTTACCCCCACTAGGAATTTTACAGGGGTACAGAAATAGTCGGACACCCCTGTCCCATCAATACGTGCCATCTCGCCTCCTGCCGTGGACTGGCACAGGGCTGGCAGTTCAACAGGCTAAGCTGGAGGGATGAGGAACGTTCTACCCACCCCCACTGTCACCCTAGTCTGCCAGGCCCAAAGGACGGCTACACAACTGCCTGCTTAGAGTCACTCTCCCCGCTCACACTGCCACTCACACACACTAAGCACTCACCTGATTGACAGACGTGCCCGAGCCTTTGATGCCAGCCGATGGCGCCGATGGTGGTGCTGGTGCTGAGGAGGGATTTCAGAGGACTCTTCCCTCAGACTGCAGACTGACTGTGATTATGTTCTGGAGCAAGGGAACTGCGACGGCGACATGACTGATCCGGCTTAGCTTCTTCAGGAACGGATACAGGCGTCAATGTGCCACCAACGGCCATGTCACAGTGGTGGGGTAAGAGGACCTGGGGAGGGGGTGACACAAAGCCCTGGAATTACTTAAAGAAGCTAAACATCACACATGCTCCAGGCGCTATAGGGACACCGCTGCCCGGAGAGACAGACACAGAGTGGGAGAAGAGCTTTGATGAGGCTTCGGACTAGGCGCTAATCTCTAATGGCGTGGAACTTTCCAGAGTGACGTTTGAGTTTCCCCATCGTGGCCGGCTTTTGATCACCAGTCGGAACTTCTAATCCTAAACACCAACAGCTCACTTGTACTTCCAGATGCTGTAAACAGCAAAGAGGAACGTCAGGTGGTTGAAGACGGGGACTTAGAGGACTTAGAGAGGATGAGGACGTTGCTGAAATGTCACATGGTCAAGAAAATGGCCGCCGGTGAAGCATCATCATCATGAGCAAGGGCCTACGGTTTTTTTACGTGAATTTAAGCAACCGTTTAATTTTTAAATTTTTTTTTTTTTCAATTTTAGCAGCTCAAAGATTTGGGGGGTGCTTATAATTGACAATACTTTTATTTAATTTTTCCACATTTAGAGTGAGGAGCTATCACAAATAAATGGAAATGCAATTTTTTAACTTTTAGTTTTTATTAGTTCAATAACGGAAATAAATAAACATTAGTCATGCATTGACACTTATGACTAACAAAAAATAAATCCTGGAACAATGGAGCATCCGGTAAATTAGCGTTAACGGCTAACAGCTGGAAACAAATTCCAAAAGCTTTGTAAAACCGTTGAAAACTAAGAGAATCGCAGAGAATTCTGGGATTTTGAGTTTGGAAATAGGACCACTTTTAAAAATCTAGTAATCAAAGTAAAATGGCCACAAAGTTAGGCTTATTAAATGTAGAGGAAAATTGTATTTTTAAGAGAACATTTGTGTAAATGGACCAGAAATGTAAAAAAAAAACAATTTGGGGGAATTTTTTTATTGTGCCTGAATAATCAGGGTGGTGCTTATATTCACGAGATGCTTATCTTCACGTAAACAGTAGTTTCACAAATGTGACGAACTTAATGAACAGGCACTGCCCAACATCTCCATCCTCCCCAACATCCTCTCTAACCGGAGGGAATGCACAGCGACAGCTTATTCAGCAGAAGCCAAATGCCAGGCATCTCACTCTTTCTTTCAGAGCTCACTCTTCTGCATCTGTGAACAGGCACTCACATTTACGCCTAGAATGACGTGTCTGCAAAGCTCAGCCAGAGATGGTTTATCACAATAGGTTTTATTTGGTCGGACATACAAGGAATTTGATCGGGTTTAAGGTGCTCCTAGTACATACACACCAGTATACATAAAGGTGGTTTGCAGGTGTAAAATATAAAATGTATATACTGATATACACTATAAAAAATATGTAGTTTTTACAAAAGGGGCAGAGATTTACTGACATGTGTTTTACACTCATTTTTACTGACAATAAAAGTTCTTTCTTGGATACGTCTTCACTTTGATATATATAAAAACACGTCCTCACTTGGGAATTAAAGAAAAAAAACATACTCACAAGGAAACAAAAAACACAACCTCACTTAGGTATAAAAAAAAACAGTTCCTCAGTTTGAGTTAAAAAAACACATCCTCACTTTGCTATATAAAAACACGTCCTCAACTTGATATAAAAAAACATGTCCTCACTTTGCTATATGAAAAAAAAAAACATCTTCACTTTGCTATATAAAAACACGTCCTCACTTTGATATATAGAAACACGTCCTCACTTTGACATATAGAAACACGTCCTCACTTTGCTATATAAAAACACTTATTTACTTTGCTATATAAAAATACGTTCTCACTTTGTTATAAAAAACACGTCCTCACTTTGCTATAAAAAACACACCTTCACTTTGATATAAAAAACACACCCTCACTTTGATATTAAAAAAAAAAAAAACACGTCCTCACTTTGATATATAAATACACGTTTACACACACACACACATTTTGTTAATGTTCTTGGGTTATAATGTGCAAATGACAGTGGAGTGGCCCAGGGGTTGGTCCCTGCTTAACCATATTTGATTTACATCAATTAGGTCTCTCACATAAGATGGCCTAGCAAGGGGCGAGGTAATAACCCAGAAATAACCTCATTAAAAAAGACAGCGTATCGGTCTGCACACAATGAACTCATAGCTGAAAAATTAGTGACCTGAAAAGTGGCAGGCGGAGTCGATGACGCTACGCCGCAGAACGCCAGCGCTCCTCTACTGTAGACGTCTTCAAAACGGACCCTGTGCTCCTTCATTACTCCTCGCTTCTTCTTTTCATTCTTAAGATCAGATGCCTGACTATTGTTTGCGGGCCTGATTAAAAGCGAAGGATGTGGAACAACTATAGCTCACTGCGTTTGTGAAAGGGACTTTTAAGGGATTTTACAATGACTTGCTATGTGTGATGTGTAGAATACGCCATTAAAACCTAAAAGTTGTGAGGAAAAATAAGTATATTATTTTTAATACGTTATTATATATTAGTACCCCAGATCTTACTACTTTGTATTTTTTTATTTTATTTTAGCAAATAAAATTTATTTTCCATACCATAGATACACGGACAATTTATTTTAAACAGAAAATGTCTTTCTGTAGTTTTTTTTTTTTTTAACATTTTAAAATATACTGTTTTTTTAATCATTTTTTTTACAATAATTGAAACACATTAAGTCACGAAACTCTACAGTGTGCTGTTTTTCCACAAGTGCAACATTGTAAACTGAAATCTTGTAAAATAGTTATGTAAAAATTTAGAGGAGTGATATGTTCAATTTCAATATATTGTCAATTTATTAATTAATTAATTTATATTAAAATATGATCATAATATGTGTATTTTAATAAGTGTATTTTTATTAATTTGATCTGCAAATAAAAACAGCATTTTATTGATTTAATATTAAATTCAGCGATCACAGAATTGCGATAAACTGGACGGACAGACGAGCAAAAGTCCACTTATTTTAATGGCCTTCGAGTTGATTTGGCCTTATAAAATCATATTTCATCATAAATTATATATACAATATATAAAAAACATCCAGATTCAAGAGCAGACCATCTATTCAATAGCGAGCGCTCTCTAAACAACCCGGGAACTTCGTTCAGACGTGAATAATGAGTTTACCGAGATTTTCAGCTGAAATCAATAGCGATTTTTTTCCTCGCTGCCTGTGTCTCATCCTACGATGAGAACTCCCCATCGTCCTCCAGTCACTCACTCCCTACAAATCTCTTGGACATGGAGCGCAATTAAAAGCCAAAGCCCACCGATGTAAGATAGTAATCACTACTTTGATTTCGCACATCAATACAAGTTTGGTCACTTTGATATGCAGGGCTGCCTGGAAAAGTCTTATAAATATATTAAAATGAGTTTAATTACCAAGTCAAATGCGGACCAGCTCCAACAGGAAAGGCTAATACAATAGACTCGACAACAGAGCAGAAAGTAGGGGACACGTTAAAAAGCGCAAAAAAAAAAAAAAAAAGGAGAAAAGCGTCGCTCCACGTGTCTTAACCCGTCGTCTCCGCATCACCTTTCATCTCGCTTTAAGGCCAGGGAAATCAAATGTGCCCCTCGCCGTTTTGATTTCTTCATTTCTCACAGAGAAAATATTCCGTTTAATTATTCCGTCCTCATGCAATTTTAATGGGCCCCAAACCGTCTTTGAAAGTGCGTGGGGCCGTGAAGTACATGTGTCAGTATTTGCTCTGAACTCCCAAAAAGTTTCAGAGATGAAACAACCTCGCGGCCTGTCACTGATGTGCGATTAAACATATTTGCTTCGCTTAGAAGGCTTGATTTAACACCGACGACTCGCGCGATTAAGAGCGCATGCAAAAAAGCAATAAAGTGACGAATTAAGTGCAAAACTTGGTAGTTGTTTCATATTTCGTTATCGCTACAGCGTGTTTAGGAATAAATGACAAGCTAAGATAAGTCGAAAAAAAAGTCTGTTTTACAAAACATACTCAAAAAAATAAATATAATCAACAATAACACAAATACAAATTAAAATGGATGAAAATGTAATAGATAAGACAATATATACACAATTTATAAACATATGTATATACAATTATATATATACAATATGTGTATATATACATACGTATGTACTGTTGTATGTATGTAGAGTATGTATACGTGAATGTATGAAAAAAATTAAATCAACACTCTGATTTGTTAAAACCTATTAAAAAAAACAATAATAATTGCATATACCGCTGAATCTTCACACTTTTAATTGGTTGTGGACAGCAAAGTCTGTTTCAAATTTGAGTTTTATTTATAACGTGTTAAGTTGTGTGTTTGAAACATCAAAAAGGCATTCTAAAATAATTGTTTAAAATAATTTCATTAAAAAAAATCAGATGTACATTGAAAGTGATTGAAAGCGTGTCTCGCTCTGCCTTTGGTTGCCCACCAATCCAGAGAACGTGTCCCGCCTACACAGCATGTAAAGCTGCTGTGATTGGCTCCTTCTCCCTGTGGCTAAGAAATCAAATTAGAAATTACAGAAGACAATGAATTAATCAATAGGCTGTATTCTACTGCTCTAATGAAATTTAGAAAATGAAAAAAAAAAAATCGTAATAATATATGTATGATAATATAAGCAAATGAAACTGGGCTTATGGGTTATGAAGTTGGACTTGTAATCAAAAGGTCATGAGTTCAAGTCCCTGGCCAGCTGAAGTAAACCTGGTCTGTTTCTCTGTGTGTGTGTGTGTGTGTGTGTGTGTGTGTGTGTGTGTGTGTGTGTGTGCTTGTGTGTGTGTGTGTGTGTGTGTGATCAATTCACTGGGTGCACACACATCACAGAATGTTTTAAATGCTAAGCACAAATCCCCATCTAAGTATTGTAGGATTCCCACCGGACTTGACCAGTTCACTGCACTTCACACAATAAAAAAGAAAAAACTTAGTTGAACACACACACACACACACACACACACACACACACACAGACAGTGACACATTGATCTTTTTTTTAAGCAATGGTTAATGTTTTCTTGCCGGAACTTTCTTTTCTTAAATGAAAAATACTTTCATTTAATAGATCAAAAAAAAAGTAATTAAAAACAATCATCTCAAGTCAGGAATTATAAATTGACTTTTTCTTATAAATATAAAAATGTCCATAACCAAATTAGCACAAGAAATATCCACTACATTTAAAATTGCTTGTGAAAATTGCTACATTAAAAAATGCTTGTGCACATGAAAAAAAAAAGTTTTATTACGTATGTTAATATAAGATACGTTGCTAAAAACAGCCTATAAATATATTACATATTAAAGGAAATAAATCTAACTGCTATTCAACTAAAAATATGCCAAATTAGCTGTGATTTATAGGGAATAATAAATTCATACACGCGTATAAACCTTCCTAACAGTAATGACATTTTCATTTTACATTCTTAGAAGCAAAAATCTCCTAATCTCTTTCATAAATAAAGAGGCTCCTGCTTCCTGACCCCCCAAAAAAACTACAATTCCCAAAATTCCAACACGCTCCCCATATCTGAGAAAACACAACGTGGACCATTTGTGTCAAGGACTCGACGCAGTTTCCACAGTCCGTGTCGGTAAACGTGTGCGTCAATATTTTGCCTGTAAGAGTTAATCACGGAGACCTGAAGGAAGCCAAAAACCTCATTATGTCTGTTGTTTTTCATATCCTCAAAAACTCACTTGCCATTGAGGCAAAGTTGTTTGGCAATCCAATAACATGAAGCATTGATTTTTATAGCTGTCTAATTGCATCCTCTAATCAAGATGGAAAACCATAAGCGATTTTGCCTCTGGCTGTTAATAAACCCATAATGACGGTGCAATGAGGTGACTTAAGGAACACCTTATAGAGCGGCTGAAGGAGATGAAATCTCCCAGAAAATGATGTGTTTGATCAGCAAAGCCTTTAATTGTATTTTCTGCTGGAAAATAATTGATTTAGACCGGAAGAAAGACGGATGTCTGTCACATTCTGTTGTGACACATGTACGACGAAGGAAGAAATAACAGACAACACGACAAACACAAACAGATATTACAGATTCACTTAACCATTGAGCAAATTTTATCATCCATTTACCACATTAATACAAGATACAACGTTGTAACGTTTTCATTAGTAAAAGTAAAAAACAAATAGGACTTTTCAGAATCAAAAGATTGTTTTTCCTCAAAAAATGATGTATTTTACACTAATATTGTCACGATCCTCTCGGATGTGAGTGCAGAGAATGCAGAGCCGGGGATCGTGGTGTACGAGAAACTAGTTTTTACTAATAAAACAAAGACGAACACTCACACTAAACTCAGGAAAACTCGGGAACAAACTCAGGAACATGCAGGTGCCACGACATTGACCAACTCCAAACAATGAGACAGGTGAGAGTTAAATACAACTACAAACGAGCTACAATGACAAACAGCTGAAACAGATGAACCACGTGACTACAGGGACAGGGGAACATGGGTAGTGTAGTCCGTGGTTCTGAGACAAATTTGTAAAAGAAAAAAAAACACAGAAACGTAAACTTCCTGTGTAATCGCTGATTTACAATCATTTTAGTGGAAGCATATAATCATATGGGATATTAGGACCCATACTTTAAAACAATTTGGAACAGTATTTGTGAAAAAGCAACAGATCACATAATGTATACAATAAACAATTATTGAAATAGAATATATATATATATATATATATATATATATATATATATATATATATATATATATATATATATATAATCAAATAAGCACTTATTGTTTTGCAAAAACTAACAGCTATTCCAAAAAAAGTGTTAGGGTTAAGAAACACAATTCCTAAATGAACACTTAAATGAAAAGACACACACACATACACACAAATAGTCTTGGTTTTTGTCTCTGTCTTGTCATAGTCTTAGTCATAATCACAGCCATTTACTTAAACACCAACAACCAGAAGATCAAATAAATAAAAAGCAACAATTCTCTTACATATTCACACGTGCGCTTTGAGACAGTTAGAACTGTGAAAAGCCCTTTACAAATACTCAGAACTTACAAATGCACACACACAAACACGCAGAAATATTCTTACAAATTCTTGAACTTGAAAAAAAAAAAGGATGTTTTATGTGAAAACGGGATTGAGTTAAAGCTAAAATGCACTAGAGCTCCCCAAGGATCAGTGCTTGGTCCGCTACACTTCTCAAACTCCATGCAAACTCACTCAAGAACCAATTCAGCTAGGTTTGCAGTCCACTAATCTTGTTGATTGATGAGATGCAGAAGTAATGCACATGTGGTTTTCCGAAACATTTACTTATTACTAATGTATTCACTAAATATTAATGTATTTACTTAGTCTGCTTCAAAGTCATTTTATGAAGCAGACAAAACAGACAAAATGTGAAATACAAATAAAAGAAATAACGAGGACAACAATAAGCATAGGCAAAAATAAGCAAACACACGGCAAACTATGTGAACAAACTCCCCATCGCGCTTTATTGATGAGCCCGTCCGGAGGTGCGTCTTCATAATTGTGCATCAGAAAAGTACAGCACCAAGATGGATATTTGCACACAGCAAGCACAGATAAATAAGACGCGCAGGCATTTTTCAGCCATTTTATGCCATTAACACTATCTCCCTCAGCAATTGTCAGCTCCATAAAAACCTTCAGATATATTGTGCTTTAATGCCCCTTTATAAAGGCGACATAAAAGTGCAATATCCAAGAGCCTGTCACTTAGATAAACAAAGCAGAATATTGATTTCCCTCCAAATTGACCCGGAGAAAAAAAACAATAATCCTATATTTGTAGTAACACGGAATTACACGCGGTAACCGTGTTAAATCCTGTCGCCATCAAACCTCGGCGTAGTTATTCTCCCAGACTCGTTCCACAAACTCGGCTTATTGGATAGCGATGCATCCTGAGACTCAGGCTCCTGCATGACTCCTGTGGACCCTATTACCCAGAATGCATTGCCAGACCTGTAATTAACCTTGGCTGAGTGCGCATACAGTCGATAAAGCATAGGATAAATAGACTCGCCGTGCACTGTAGGTCTGTCACTCCATCCGCCGAGAGTAAGACCATATCAAAGTCATATCTTTAGCCCGATTCTTCAAAAAGGATGAAAAAAAGCTCTAACAAGCTGGATACCTAGAGAGTTAGCGCTCCACGTCTTTTACAAATAGTCTTACAACACTTCAAATGGGCGCTCTGTGAACACTCTGTGAAGTTTCCCGCTCACTTCCTCCTTGCTCCGGCTCTTTCCCTATATTAAATCCACCAATCAAAGCGTGTCAGTCATGCAGTCTGCCCAGCGTCTGACAGCTTGGCAGCTCCGATGCGAGAGTGCCTCATTCATTCTTATGACACGCTTCCGATATCTTAGTGTTTGACTCTCGCAAGGTCCATCAGACCGAACTAAATTGTTACCAGAAGTTATCTGATCCAGCTCGGGGTGGTATTAGCAGACTGTCTGTCATGTTAAACACTACAGAGGAACCGTGAATAAAAAAAGATGCATTATTTATTACACCTTGATGATAATCACGTGCTGGCATATTCCATTTTGGATGAGAGAAATAGCGTGTTGACTTTGAGTCGATGGGCAACCTGCGGTTCAGAACGGGGAGGCAACGGAAAATCCGGTTTGTTATCTTGGATGTTGGAAGCGGAGCATGAAGAGTGAGGATTGAGTTTGGGTTGGGGAAATGTTTTGTAGAAAAACTTGACAATTGTATTGACTGGATCCGGAGACTTCGAAATGCAAACGCCACGATAAACAGGCAACGGAAGACTAGCAATACTTCACCATCAACATTGATCAGCAAGACAGACTGTCACTTACTTCAGACATCAGGCGGTTGAGTTTAGAGGTTTTTTTGTTTTGTTTTTTTTCCGTTGACCTGATTCCCGACAATCCATCCATCCATCCATCCATCCATTTTCTGAGCCAATGCATCAATTCATAGGCCACAGGGAACCAAAGCCGGTCTCATTCTTTTATTCCCTGACAGGAGCAAAGCCAAATTCTTTTTTTATTGCACTGTCAGTATTTTTTTTCTCAGTTTGTCAACATTTGTATTTTTTGTAGTGTAAAAAAAAAACACTAGAAATGCAAGAATTAAGATGACAAAAATGTTAGATTTGCTGAAATTAACAAGATCAGAATTTGCACTTGTACATTTGAGACTTGAACATTTTGAAAAAAGTAAAAGTCTAAAATGTACTTGAAAAAAAAAATAGTAATAATAATAACGCTTCAGGCCCAGAGTTGCGGAGATTGTCTCAAACTGCCCATGACACAGAAAAGCAAAAATGAATGGATGAATGACACACAATGTTCTAGTTTAGCTCTGAACAGCTCCGTCCTCCTTTCCTTGGCACTTTATTTCTACACGACCAGGAATCACAGCACGATAATTTGAAAAAAAAAAAAAAAAAAAAAAAAACACTATGCACATAAGTGCCGCATTTCAAAACACTGAAAACATTAATTGGAATATTTGCTTTACTTTTTAGTACTTTTTCTTACTGGTGGTAAAGTTTTAAAAAGTGGCATTGGGCTTAGGTTTCTACAATGTCGAACATAGAGTTCCTGCCTTGTTTTCTAATGAGACACCTGTCCGGAGTAAAGTGTTTGCTCGGACTAAAAGTAATAATTAAGTGCCAATTAAACCCTGCTGCCCATGAGCAAAGCAAAAAGGGTCAGTGCTTGTTAGCCTGCGCGCGGAGAAAACTACACCACTTTCCTCTTATTGTTGTTTATTTGGCAAGTAATTAAAGTCTAGTTGAACGGGGAAAAGATTGCGAGCAGAATTTCCTTCTGACCGAAAAAAATATCATTTCCAGACAATTTTTTATTTCTAGTGTTTCAAAGTTTTAGGCTATAAAGGCCACTCATGCTAGTGATTTTCTTTGATATTTCTAATGTTATTACAGAAGTCAAACAACCAGCTTGAACGTCTGTGCCACATAATGGCTTCTGAGTGTTTCCCCTCATTAGTATGCGGCTGGAGAAGCCAGGCATTACTGGTTGATGACAGAGTAGAAGTGAGCAATGATGGACGGATGGATGGAGAGGCTGATGGGTTCCTGACAGGTGCTTTATCAGAGAGAAAGTCGTTTGAACCTCAGAAGGAGCTTTTGAGTTCAAGACATACAATCCTCCATCTACACTTAAAAATACTCCATTTTTTTTTAGTTGTTAAGTGCATTTGACTTTTGCTCAGAAGTGTGTGCATTTGATCAGAATGTGAATCCCATTTAAGTACACTTATTAATCCGCAGTGGTGTAAAGTACTTGAGTAAATGGAGTTACTTGAATATTTTAGCTACTTTATATTTTTGAGTACCTGTGCAAACATCTTTTACTCTTTACTCGACTGCATTTTTGATTGAGTATCTGTACTCTTTACTCTGTTACATTTCAATGGGCACTTAATGTTACTTGTTACATTGTGATTGTGCACAAGTCGGCAAAATAACAAAATAACACTGGAAGTTCAATACAATAATTTAAAATACAACAAACAGAGAACACAAACCATGACCGGGTAACTAATTATCTTAGTTAATCTTATTATCGTATTATATTAATCTTTCCTCTACACATAGCGTCGGATAAACAGAGAGCTTGAAACAGGCCTGAGCTTGAAACAATTTCTCTGCCCATGTGCGGAGTCTGACTAGGATCTGCAAAGGACCTTGGGAAATGAGGTCCTGTCCACTAGAATCCACTTTTTGAAATCTATTATTCAAGTAAAACGATATCAAAATGATACGTCACAAGTTAGGTTTGTTAAATCAAGAATTATTTTGAAGTATTTTTAAGAGAATATTAACGTAATTGAACCAGAAAGGTACTAAAAATGTATCTGTTTTTTTTTTTTCAATTTTTTATTTTGTGCCTGAAAAATCAGGAGGGTTCATATTCGTGGGATGCTTATATTCGTGTAAATGTATTTGTTTGTGTATTTGACTAGCACAAATCTAAACCACCGATGTGTCTCCCCATCTGAGGGTTTCAGACGAGTGCTGGCCATCTCCCGCCTTCTTACCTGAAGCCTGGCATTAAGCGGACTGATAGGAGCAAAAAAAATGATCACCAAGGGGTCAATCTACCTTTCACGGCTCATGACTGATAGATTCA
Source organism: Paedocypris sp. Pulau Singkep (assembly GCA_017309775.1). NCBI lineage: Eukaryota > Metazoa > Chordata > Actinopteri > Cypriniformes > Paedocypris > Paedocypris sp. Pulau Singkep. The sequence goes on from MU204179.1 coordinate 1,080,964, forward strand.
ATACTTTTGAAATCAGATAAAGCGTTGATGAATGTCTTGACAGCGGGCTGGTGGGAATCACTTTGCCCTGTGCCCGTGCCGGCCTGTCCCTCTCCCATCACGGACCCGATGGCTTTGATCAATGGTCCCCACCTGCCGTTGCATAGGGCGGCGTGCTGTCACCTGATTAAAAGAGCTGGAGGATATTGCTTTTCCTCCACTAGCTTTAGAGAGAGAAAACTTCATAAAACTAAGACGACAGCACTTTCCCTTCTCGGGTCCCTCACTCTCCCCGATCTGCCACCTGGGTGATCCGGATTGATTTGAGAGCTTTGGCTGATTGGGGAACAGAGTGGTGTGGATGAGCCAGGAGAATGGGAAACATCTGGTTCAGCATGTATCTTCCCCCAGTTCCCATCGTAGAGAAACTAAATATGCGTTGGGAAAGAGGCGAGGTTGGGTTTCATTTCGAAGCAAAGCAGGATACTTTTCATCATGCGCATGACCTCATCAGCCGACACGGAATATAGTAAAGCGACCACAAATCAGGCCACGAGGCTGATAAGATAAAGAGCTCACGCAACAGATGCGCCGCTCGGACCCTCCACAAAGACGCCGTGATTGCAGAAGGTGACGAATCGGCCGGGATGCGTTGAGAATTCCTGAGCACGCCACTGCTGATCACTCCCCATCGCTGGGACTCATAAATCAACCCAATCGCCGCGCTCGACCAGTGAGAAATCGACCTGGTGATTTGCGTGATGTATTGCGGAAAATGTAAATAATAGCGACGCTGCTAATTGGCGACTGTTCTTGTCCTGTATGTGTCTCACTGCGGCGTTGCATCTGGCTGGTTTCGCGGGCGACTTCTCTTCTCGTTTTTCGAGGTTGGCACTTGAGGACATTAAAGTCAGATTTGCGTGCACTTTGTGCGACACTGGCAAAGTCAAACTTTTGGTTTTCTGTTTAATAGCTTCAGTTTAATAGCAGTTCACACCTGGTCACTTTTTATCTGGCTACTGGACACATTAAACCAAACACTTTTACAAAACACTTTCTGTCACACTGAGTCACTTTTTTTTCCTTACTGTTTCGTACTTTTACTCATCTTTACGATATCTGCTTTACGTAATTGCTTCACTTGCTCCTCTTTTTGTAAGTCGCTTTGGCTAAAAGCGAAATGCCAAATGACTGTGAAGTAAAAAGATAAAAAGATATTTGATTGAATTTTAATCTTCATTATTTTGTATTTTATTCATATTTCATATCTGATCTTTAAATATACTGTATTGTATTGCATTTCTATTCTTTATTTTCTTTTGATTGTATTTCCCTTGAATGCATTACCTTCCCACATCCCTATGTTTAAATGCTGGTTTTTTAAATGACACATTTCACTACACGTCGTACCTTGTATAATATGCAAGTAACGAATGAATTTGAAAATGAATATAGTCTATAGTAATATAGTAAAAAACAAAAAAGTATATATAGTAATATAGTAAAAGAAAAAACTTCTCTCAGTCACGAATGCAGATGTGAAACTCTTTTCGACTCTAACATTGAAGATATGTCTTTGTGTAAAGTGTTTTTATGACCTCATGTTGGAGAAAACAGCTGGTCTGAGATCAGTTCACAAATGCGAAGTGTTACCCACTCAACATTATCAGTCCACACTACCTAAACATCCTATATGACTATAAGATACAGATTTAAATGATTTAAAAAGACTGAGGAGAGAGAGAGAGAGGGAGTGTGTGTGTGTGTGTGTGTGTGTGTGTGTGTGTGTGTGTGTGTGTGTGTGTGTGTGTGTGTGCGTTTGTGTGTGTGTGTGTGTGTGTGTGTAATTATAGCAGGATGTATGGCAGCAGTTAAGACCTGGACATGTCATTGATCAGGACGAGCTATTGACAGAGAGACATTAAACCAGCTAAGAAAAAGATTTCTCACAGCTCACATGATAACGCTACAGAAACGAGCATCTCCCAAGATCATGTCGATGTGTGCAAATATATTGGGTTATAACGTGCTAAATGAATTAAACATGTTAGTCAAAGAAAGGGCATATTACCGTAGAAATTTGATCAAACCAATTTTGTTTATGAAATTTGGCTCAAACGGGTTCAACCCAGCATTGACCAAAACAAATAAAGGTATAAAATTTAAAAAAAAAAAAAAACTACATGATAACTGTGTCTTAACAAATCGCCCAAACGATAAAAATCAAAATATTGAGAATAAGATAAACATATAGGTTGAAAGCTTCTCTAACAAACCACATCTTGACATGAAATAGAGCGGCACGATTCTGAATAAAATGAAAATCACAATTCATTTGCTTAGAATAAAAATCATGATTCTGTTCACAGTTCTTTCTGGATATTTTATTATTTTAAATATTTAAATAAATAGAATAAAAAAATATAATGTAAAGCAAAAGTAATGTTGTGAAGAAAAAATAAAAAAAAAATCGCCATTAAACGTAATAAAAATAAACATTCCAAGGTACAATATGATGTACAGTTGAGGACAAAATGATTAGCTCTGTTTAAAAGCACTTTGGAAATAGTGATTATTAGTGAATACTTTTCAAACAATGAATATTTTGTAGAGAGGCTGATAATTTTGTCCTCAACTGATCCCGGAGTTGGGCAGAATCGTATAAATGCTGGATTTAGATTGCGAGGGGGGTAGAATCAAGATTGCGATCTTTTAACGATTAATCGTGGAGCTCTAGCTAGTAATATCGCTTTACAGAAATGAACAGGCATTCCGTTATGGAACAATCTTTAAACGACATAGACCAATGAAATGGTGACAACGAATAATAAGAGACTTGGACTGTACTGTAGTGGAATCTACTGTATTCTTTTTTTAGACAAATTCCCTCACTAGCTCTTCTTTTTTGTAAGGGGCTTTGGATAAAAGTGTCTACCAAAAGACTGCAAAGTAAAGTAAAGGTTTGTGAGACTCAGAAACCTACCAGAGATGTTGGGATCCCAGTATGCAAAATGTGGAATTAGTTACAGGCCGGTCGTTCATGACAGTCCAGCAGCGTGAGGGAGATTAATGCAGGACTCAGTCACTTTATTATCCGTAGACTCTTCTATCTCCGCTCCGACTCTGTCTCAATATTGCACCAAGCCATTAATTGTCTGTGCCCTCATTTATCCCCACCCACCCCCTCTAGAACGACAGTAAATGTGATGCTCCAATATCCTTCACAATGCCAGGCGTAGCAACAGTGGGCACGCTCAGCCAATCCGTCGACTACCTGCGCAGTGAACACACAGTAGAGTATCTGTGGTCAGTCTCTACTTGACACTGAATAGTAGGGGATGAGTAGGAAGCCACAACGTCTGTCCTCGTTTCCTGTGCGCTAGATGTCTTCTCTGGCCCCGTTTCGCACTGTTCGGTGGAATCAAATAAATCCCAGTCGTCACCCCCCCCCCTTCTCTCTCTCCCATTCCATCCTGCAAGATTCCTTAAGTGGCCTTAATGCAAGCTTTACATCAGAGAGTAACATTAAGAGTTATTCCACAAGAACAGCTCCGTTCCACGTAAGACTGTATATTATGCTGCACTGTGCTACTGAACAATTCAAATCAAAGTTCAAAATGCTTCAGATCCAATAGTTGCTACTCTATATATGCTATGACTTGTGGAACACGTTATAATTTGTGGACTAACACTTTTTATAGAATGTCTGCAATGGCGACTATATGAGGCTGTCGAAATACAGTCCACGAAGATTGCTGAGGATTTTAATGCAAAAGTGAAAAAGCAAACAAGAAGATTAAGAGACAACATCATTCGTGCTAAGACGTCTTGTCAGTGGCGCTTGAAATAGCTAAAGAACAAAAATGGTGCTTCTGTATATTTGGCAAATATCAATAAGGGGAAAGGACGAGTGCGGAACCGGAAGTGAGTTGAGATCCGTGATTCCAATGTGGCCCTGGGCGTGTAGTAACTTCATATCGCTCTCCTACTATTCCTCAAATTGTGAAAGAAAGAAAAAACACTATCGCAACGTTTGACAAATGTCCGTTAAAGTCGGGAAGAAATTTGAACAAATTTGATTGACCAAGACGCCTCGACAAAGAAGTAATGAAGCTAATGCTATTTGGGCCTATGACGCCTGAAATCATAAAAGGAAAAAAAAAAGACTACATTTGGCAAACAGCAATAACGAGGAAGTGCGGAGACAGAAGTCAGTCAGCATCTGAGATCACAACGATACCTCGAAAAAGAAGTACCGGTAGTGGCTTTTCCGATAAATCTGTTCACCCAATAAGTATTCTCTACAGTTTCACATCATGAAAAATCTTTCTGATCTGGGTATATCACCCTTGTCATGAAAAGTGCCTGTCCTTCAATTGTTGGCCAAGGCTACGAAACTATCCAACTATTGAAGTTTCACACTTAAAAATGTCAGTAACCCACCTCGCTTTGGCTACAGA
>MU204179.1:1090402-1101160 GCA_017309775.1 Paedocypris sp. Pulau Singkep
AATCGCCACTGACTTTTGCCCAACGCGAAACTAATTGCAATAACACTATAGCCTGCATACAAAACATGATGTTTTCAAGTTCACGTGCAAGGTCTGAATAATTTTAAAAGAAGAAAAAAAAAAACAACATTTAGCAGAGTAATAAAAGCAGCAGGAGCCCGAGTCCTCGGTGGGTTTGTGTCCATGTGCCTTTGCTAAAGCCCTAGAGATCAGAGCGGCTTCTGCACACAGAGGTAAAAATTCATTTCTTGAGAGCTATATATCAAGGGGTATTTGTTTAATGAGTACTCCTGCGGAAAGATGTATAGAACATGTCAGCCGTCCACTTGCAGTGCGTCCTGGGATACAGATAACATCACAAAATGTGGCCACTCACTCCGTCTCGGCGCCCTATCCGCTTTATCTCGCTCTCGCCTGGCCCATTATAAATGAGAGGCTGCGGGAGAACACGGAACACAAATAATGGAGAACGGGGGAAACGCATCACCAGGATCCACAAACTAACCCAAACAAACCCACACACCAATTCAAACTTGGCCTTTGTGGCGTCGATCTCGCGTCGAGACTTTCCGCGTGAAAAACTAGCACGACTTGTGGTCATTCGTTATCACTGGAATCGTATAGACGTGGTGAAGTTGCCGTCTGGCATGCTTAAATAACCCCTGGTTTGTTCTGGCAGGTCCGCGGTGCCTTTAAATTATGGAAATGAGATGCATGAGGTGGACGTGGAGGTAATTAATTGTAATTGGAAGAATAATGTTGGCTTGTCAGGGACGTCTACACGTTCTAAAACAGTTTTTTTAAGGAGAGGATTGTCTGGCGTTTTTGTCTTAATTGCAGAAGGGAGGGAATGTGAAGATGCCCTTTACGTTCTTGTGTTTCCTCTGCTGGATCGCGTCCTATAACTGTCAAGGTATTTATAGGTAATCTTACACACACACACGCAATGACAAGCACAAATTTGCTGGGTCACATATGAGGAGAAGTTTGAGAACGGAAGATTTAAAGCAAACCCAGTTTAACCGCACAATGTTCACGTTGGTCCCCAGAAGAACTCAACTCAATGAGAATTACGGTCTAGTCTCATAACTCCAACCACTTTAAACATGCTAAACCGAGGATGAACGACAGCAACCATGCTAGTCTTCTGGAAGAAGCTCCATGGGATGCCAGATCATGAATCCCCTTCTGTGACACTTCATGCCAAAACCGTGTTCACACCAGCCACACCTTGTCCCCATAAACCAGGGTGTGAAAATCCATCTGGATATGTAAATAAAGGAGTGTGTGAGGACATGACAGCGCCGCTGCACCTGTACACAGGATCTTAAAAGCTTATTCAGGTCTTTGGTCCAACCCAATCTCCTCAAATCAGCTGAGGAGCTTTCAAAGACTTGCTGTGCTGACACACGACATGTTCCTGACCTGTTCGCGGAGTGGAGAGGGATAATGGAAGTGAGACTGTTAAAGTCACCTCCATGCGACGTGCAAAAAAACAACAAAACAAGATGCCACCCGTAAAAGAACCCTGAAGCCCTTGGGGACTGGATTACCTCAACAGATGAGATGTGGTTTGAGAATATGATGGTACGTGCACTAGTCCAGCTTAAGGTAAGATATGGGGTGCGTACTTAACCAGGAGGTGCGTAATTAAGAGTGTCTAATCCCAAAGAGCCTCAATATGTCTCAAGGTCTTGAAAACATCTCATTCTTGAACAAAACGTCTGGTCCAGATAGAGGACTATGGCATGAGAGAACGATGTTAGCAAAATCCCCATTTGAGATATTTTGGAGATTTGAACAATCCCATCCACGTACTAGGAACCAATCATTGGACTCGGTCCAGAACAAGATCTGGCATCCCCTTCAACGACAAACAAGAACCTCTGAAGCCTTGAAGCCAGAATTTCGAGGTAAATATTGCGTACATAGATGGATTGCATACTGCTGTAAACCAGAGGATATTGAAGCCATAATTTGTCGTATTTCTCTCCCCGCTTTGCAATGTTGGCGTCAGAACTCCCTGCAGGATAAAGATGTCCCCTACAGACTGGACCGCCTACATGTGGAATGGCTTTTATTGACTGTGAAGGCGAGTTGATCTGTGTGGGCCACGGGAAGGAGGGGTAGCCCTTGGGTCCTGACGATACGAAAGGATGTCAAACAGCAAGAGGAGACTCTAATAACAGCACCCGGGGGGATCTCCTAGACCTGGTGGACCATCACGTCCACACCGAGTGTTCATAATCCCACTCTAATGTTTTTGTGCCTGATGGCCATAAACACTCCAAGCTCCGACCTTCAGCAGAGCCCACAAAAGATCTCCCTTCTTTCACAGGAATGTCAAGTTGTGGCAAAATCCACAAGCTAACAAGTCCTACAGAGACCAGCTTTTAATTAAAACCTAGTAGCTTCGTCTTATTATCAGACTTGGCTAATTGCAGACTTTCTTCTTTACGTTTACGTCTCGGGAGCTCAACCGTCCATCAGGAACCGAAATGGCTCAACAGGGACCACTGCTCAAATGTAAATGCCCCCCATTGCGAGGCTTCACGCCCAGGAGGCAACGTTTAGAACATCTGTCAGTAAACTCTCCTGGCAGTGATCTCTCCATTCCTTCTTTTCTCTTCTTCTCTCCCATGGACTGCACTCACAGTGTGACACTGTGGATGAGCCGAGCAACCTTTTCTCTCTGTCAGAGTGCCAGCTTTCATTGAGTCACCGTCACCCTGAACCACGTCTACAGACCCTTTTAGTCCACTTCTCAAGTTTGACTTGTGCTAATGCAAACAAGGAGAAATGGAGGGTGACATGACACCGGGTGACGGAGGAGAGGTTTGTGTGATAAGAGGCCTTGCAGCGAGCAAGCGTGATGGTGAAGGAACGTCAGAGGTGTTTCCGGATGAGTCGATGCTTGTAGAACCTGCAGTAGACGTATTCAAATCATGGGCCTTGCTATTGTGTTCTAAATACTACACATTTCAGCCATTTTTTTGACTCATTACAACTTATGTGTACGAGCCCAATGTTTCATTTTCCTGATTTATTCTGGTTTACTCTGGTTGAACATCGTGTTGTGAATGATGATCGGCCATGAGGAAATGGTTCATAATATAGCTGCAAGCAACAGAATGTTTTTATTATTCTTTTTTAACAATCAGAATTAAATAATTGTGTTTACCAAACATTGTCTTCACTTAATGTTCTTGAATGTTTTCTGGTGGGTTTTTTTTTTATTGATTAATGATGACTATTTGAATTCAAATTCTAATTTTATGTGTCACATTTGTCAGATTTAAATCACATTTGTCGGTTTAATTTTTCGCTTTTTAACGCTTTGTGTCTTTAATTTGTTGTTTAATTTGGCCCAAATGGTTCATTCAACCTTCAGCCAAAAATTTAATTTTAAGGTGGATTCCATTATTGGCAAAAATTACAAAGCATCAAAGCCGAAATAAATTTTTGCTTTCCAACAAACCAAGATGTTCTTATGTTTTTGGGGTATGTATAATAACAGAATTAAATTTTTCTATGGTTTCTACTTTTTTTTTTGTATTAATAATTCTTTATTTCTGTATGGTTTTAAAAACTGGAGGTTTAAGTCTCATGGTTTAAAATGTTAGTCCTTTTGATTTACTCTAAATTTTAATTAATTCAACATTTTATTTTTCCCAGTAAACATAGCTCTGCCCAGGGATTGGTCCGGCTTTCCCAGCAAGGCTTGGTACCGATCTGAAACTGATCTCCTAGGAGACATCCCGCAGCTAGCTCCAGTGAAGATGCTGTGAAGAAAAACATCTCCAGTGAAGAAGAAACGTCTCTAAGGTGCGACCTGTGTGCTTGTTTCCGGGACATGGCCTGGGACCAGGACAAGATCTCAGCTCCTGAGTGGAGGGGACGTTTGAACATAGACTGACTGAGGAAATAAGACCCACAACAGGTTGCAAAACAAGCCACAATGCGAAAGTGAGTCTGCTGATCATTCGATGGTGAGCTCATGTCTCTCCTTAAACCTAATAATTAAACCATTAACCAATAAAAAAAACCAGACGTTCCTTGATAGCTATGTTTCTAAATTAACCATATTTCATAGAAAGATATTTCTAAGAAGTTTTATGCGTAAGATTTATGTGTCACAAGAAGGACTCGTTCAAAAACATGCAGAAGAAATGGAGTCTGTGTCCATAAGTGTACGTGAGAGTGTGTGTATGTGTGTCCTGCTTTGTGATTGGACCATCAATCTACGGCGAGTTTCATCTCCAGTCTATCGTACCCAGAGTTGATCCAGCTCCTGCCGACCCAGAAATGGAAAAGCAATTCAGAAAATGGATGGATGGATTTTTCTATTTAAAAAAAAAAATGTCCAAAATACAAATAATACTTTGTATACTTTCAAATATTCATAGACTTATAAACATCAACAATTGATAAAAACAGATGTTTTTGGGTTCATGTAAAGAGCATATAAAGAGGGAAATGTATATATTACATTTTATATCGTTATTAAATATGAAAAACATTAAAAGAGGAAAATGTATATATTACACTTTATATCATTAATACATATTAAAATTGACTTAATACTAAAATTATACTAAAATAAAAAAAAAACTGTTCAATCTATATCTATAGAGAGAGAATCGTAAATCTGTTTGGAGAAGATATTGCAGCCAAGCTCTTAAAATACCGACATCAGTGTCAATCATTACGTACGAACAGAGAAAACACACAAACAGGCAACAGCGACGTCCATTCACTCCATCCACATCAAGAACTTCACATTCAAGCAGTGCACACCAATGGCTGAAAGAAAGAAAGAAAGAACAGAAAAGCCATCGTGCTGTGTGTCACGTCTGTCCACACATGGCCTACACGTCACACCTAGACCAGGAGTACAACACGGAAAAATACAGAATGGATGTAAACTACATTCACCACATCACACGAGCGCAAAAATCTCCTGAACACAGAGTCTCTCGGGCACAATTATTTGTAAGGGGAATACGGTTCAGACGGGTTCTTTTCCCTTCGGATCCTATGATAACACGGCCATAAATGGACTCCAGATACTGTACGGCAAAGCCCTTATGCAGCAAAAGAGCGGCGTTTGGAAAACGAGGCTGGAAGAATAGCACATTTATTTTATAGCATTTTCATTAAATGTAATGGTTCGTGAAAAAAAAAATGAGTTATGATCATTGGGATGTTTGCGGCGGCTAAAATACAGACGCGGTGGAGGGTCATGAAAAGGTCAAAGGGTCGTGTTCTCCACAGAACGACAATAATCAGTACCACCTGACAAATTGATTTTGCATTCTGCCGAGCGGCAAAATGTGCATTAGGAAAAGTGCAATTTTTTTTTTGCGCTGGGAGTAAATGGACAATAAAGCGTAAAATAGCATGCGATAGCTCTTCAGCATAATTAGCCTACGATGTTGACGCGTTGGCGGAGCTTGGAGGGGGCGGGCACCACTTAATACAGGTGTCAGGACCCCCGCTCTCTCATTACCATGCCACACATCATTGGCCGACCTAACGCAGAGGTGTAGAGAGGACCGGACAGCCATACTTGAGTAAAAGTACAGATACTTACTGTACAAATTACTCCATTACAAGTAACAAGTCACCAATTTCAAAAAGACTCGAGTCAAAGCAGCAAAGTATTCGTACTCGTAGTAGTTATTCGTACTCAATAATGGCCAAAAAATGTGAAAACAAACTCTGTTGTTTTCTAACACAGAAACGGAATTTAACCTCGATGTTTCAAAATAATGGTAGAACAAAGTAGATAAAAAGAACAAAACGTCAGTCTCAATCACTTAAATGTGCATAGAAAAAAATATATAAAATTTAAAAAATGAATGAATATGGTTATATGTTATAGAAAAAAAATAGTAAAACACATTCTTCCTCTTCTGAGTATTCAAGGTCTAGTTTGAGTAGCTTCTCAAGTGAATAGGATGGTTTCTCTACATTACAATTATACAAAGAGATGCAGTGCACTTAATAAAACTACGTAAAAATTCACTGAAAATCACATCACAAACTCACAGCTAAATGTACTTCATGCAAAACGTATAATTTCAGCGACTCATTTATTCACGTCACCAAATCTGACGATGAAGTTTTAAAAACTCAATCAGAAATGCAGTGGAGTAGAGAGTAAAAGTTGCTTATTTTTTTGATACTCTACTGTTATGAATTTGTGTTTTTCTCCTAATTGATATGGATTTGGCCTAATTATGTTCAGGTGATGACAATATCCTGTTTTGTATTTAAAAGACGGGAAGTTACTCTAAGGTGAGTGTGTAGTCTGTAGAAAAGACTGGTGGTAAATCTAACATTTGAAATCGTTGGTGAGCCTAGTGCATTCAGTTATTGTTTGTATCTGTTTTTGGATCGTGAGTTTAGGGAAGAAACTTTGTCTACGTTGTTCCACTTTTGTTTGCATTATTAGGGAATTTAGAAGGCTTTTCAGAGTTTTGTTTTGTTTGTTATTTTCGTGGTGAAACATTGCACTCTTTATTATGTGTCGAAAGAGAGAAAATAAACACAATGCTCTTAAAAATCACCTTTGGCATTCTGATCTGTGCGATCACCCTAGAGGTCGTAGCAGTACGAAGTAGCCAAAAACATACTTGAGTAAAGTAACAAGGTACATTTACTCAAGTACCTCACACCCCTGATCACCGGCCATCGTCTCAGTAACCAAAGCCACACACACATTCACTCCGAGGCCGGCTGGAGTAATAGACTCCCGTATATACCCCACATCACTCTTGCCCCAGGCCCTCGGCACAGGTAGCTGCTTTATACCAAATGAACAATCTTTATAGACGTGCCCGAGCCATAACAAGGCTGATTTCCAGCGCTGCTTGTGTATCCGTCCCCGAGAATTGTCAGGCTTTTGCGCTCGACAAATCAAGCCTAACTTATGATGTTTTCCGTGTAATTTTTATTCCCGTTTGACTGGCCAACTACCCGCCGGTAATAGAATGTTGGGAAAAGGCCAGCGGGGGAATGTTTGCGCTCCGGGTGATTGATCGACGCTCGCCTCACTTTTCATTTATATCTCTCTCGCTTCCTCCATTCCGAATCGGTTAAGTTTAGGAAAAATGAATCCAAAAAAACCCGTGGCGGAAGAGAAATGACCCGAGATTACGACTCGGCACAATCGTAGATCTAAGCCGGGGCCTGGCGTTGGGCGCATAGATTGTTTGCTGGCATTAAGTTATCTAAATGAAAATCGATACTGTGTGTACCGGCGTTTTACAACAAAAAGTGCCCCGAGTCCACCGAGAGGGTGGGGAAGGAAGGGAAAAGATGAATTGAGGAAAAGGAGGAGGACGCGCCGAGGCTCTGGGTCTCAATGCTCTTGCTCAGGATCTCAGTCAAAGCCTAATTGGCCTCCTGACCGGGTAAAACAAAGAACGTGTGGTGGGGAAAAGCGCCAGCTATATGTCTGGGGGTGACTGGACGCTTATGGGAAGGATTCCTCATCAATGAGCTTTTTAAACGCCGCTCTAAACCACCAACGCCGCCGATTCTGAAATCGAGGAACCGTTGAGGAACATCTACAGCAGCCGTCGATTGTTAAACTTGCTAGTTAAAGCTGCATTTGAAATGACATGAAAATGCCTTGATTTGTCCTACAGCAGCAATAGATGTATATATAAATGTATGTAGTTGTTAATACAATTCCTTTTGAATGTTAAGCTTTAATGTATGTACAGTATTGGCTAATACAATGCATTTTGAATGTAAAGCTTTAATGTATCTATTAGCTTAAATAATGTATTTCAAATGTAAAGCTTTAATGTATGTATTTGCTAATACTGTATAATGTATTTTGAATGTTAAGCTTTAATATATGTATTTGCTAATCTAATTCATTTCTAATATAAAGCTTTAATGTATATATTTGTTAATATAATGTATTTCAAATGTAAAGCTTTAATGTACTGAATGTATTTGCTAATACTGTATAATGTATTTTGAATGTAAAGCTTTAATGTATCTATTTGCTAATATAACGTGTTTTGAATGTAAAGCTTTAATGTATCTATTTGCTAATATAACGTGTTTTGAATGTAAAGCTTTAATGTACTGAATGTATTTGCTAATACTGTATAATGTATTTTGAATGTAAAGCTTTAATGTACATCCTTGCCAACATTATGCACACACATCTACTGAACTTTAATATATTTGAAAAAAGTATATATTCAGAGTTATACATATGCATATATCTTTGACTGAGGAGGTGGGAAAACGTCGGTGCAGCTCCACGTGTATCCTGCAGTCCAGTCATGATTTAGTCCCATTCTCTCGCCTTGCTGCTTTAAAAACAGAGGAAATTTTTCCATTGCAGATGCACTCAGGCAGAGGACAGGAGCTCAGGCCATGCTAATAAATCAGGCCCTGAGCCTCTGGTGGCAACGGATCACATGGGAATACTGAAGAGGAAGAGAGAGAGATCATGGACATGAGGCCTTAGAGGAATGATTCGCTCTTAAATAGCCTTGTACCGCTGGACATCCACACACACACACACACACACACACACAACCAGGGGCGAAACAAATGTATGTAACATATCGCTGATAGTTCCACCTCTGCGCCCTCACATTTTCCCAGACAAATTAGAAGAGCCCGGGACAGTTAGTACAAAAAAAAAAAAAAAAAAAGCTATAGTGGTTTTCTCAAACGTTTGAACTGACTATTATTGGACATTTTTGGTAAAATGGGCCCGAAGACAGGAAGTGGAAAGTGAAATATCTTAAAACACCGTCTCAATCCTCCATCAATGCGACTATTAACCTTGGAGGCGGTGAAATTAAAAGTGCTGGAATAAAAGAGCACAAAACGAATGTATAAAACACTGTACCGTCAACGTTTTATTTTTGTACTCGTTTTTTTTTTTTTTTGCGTGTGTAAGCCTCCTGTTCACAATGAAAGTGTCAGTAAAATATTGCCTTTATTCAGACATGCTCAGCAAAGCTACCTTAAAAAACAGCAAAATTGAAGTTATTAAAAAGATAAAAAATAAACATTACTTATTACACGATGGGGAAATTGTACTGAACGTCCAGCGTCTGTAGATATGAATAAAATGCACCTTGCAAAAAAACACAATAAACACGATCATATACCATATGAATATAAAATTTGTTTAATTATTAAATAAAAAAGGTTTTTAATTAATTATTAAAAATGAATGACTAGACAATTATTAGACAATCATAAAACATAAACACAACAAAAACATAGAAAAAAAGTCAACTTACTTAAATGCTAACTGACTACCGTCATTTTTGGATTATGACGAAGAAATTACATTTATAAAAAATAAATAATTAAAAGATTGACTATTTGCCTTATAACCCGAAAAAAAAATGTGTTTTATACACACACAAAAAAAAGTCATTTTTAAGATTGGCAAATGTATTAATCCACGTCTTGTAAATTGATTGCATCTTTTTTCCTGAAAAAAAAATGTCATATATTTACAGTCATTTAGCAGATGCTTTTATCTACAATGCAATACAGTTATAGTACAACCTGTAACGAAAAACAAGTGGTTAACATGGAAACAGGTTTTCCAACAAAACAGCATTTAACATATTTAGCTGTAGATTTTAAAACACGTATCGCTATATAGTATAGTATGCAAATAGTATTATTATTATAATATTATACCGTGTCAATCAAATACTTTATTAATATAGAAAATGTGCAAAAAAAAAACCCAAACAAATTCTACTGAACACTAAATTACTTAACAAATTACATAAATGTGGCAAAACTCGTTTTAGCTGAACAACTGTCGGAAATGACATAATAACCAAAGTTACTCACTTTACAGTTAACGCTAAAACAAGAACCACTCTGGCTTCACTGTCGCTCCCAGTGACTCAAACGCTAAGCTTCCTAGCAACTGACACGCTGCATTAGCTTTATTTCCAATCCATTGTGAAGCTCCGTGGCCACTGTCAGTCACGGGAAAACTACTGTACTTCACCCACACACACTCACACGTCATTAAATCAGATCATCCGTACTGTACGCATCCATTTTCCAAGCCTCACCAATCACAATTTCTTTATTTTCTTATCTCTCACACGTCACAAGTCGCTTTATTCCGTCCCAGTCCATGTTTTTTCTCTCCCTGAAGGCGGAGAAGACGGACAGGAACGACGACGTTCAGTAATCCCACCAATGATGTCCGGACCCCCGTGATACCCCCCCCACACACACACACACGGCCCCGCCCGAGTCCCACAAACACCCACACAGGCCCAGCAAACATTTTTTATCGGAGCGGCGCTGCTGTATTTCCCACACACACACACACACACACACACACAGCGCACTCCAAAACAAAAATCCATAGTATCGATCAGCCGGTGTCACCACAATTATTCTTTTGAAACAGCCATTGAAAACAAATTACATCTGCACTGCGTTTTCATCCGATTGCTGTGGGTGAGCAATGCTCAGTGTAGTATTCCTCCTGCCTGTAGTATCCCTCGCTCACGCTTGTAAGCACCGGGCCACACGAGAGAGAGAGAGAGAGAGAGAGAGAGAGAGAGAGAGAGAGAGAGAGAGAGAGAGAGAGAGAGAGAGAGAGAGAGAGAGAGAGAGAGAGAGAGAGAGAGAGAGAGAGAGAGAGAGAGAGAGAGAGAGAGAGAGAGAGAGAGAGAGAGAGAGAGAGAGAGAGAGAGAGAGAGAGAGAGGGAGAGAGAGAGAGAGAGAGAG
>MU204179.1:1107720-1124957 GCA_017309775.1 Paedocypris sp. Pulau Singkep
TATATATATATATATATATATATATATATATATATATATATATATATATAATAGAATAGAATAGAATAATTCACCCATAATATAATTTTAAAAAAGTTGCTTTGGATAAAAGTCGTTTTGGATAAAAGCGTCTGCTAAATGACTGTAAAGTAAAATAAAATAAAATAAAAATTACACACACTCATATACATATCGACCATTGTGTGTCATAAAGCAGGTGTTTTGTTTACTGCTATGAAGATCACAGCCGTGTGGAAGCCGGACCCTCCAGCCGTGATTAAGCCCCCAAAAGGGTGTTTGGCACAAACGCTCCATAACACTCCAGCTTCTACAGCAGAGGTCATCACCCTTAAAGTGATGAACACGTGTTAGCAGTGTATTATTTGTGTGTTCGGGGCCTTCGCTCTGCTCGTGCGCTCCAACACAACTTTGCGTAAATTGGCAGGGGTTCAGGTGGTCTGCGGCCCCCCAGAGCCCGGGCAGTTTATTGAGACCCGTGGAGAGCTGATACGCTGCTCATCCGTCACCACCCACAAGGTGTCCACCCAGTGTCCGTCTCACACCTCACACACACACACACACACACACACTAGGGCTGGGCAATTTGGCCTAAACTCAAAACCTCGATTGATTGAACATTTTATCACAATTACAAATAATGAACAATTATTTTATTAATTTATTTTAATTTTTTATTTTTTGCCCTCTGTAGTTCTTATGAAAATAATGTAGTAAATTAGTAGTGGTAGTTAATACATAGCTTGCACAATTGGAAACCAGATAAATAATTTTCAATATTTTCTCCGTCCTCCTATTATGTTTGTGTCAAACTGATTTAATTATATAAAACTTATAACAATTCAGTTCACAAATTCATAACACTACGCTACACATTTATATTATAAAGACACTGTTCGGGTCAAATTGATACGTGTTAAAATAAAAAAAAGAAAATACTTAAAAATGTATTTTTCGCTTTGCAACTTCTCGTGCTTGTCTTAGTTTGTGTAATCTACCAAAAAAATGGATTGGTTCACATATTTGTAACGCCCGCAACATGATTTTGTTACAATGATAATGTTCGGGTCAATTTGACCCTTCAGAAAAAAACGGAAGCTAAAAAAAGACAGAAAGTTCAAATACTAATACACCAATAAAAAACTGTGTCTCACACTCACACAGACAGTGTTTTGGGGAACTTTTAGGTTTCTGACACTTATGTGCATAATAAAAGGTCCCCGGGTCGAATTGAGTTTTCTTCTAAATAAAGTAGATAAGAATGTTAATGACAATATTAATGACAATGTTAATAACGACAATTTTGGCGTGTAACCTTTGGGCATCAAAACAGTTTTTCTGCAATGGCTAAGCAGTAGTAGTGAAGGTAATTGAAATAATTGACCTGGATAAAATGGATTGATTATAAGTTCTGAATGTCAATTTCGATTAATTGCCCTGACAAATCACACAAATCAAATTTAAAGATGCTTTTTTGCAACAAAAATACAGTGTGTGTGTGTGTGTGTGTGTGTTTCACCTCTTACCTATGTAATCACTTTAATCTGTAAACTAATTGCGAGGAGAGGTCAGAAGCCCATCCAATCAGAGAGCAGGACACACACTCACTCTTATTTCCCACACTCCAATTTTCCTGATGTTTTTGGGCAGCGAGTGAAATCAGAGACGCGGAGGAAACTCACAAAACACTCAAACGCATCAAACCACTCGCGTCTTCGGCATTACAAAGCTAAACGCAAACACCATCTCGGCCTTCACCAGGTTAAACATCCCGAGCGTCTGAAAAGTGCAGCAACCAGCAAGTTGGAAACAACAAACGCAGATGCGCAGCAAAGTCTCGGCGATCAACATATGCATCACACATCCGACTCCAGCTCGGCGGGAGAAAAGTTAAAAGAAGTAGGAAGATGGGGTTCAATCGCCGATAAAAGTGCACCGTGTGCTAATCCGCGTCCCGCTACAAGGCATTGTATGCTAATGCGGCCGCGCAATGCAAATGAAAGTAAAGCGAGCGCAGACGTGCACATGCTCAATAGGGATTATTCCCCGTGTGCTGTGATAACGGCCATTTGAATAATAATCACTGAAGGATCATCCACCGCCGCGCTATACATCACTTCCTCCGCACCCCGGTCCAAACAGAATGTGTCCCCTAAGGTTTTTCCAGGCATATATTACCAACCAGTCGCCTTTTTTCCCGCCCGATAAAAGCCATTCTGCGCTCGGTTGAGATGAAAAAGCGATCTGAATGTGTTATTAATACCGGCCACGCGGTGGGCTTCCGTCTCTGATCCCTCAGCTCGTGTTTACGGGAGACGAACATACAAGGCGTGATTGAAAACCCCTGTCAGTCAAGCTATTCCCCGGCTCCTGCGGTGGTGTGTGGGAGAGAGGCATGACAGAAACATACTGAGGGATTCTACGCAGCCATAGGATGAGAGAAAAAGCAGAGATTTCATCGGAGAGCGGCTTGGCTTTTTAACGGGCCGTGCAACCTCAAGTCGGGACTGAAACCCGAGCGTGGGATCTACTGTGGAGTCTGTGATGACCAGAACGGGGCGTTTGGATCTCAGGAAAGCCTGTATGATGTCAGCAGACGGGTTGAAGAGCCACGTTTGGTTATACAAAAATGTATTTGCTAGGGGTGTGAAGATATCTCGTGGTGCGAGATCTGTTGCGGTAGAGCAGAAATATGAGAGAAAAGCTGCTGATTACTGCAGTAACACTCATTCAGATGATGTGAGTCTCACCAGCGACATGAAGGGAAAGAACCTCACGTCCTTCACTTGTTCTAGACAATTGACTGGACACTTTCAATAAATATAGTTTTTAGAGCTAAAATGAACACAGTGAATTTAATCATAAAGAAGTACGTTGATGTTGAGTTGAACTTGATGCCAACATGAGTCTACCATTCTTTTCAAGTTACTGGAAGACTTGTCTGTGTCTATAAATAGTGTGTTTAATGACTGTGCTTAATGGATTTTTTAATACTATTGACAATTAAACATTTTTTGTGAAATTACAAGTATCGTTCTCGTGAACCTAGTGTCTCATCTCGTCTCGTCGCATGGGAAAAGTGTCTCGTCCCACAGCTAGTATTTGTATTTTCTCCCGTTTTATTGTACTATTTTTATTAACCATTCCATTCATACTACTTATTATTCTTTTATTTATTTACATTTTTTGGCCTGTCACAACATCTGATTGTGATTCTGTGAATAAAAAGGCATTAGACATTCAGGCTAGTATCCTTAATATGCTGATTGTGTGTGTTCTATATGTATTTTTGTCACAATATTTAAAATCTCAATAAAATATCAAACAAAAACTAGAAAAATACAGCTTAAATCTCATTTACAAATTGATTCAAAAAGTTGAGATGCAGAAAAATAACATTTAAAAAACTTCCCCTAGTGGGATAAATAAATCTCATTCATTTCATAAAAATAATAATTCTTTATGGTGGTCAACAGTTTTTCAAGGTCAAACTGATTTGTAGAAGCCACGATGCATTCAATGAATTAAACACGCACAATTTTGTATCGCATTTTAATTTAACTGAATTGAAAGCCCTTTTTTTGTCCCCACAAGAGGAAATTTCATCGTGGCAGAAGCAGTTGAACTTTACAATAGAAACACGAGCGGAATCCAAAGAGTATCTACAGTTTAAATAATTGTAAAAAGAAAAATGTATCAAAGTATATACACACATGTATACTGGAATTACATGGGATCCCACTACTGGTTTACATAAAAAATATAAAAATACATTCCCACCCTCGTCCCCCTGAACGCAAAGCCACGTTGTGGGGTCATGTCAAAGGTCAACACAAGTGCACATCGGGCCCCACTTTGACAAATATGGTCTGTAATCACACACAAACACACACACACACACACACACACACAAGAGTTTGTGTAAAATAATACTAAAACTTTTGTCATCCTGAAAAAAACTTTTGTTGTCATACACACACAATTGCAATTATTTTTGTAAATTCTAAATAAATGTTGGAATTACATTATATATATATATATATATTATTTTCTATTGTACGGCCATGAACATTATATTTTTTAAGACAATAGTAAATTAATTATTCATTATTGAACATCCATGGACATAGTAGAACGGAACTCGTCAAATTTTTAAAAAGAGGGGCAAAAAAAATGATGAAAACATAAATGATCAACCTGATTTGTCCATATTCGGTGTGGTATTCAAACACTTTCCACTTGTTTCCTTCCACTTTCATCACAGAGGTTCTCTAATATAAATCCTCGGAAAGTGAATCGACGTCGCACAAAGTCCTTTGTTGTAAACAGTGTCATTGTTTATAGTCAAGTTATTTTCAAAGAATAAATGTATTTAATTCACCAACACACACACACACACACACAATTTATTTTTTCATTCTATATCTTTTTTTCCCGGTACGGGACCTTTTCTACTCCCCTGTATGCATCAGCAAACATGCTGATACAACTTAAAGGTCATGTTCTTTTCATGTTGACAGGGCCTTCTGAAACTTTGACGCGGCGGTCCCTGCGCAGAAGTGCTCTGTCTGTCCACATGCTATAGAGGAATTAAGCCTCCCATCAAACCTTTCTCAACTCGCTCATGTGCAGTGATTAGAAAAGCTGAGAAACTGCAGAGAAACCAACTCCACAGCAGAAGTGGAAACACAAAGTCACACGTCGAGTAAATATTGGTGAAGACGTTACTAAAGAGAAGCTCGATGAGCAGGAAACGATGAGAAGTCTTGAGAATTGATGTGAGATTATTGATACGAGAGAAGAGGGAAACACGGCAGACGTCATTCCCGAGCTCATCTGTGTTCAATCGGACGCTGCGTGATAAACAAATCTCCAGTTTGTCTAAATGGATGAGAAGTGACTGACCTCACCTTGGTCATAATCAAGATATGAACATCTTTGTTGTACTCAAACTGCAATAGGAATATCGTAGATGTCGGCGTGACTAGTCCAAACCTCCATTATATTAGCACTACAACAACAACAACAACATTATTTCGATAATAATTGACAACAGATTTATGATCATCGTCATCGATTTGTCTTGCTTTTCACGCTACTTGCATAGTTTTCCACACTCTCTGAAAAATCCACGACAGATGTTCCAATCAAAGACAATAATCACATCATCACTGACCGACTCAACCGTCTTTACTTCTCAAAGCTCATCACAATCGTTCCACCATTGTAGACGCATAGGAACAGTATGCAAACATTTGCCATTCCTCACAAGTCACTTTACCTGTCACATAGGAATGCAAAGCAAACGTCACTTTATTACTACGACACCTTACTTTTAGTACTTGTAAGTTTTATGTTGAAATGTCATCTGTTTGTATCTGTTTGTATCTAGGGACTGAGAGGAACGAAATTTCGATTTTTTGTATGCACTGTACATATGGCAAAATTGACAATAAAGCTGACTTTGACTTTGACTTTGACAAACCGGCCATTACAAGCATTAATCGTGGCTGTTTAATCTGGCTGTTGAAAATCGACCTGCACGTTTTTGTTAAGATACCATAATGTCAATAAAATCCAAAAAGGTGGTTGTTGACTTGAGAAAATATCTAAAAATAATGTGGCTTGTTTCTGGGTTTTCTGCATAGTTGATTAATAGTCAAAAATGTAACATTTTAAAAAAGTTTGGTGAACTGTGTCTGTTATTTCCACATTTGAAATATATTACTTCAAGTAGATTCAGTTCTGTATAAAGTCGGTTCCTTACACAAATATAAAAAAACTGCATAATGGATTAACCAATAAATCAAACAACTAATAAACAAATTTATCGATTTTCAAAGTAATAATTAGCTCCAGCCGCACAGTCTTCCTCAATTCCCTCAAACACGCCATCTATCAAAACCGTTGGTGTGTTCTCTCTGTAGACAAGCATGTATGTGGACGTAATATATGTGCGAAGGTGTGCAGGCGCTGTCGGACGGGCTCTAGCGCGCCGGTGTTAAAAGGCACGTGTAATAGCGAGTAAAGAATGGCCTTAAGAGACTCTGGCATGTTGATGCCTGATGCACAAAGGTCATTGATTCCAGAGGCCTCAGCTTTCTCTTAACAATTCGTCGAGATTTTGGCATTTGGTGAGCGCACACAGGACAGCTTCCCGACAACCCGACCTTGACAGCGAATTGGATAAATAAACCTTCAATTTAGCTGCTCTCCTCGCAGGCCAGCAGCAGCACGTCCCACCGGGAGTCTTCACCTATCCATATCGCTCAGCCTGCGTCTTCTTTCCCCGAGCCCGACACGTCTGCTCAGTCTGCCCTCACTCCAGTGACAAACACGCTCTAGCTGCCGCGCTAACAGCCCAGTCAAAGTCAATACAGCTCCGCGCAACAATCTAATGCCAATTCTATTTTTCGCCTGCCGTCCGTCCCCGGCCTTCGACCAGCTCTTCCTTCAAAAACAGATTCGCACGGGGTTCGACAACTCCCTCCCCACGTCCCCACGAGACGCCGGAGCCAGAAGCATCACTCCATAACGGGTAATGACGTGGCATTTAATGATACTGTCCGAAGTGATCCGCAGCCGGCAGACAGGTAATGCGCAGATAAGCATGGCTGCACTGCTGCGTGCTGGAGCTGTTGAAGCGACGGAAGCAATACTGGCTTCTTTAAAGGCTCTGTGCAGATACCAGGTGACATATGCATTGCTATTCTCCCCTCAGCTCTGCCAAGGACCAGATTGAGGGAAAAGAGCATTTCCGGATGGAAAGGACATTTAGCGAGGAGGCTGTGAGTTAATGCAAAAAAAGGGGGCAGAGAGAGTCACCGGGACTCGGTCTAGAGCGACTTTACGACATTCCGTACTCGTTTGGAAACCATAATCTTGGATTTGGTGTGTCTTTTCATATTATACAGTGGTACCCTGACTTACGAGTGTCCTTACTAACGAAAAACCAGAGTGATCTGAGTAAACCGAGCATCGTAAATCAATTTAGCATACCCTCCATAGAAGGTTGTGTTTTTCTGTTTGTTTTTCATCTGCCTGTTACTTCTTGTCTTTCTTGTTTTTTCTGAACAGTGCTTCTCTTTGTACGGTGTCCTTGGGTACCTTGAAAGGCGCCAAAAAAATAAAATGTATTATTATTATTATTATCGCTGCGAAAATTCCGTCCCGAGTTGCGGGAAAAAATTCGCTATATGAAACGAGCGCGTCTTGGTCTTACAGGCATGAATGAGAGTCCAGAAGTGTAAAAAACAGTTGTTTAATCCTGACGCACATCAAATAAACAAAAAACAGCAACAAATGCACTGGTTAGTTTCAAATGTATTGCTTCCAAAATATAAAATGAGCTGGTATTCTCCTACAATGTCTTCGGCGCGTCTGGAGTTGGTATAAATAGAGGACACACACTCTCTCTCACACACACACACACTCTCTCACACACACACACACACTTACTCAACAGGAGTTTGAAGTAGTTCAAACTCACTAACACAAAACTAAGTTTGTGTTAATAAAACTTAAAACTTGACATAAGACGTGCAAATAAGCTGATAGAAATTCGGCGGGAGTGCGCTAATCTCGCTGGGTGTTACACTCTATTTGGTCCGGGCAGAGGAACATTCTGATGACGTTAGTTCCGTGTCTGTGTGACGTCATTTCAAGATGGCGGTCACCGTTTATGTGAGATTGTCCGCTGTATTATTATATACTGTACCTTTAAAAACTCATTTACATTGCCAATGGGCAGTTTAAACAATCACTATGTAACATGTTTTTATTATCATACATATCAACATTTATTAACAATAGTTTATCACTTGTTAAAAAATGTTTGTCTGAATTCACGGATTAATTTCGTAAGTCCGGGTACCACTGTACTTTATAATCAAAGTTACAGGTTAAATTATTAGAATGGCATCATAAAGTATTGTTATCCTTCAAAAGGTGGAGATTGTAGACAGTCGACTCCTGATAAGTGCAAACCCGAACTTGCACTTCACAATCCTCAGAAAGGTGTGGTTATCCCTATTGCTTTAACATCCTTCTATTCCTTCCCTTTGCTTCTTAACCTGCCAATAAACAGAGCTCAATGATCAAAGTGCCAAGGGCCTTGTTTCAGACAAATGTAAAGTCTGCCATCTTAAAAAGAGTGTTTTTCAGTTTGGAAATGTTTCTAATTATTCTGATAAAGATACAGTGATTGCGAAACAGTTGAGTCAGTTGCAATTAGCAAAACAAAAAAGATAAACATTTGAAATGTGCCATTTTTGAATGGAAATGTGAAATAAATCGACTTTTTGATAAATATATGACCGGAATCTGCATGCTACATATACAAAACATAAATGGAAAACTAAAAGAAACAACAATGGACATTAAAAAAAACAAGAATTAAATAGATAAACCAATGGAACTGTAAGAAAAAAAAATGAAACGAGACTTTATAGAAAGAAAGAAAAAGAACAATTGTTTTAAGAAGAACATTGAATTGTTGTAGTACAAATAAATACACAAGTATTAAAAGATGGGGGGGTGTATAGTCTAAAAAAATGAAGACTAAATAATACATTGATTAGTGATTAGTTCTGAATTAAATCATACAATATTTATTTAAAATTTAGTAAAAAAACATATACAAGACATTGGAAAATAGCATTTGTATAGAGAAATAAAAAAAAAAAACAAGCATAAAATAAAAAAAAAGCTGAAAAGAAAAAATTAAGAAGTTAATAGAATAAGAAAAAATGTAGAATAATATAATAAGAATAATGACAGACTTAAGAAGAGTGTGTCGTCTTGTTATTTGATAGTTAATTGTTCTCTGTTTAGAGATAGAATCAGGTCACGAGGAAAAGAATGTGATGCTGAAGAACTGTCAGCTGAGTGAGAGGAAGGAACAGACTGTGAGAGAGAGAGACGGAGGCACACAATACAGAGTGATGGACAAGGGTAGAAAGAGCTGGAGGTTTTGATCATTCGCTCTTGTCATTCTTTAACCATGGCACGAGAAGAATTGGGAGGGCAAAGAGAGCGGGGGGTAAAGAGAAGAAAAAGTACAATAAAAGACCGAGATGCAGAACTCTCAATGAGAGCGTGAAAGACATGAGTACAGGATCAGCCTGACACCTCTTTCTACCCCATCTATCTCACTCTTTCCCTCCATCTCTCGCAGGCCTTTTAAACGCTTTCTGACATTTCAGTCTTGGAGGAAGAAAGGAAAGTGGTAGAAGTTCGGCAACTACACACTGGAGAGCGTGCGCTCAATTGCGTGTAATGCGGTTTGTATAGTGACCTGTTACGCCAAATGCAGAGAAATGTGCTTAAACCTGAAGAGCAAAAGTGAAATTGAAGGTCAGACACATGCGGAACCTCGAGGAGATAGAACTTCACACCCAAACACGTGTTTCGTGTGACGACAACATTCTAAAAACTACAGGAAAGCTTCAACTCTTCTGAAACCAAACGGGTGCAAAGACTCAAAAATCTAGCCTCATTAATTAAAAGAACACAGAAATTTGAATCTGTAGGAGTTTGGCCTTTTAAAATAATTAAAAATGTTGTTCAACACAAAGCTATAAGATGCAAAAGATGCAACATCCATCTAAATGGAGCTCACAGACTTGTCGGATCTCGGGGTGACACACTGATGATTAAAATTGAGCAATAAAGCAAGTTTAGGCCCAGCACTGGACCAAGTCTAACCTGGCACAGCCTGCATTTACAATACATCAATAATTATACATTTAGCACGTATTTTTATCCAACAACCAACATTGAAAAAAAAAAACAATTAAAAAAAAAAAAAAAAACAGCCAACAAACTACAACACGACTTGATCTTCATCATGAAATATTGCATGTCACCAAAAATAGCAAGAAGATATACGATTCTTCTAATAAAATATTCCTCATGTGTCTAAATCTTGCGTTTACCTTTTAAAACGGATCGGATTTAAACACTCAAAGTTCAAAGATTAAGACATTGGCCCAAAAAACTGGAGAGTTCTTATGAGAACGTTGACCTGAAATCACCTTTTCGAGAATTTTAGAAACAAATGGAAGATTGGATATTGGTCTGTAATTGGTTGACATAGATTAATTAACCAAGTAATAATTAGTAATAATTTTAGTAAACAAAATACTGTACTACTATTGATGCCTATTATATAATAATAGATATCTTACTCTATTATCGAACTCTATTTAATCGACATTTTAAAATGATATATTGTATTCTTTTGTTTTATTTGTACAGGATATATCGAATATATCGTATTCCATTGTACAGGGAAACTTGGTTTCATAATGTCAATAAACACTTGTAATCTCAAAAAGGCGAACGAGAAAAAAACGTGACTGTAAAACTACAGCCAGCGAGTAACACAATCACAGCAGCCATCCTGATAAGATCTCCTCTGGAAGAGAGAAAACCACACTAATTCGACGTAATTAAAAAGGAAAGGGAGAGGAGGTGAACACGACGATGGGTTAAATCCTCTCTCTGTGGTCTTTCCTGAAGTCTTTGGCTGTTTGTGCAGCCAGACAGGAGGAAATGACTGTTATCATAGCAAACCAAATCAAATCCCGATGCTCTGCTTCAACAGAGAGAGTTCACGCGACGGTCTGGAAGCCTCCGATGACACTTCAGCCCGACGGAACAGACGAGAGCCGTCTCTCTATTCATGCTTTATTACTGCCATACATCCGTGCACAGGGCCTGAAGTTTAGTCGGCTGTCTAAAAAAAAAAAAAAAAAAAAAAGATATTGACAATGACTGCGTGTGAATTAAGGATAAAGGTTAATAGCTTTGGGTGAGACAATGTCCTGTTCTTGGAAAATTCTCCCACTCTCAGAAGATGAAGTGTGGAGACAGTGACACTCGCACATATTAAAACACGTGGAGAAGGGCTCAGGCGGGGTCTCCGACAGCTCTAATGACACCTTCACTGGCGCTCTCCCTCTCGTCCTGACAGTGATAATGACCGGCTTTGCATAAACCTGTGTCACTCGCAGCCAAATAGACCAAGCCAACTTCATCATGTAATTAAACTCGGCCTACTGTATCTCATAATAAATGCGTGTAGAGCTAATAGCTACACCGCGCAGGTGTTTGTCCGGCTCTTTTATTTCTATTATACTTCATTCGTGGAGGGGCTGATGCTTTTACGCAATTTTAGGAATCGAGATGTGCCCGTCCAGATCTGCGTTTTGTGGCTCATATCTGTGAAGGTGAAGCCAGCTTTTATTTTTTAATGATTTACAATCTTTAAGTGATTTTTGCACCATTAGAAAGGTACGGTTATTACTGTACGCCAATACTACAATAGCGATAAAGTATAATTGAAAGAAAAGTCTCTACCGAGGAATAAAGATGAAATGTTGATGAACTTGCAAACTTGATGGGACAGGAAAGACTATGTTTAAGGGCAAATACGGTTGTGAGCAAATCGTCTCAGCTACGAAGAGCAAAATCTGTTCACATTTTCTATGCAAATATAAAAATTCATGCAAAAATATAATTTTGTAAATCTCAAACGTTCCCAACTGATATTCGGAATTTAATGATTTTTCATTTTATCCCTGACATTTCATGAACTACAGTAGAATAATTGTATTTATCGAAATTAATCCATGGCGAGAGTTAAAATTTTGTTACTATTTTGTAACAACATTTTTTTTTTTTTTTTTAAATTACATTTTACATGTAATCCATCTAATCTAATCAGTGCCTTGACTTAAAAAAATCAGAGAAAAACTATTTACAACTGATTAAATATTGGTAAAAATGTAATAAAAAACCATGTTACATACAACATTTCCTAAAGAAATGTCCATAATCTCGCAAGAACGGTGACCTGCCACCCAGTGACATCACCGCTCTCGTAAGATATGGCGGCTCAATATATGGACCAAAAAAAAAAAAAACATCGACATTCTGAGAGAATACAATCTCATTTTATATTTTGGAAGCAAGATCTCTGAGACTAACTAGTGTGTGTGTGTGTTGTTTTTGTTCATTTGACGTGCAAAAAATTCACAAGTCCTGGTACCACTGTAATTTTAAAATATGTTGTGGCCCGTGCAACATAAAAGTCAAGTTGGGCCGCAAGATTATAATCCCAGCAACTCTGGCCATGGACACGCCCTAAATCGAAGGCCAACCCATTGACCGGGTGGGACTGTAACACTCCAACAAACCAACAATTCCAATAATCTGAAACACACATACATAGATACTACTTTGACATCCTTGTCACTTTTGGGAATCCATCTGGCCCTTTTGAATGTAATTATTCTGGGGATTTAACAAGCAACGAATCAAAAGAAAGCGAGGGATGAATGAGTCAATTCTTTGCTAAATGGCGAGAAAACAAACCAGCTTTTTCTTTTGGAATGTGTGTGTGTGTGTGTGTGTGTTGGAGTGTGTGTAACAACAGGTAAGTGTCTGGGTTGTCTTAAAAGCCCCGAGGGCTGCCTGCGGGCCTGCCTGCAGTGTCTGTTCCTACACAGCTCCCAACATCAGGAAAGAGCGCAGACAAGCTACTTTAGCCTGCAGCTACACACACACTCACACACACACACACACACACACTAACCTTCTTTTATGAAGCTTTCTTGTGCATATAAACAAGCTCTCACCTCTCCATCCACTTCACAACACAGAACTCTTTAACACGCCAAAGCGATGCACAAAAACACAAACACACTCTTTAATTTCCCCGTTTCTGCTCACTCGGCTCTTCCACCAGGCGCTTAGTGGGGACCGCTTACGTTCTCCAATCGCTGATTTTATTTCCACGGCATAAATAAATACATCAAGATGGCTTGGTAACGCGCACGGCGAGGCCACAGCCCACAAATCACCCGCGGCGCTGGCCTGCGCCATCACTCACTCGCTCCGCACTTTACAACACAATTACCAGCCGCCTGACACAAATGAGCCGGGCCAAGCAACCTGCAGCAAGCTAATTACAGCCCAGCGTGGCCCACCTCCCATTAAAGCAACGCCACCACCAACCAACCAACCACCAATACCCTCTCTGCTGATTGGCTGCTCGCCTTCCGATCTGCAATCTGACGTCTGACACGACGCAACATTTAACTGGGACAAAATAACACTGGAAGAAGTAAGATCAAACAAATTACAATAATTTGTAATACAACAAACAGAAACTACAAACCACGACTGGTTAGCTTAGCGCTAACAGATGAGTCCAGTGTGTAATCGCAGAGTCAAAACAGTAGAAAATGAACGAAAACGTGCAAAAAAAATCCAACGAACAGACACAGTCAAAACGCTCGGTCGGCTAAAGAGGGGATAATAATCCTTTGCTTCGCTTCTCTTCACAGTGTTGGATAAAATGTGCTTAGCGCATGCGGACTGGTGTAAAGACGCTTGAGAAATTAAGTTCCGATCACTAAAATCGACTTTGTGTTACCTATCATTCAAGTAAAACGATATCAAAATGATATGAGTCACAAGTTAGGGTTGTTAAATATAGATAAAATAGTATGTTTAGGAGAATGTTAACGTAATTGAACCAGAAGTGTAAAAAACAAAATTTATATTTTTTTGGAATTTTTATTTTGTGCCTGTAAAATCAGGGCGGTACTTATAATCGCAGGGTGCTTATGTTTGCGTAAATACAGTATAATCCCAGCAACTCTGGACCTGGATACGCCCTTAATTGATGGCCAACCAATCACAGAGCGGGACTGTAATTACCCAACCAGCATTTCCAATAATCAGCAACACAACTAGAAACGTTGGTGCAAAAGATGATGTTCTGAAGGTTCATTTCAAGACGTATATTGACAACAAGGCCCAATGAAGATCTGCTGAAAATGTTGAGGAGAGAGTGTGCAATGCCTCATTTGGACTTTTGAGTTGCTGTCAAGCCGTTTAGAACGTCATGTCACTCGTTAATAAATGCAAAGTACCTTATAATGCAGTTTGAGGTGAACGTGAGAAGATAAACTGACGCTGAGCCGCGAGTGATGCACAAAATCTGTCCATTTCACTAGACAAACTTCAAGTCAAACTCCATTTCTTAATCGCGGCCTCACAAGACGAGATACTTTCGTTCAACGTGGCTCCGCCTTTTAATGATGCGAGACATGAATGGTGCGTGTAATGGGCGGAGCCACATTTAAGCTTTAACAACCTGAATAGCAAACTCACATGCATTTTGGTTAAATATTCTGGATTCTGTTTTCAATAGGATCGCATTTATATACAGTGTTCAAACAACTAGAGTGACGAGGGAATGGGTGTGGCTTGATTCGTGATTGGTCAGCCACAAATCCTGGCCTTTAAGCCTAGAACTGCTGGGATTGGCTCCAGCTCTCAATGACCCAAAAAAGTATTTCAGAACTAGATGGATTTGACTACACCTGTATTTTTCAAATGTAAAAGTATTTGCCATTTCGCAAAAATGATCCTAATTGAAACTTAAGGTCTAAAAAAATACCTTAAGCTTCAAATAGAAGGCCACCTCTAATAGAAAACTTTTGAAGAGAGTTGAAAAATAAAATGGCATGGCCTTCTATTAGAGGTTTTATGGTAATACAATTTCGCTTTGAAAAACAGGTTTGATCCACATTTTTCAAAAGCGCATCAGCTCTTCTTGCTGATTTGTGTGTATTGTGTGATATTTGGGACGGGGTTTTGTGCGTTACCCCCAGGGGAGTGTGTGGGAGGGGTGTGGTGCCCCTCTTCCTCCCCATCAGGGCGGGACGAGTGACTGAGTCTGCTTTTAATTAACATTAATAATGCCAAAGGCCTTCGTCACAGGAAGATCTACCCAGTGTTCCATACGCACGACGACAGAGAGGCTGACGGTGGGAAAACGGGGAGAAAAAAAAAAAAAAGACAACAGCTTTTCCGTCCTCATTGGCAGAATAAAAAAGTGCAATGATAGCGGATATTCCAGGCTCTAATTATGGAATGTTTACCGTGCATCGCCTGCACGAGCCTGAAGCGTCTGTGTTTGAGATTTAAACAAAAATGGTGTGAAAATCAGACGACAGAGTGGAAAAAATTACCTTACTAGTCAATGTAAAAATCTGCGAAAACTTTTTATATGAATTGTACGTTTATCATGCTAAATAAAACCCATTTCCTTCAATCCTAGCCATACATTATTTTTAAAATTTGGTCCAAATTGTTACAGGTTTTTATTAAGTACATTTTATGAGTTGTGTTTGCCAGTGTTTATGTCAGTGTTTAAAAAAAAACATTTTAATTGTTTCACGAAAATCAACAGGTCGTGTTTCTGCGTTCAATCGCTTTAATCCTAGAGTGTTTTTTGTTTGCTTTCAGTTTAGTTTGTTTACAGGAAACAACATTTTAAAAAGAAAATGTTATAGAGGCCCTAAAGAAAATACTGAAATCAATATCTAAGAATAATCTTTGAATTATTTTTTTTTCAATGTGCAACAAAAAATATATATATTTTTAATACAGTGGAAGTAAAATAATCCGTGCCGACGGCCGTTTCGTTAGGCGGGAATGTGTGTGAGTGTGTGTGTGTCTCTGTTTTTAGACTTGCCAATACAGACCAGAGAGAAAAAAAACATCTCAATTTCTTTCCGTTTTGGGTTTTTTTGTCAGTAAGGACATTTGTTTTTCGTAATTGCCACTGCTCTTTATAATTGTTGTTGAAAACACACACACACACACACAAGTCTCTTATTGTTCAGAAAGATTACACTATTCTATTCCACTTTGAATCAAGAACTCTTCATTCTACCCTGTAAACTGAGAAGTCAATAGCCACTTTCACACAGCAATGCTGGTAAAATGCAGGAAAATTACCGGACCGACTTTACCGGTAAATTATGTTCACACAAGAGCTGCCATTCCCGCATTTTACCAGTAAAGAACTATTCACACAGCGTTTTCAAAATACCGGTATTTTTGATGACAACTGCACGAGAATGTTCTGATTGGCTCAGAGCGGTCGTTTACGTAAGCGTGTACTAAATGTCTGCGTGCTTATTCCGGCAATCTTCGTTCTGCTTTCACAAAGCGCAGGTTTACAAAAATTTACCACCAAAACCTTTACCGTGGTGGAAAAACGCTGGAACTAATTACCGGCATTTGTCTCTTCACACATGACTGAATGCCGGAATTTTACCGGCAATTTCCCAGCAAGATCTGTGTGTGTGAAAGAAGCTAATGAGAATAGAAATACAATGGGAACTAAACAGTCAAATCAGTTTCAAGTCATGCTCAAGTTGAAATAAAACTAGAAACGTGTCTAGTTTGTCAATCCGACCTTACGTGGTTTGGTTAAAGTCAAACTGAGGCTGGTTGGACTCAACTAATATGTCCCTGGTCAACCTCAATCCACTCAAACGTCCTTCATTAAAACTGCAATTTTCTGAATTGAGCCGAATTGAGCCAAACTGAGCTTTTCTGTTGCAAACTCATCTCTACTGACCGAAGGAAAGTCACTCAGTGAAAACAAAAGGCGTTAGCATTTTAGCATAAAGGTCCGCGCTCTGACAACCTTTTCAGCAAAAACTCCAGAGAAAGTCCATCAAAGTTCCTGGAGATAAAAACACATCTTCTGCTCTACCATGTCGCGGGGCTAAAACGAACAAGCTGGTGTCAAATAAACAGCGACTGGCACGGGCGGCACGGCTTGTGTTTGCGCTTTCATGTCGGAGACGGGTTCTAGGAGAAGGAAAAGGTCAAATACTTCTATAGCCGTGTTTGTGCTTTTGCGTCATGCTTTTCAGAGACATTTGTTTGTTCTTGGCATAAATAACAAGCGGGAACGAAAAGGAGAAAGTGTCTGAGGATGGAATCAAGCCTGGAAGC
Source organism: Paedocypris sp. Pulau Singkep (assembly GCA_017309775.1). Lineage (NCBI taxonomy): Eukaryota > Metazoa > Chordata > Actinopteri > Cypriniformes > Paedocypris > Paedocypris sp. Pulau Singkep. The sequence goes on from MU204179.1 coordinate 1,124,569, forward strand.
TTTTAAGTGATGAAAATATATATATATATATATAAAAAAAAAAAGAAATATATTCGCATCAGTTCCCATTTTGCGCGTAAAGATGTATTGAAGCTGTATTTTACATCAGTGCTATTGGATATATTTGTTGTGCCTTAAACGACATAAATTTAAGATATAAATTGCTTACACCTATAGATTTCTTGTTGTGACACTTCTATCTCCGGAGATTTTATAGATATTTTGTCGCAGCTTTTCTCAGATACAGCAAACGTGGCAGCAGATTGTCGTAAAGCATTCGTGATCAGAGAGGCTGAACTTCCTTCACGTGAATGATGAGCCTCCAGCTTTGCTGCGACACGTTCCTTCTCTCTCTTTGGATTTTGGGTAAAAACCTCAAATCCATAAGT
>MU204179.1:1138548-1171076 GCA_017309775.1 Paedocypris sp. Pulau Singkep
AGAGAGAGAGAGAGAGAGAGAGAGAGAGAGAGAGAGAGAGAGAGGGAGAGAGGTAGAGAGAGAGAGGGAGAGAGGGATGGGGAACACGCCGGCACATTTCTAGCGTATATTACACCAAAGACAGACATAATGTGTGGCTCTCTTCTCTCGTGCTGTAATGCGTTCTGGAGCCGTGTCAGAAACACTGAGGCTGGATGCTATTGTTCCCCCGTGTTAAAACACAATTACACAAACCGGAGTGTGATTGCGTTCGCACTCTTCCTGCAGTACGACTCCACGAGAAAACCAGAATACGAGATAATGAAGGCAACTGATTTGGGGTGTGTCTCTGTGGGTTAATACATACTGTACACACTCACACACACACACACACACACACACACACACACACACACACTAATACACATGCATACAAAGTGTACGGATATCATCATGTAATGAGAATATTCGAATATAATATGTGTGTGTCCATTTGCACACAAAATATTGCAAATGAATAAAAAATGTGCATGGAGTTTTTTGTTGGTGTGTGTGAACTTGTGTGTAAATACTGACAGTATTGGGATAACAAATATTATTGGTACACACACACACACACAGTACGCATACGTGTGTATATATACACACATAACATGTAATATATCTTTACTAGGTAAATTAATTGTACATGTATGGACATTTTGCGTAGCAAGCGTGTGTACACTTCTACATAAACAGAATTACACACAACACCGTTTCTATAAAGTTTGTAACTAATAATTAATTTACTGAATTTACATTCATTCATACATTCGTTGTCATCCTTACCTGCTGTAAAACTACAGTTTGACATCATTTGATCTGTTTTCCTAATTTAGTTTTTTCTTTCATTACCCGCTGTTTTTATTTATAGCATCTGTTTTATCAAATATTTTCCTGTACAGCACTTTGTATCAATTAACTTTGTGTTAATGGGTTTAAAACAAAGTTGCAGTTAGTTACTATTGTGTGCGTGTGTGTGCGCGTGTGTGTGTTTCGACTGACATTATTAAGATTTAATTAAATTAATTTGATATGTATTCATTTATTAACTTGATATTAAAATTATGTAAGTTATTCATAATAGCACATGCAAACATATATATATAAACTCTAAATATTCACTATTTGTTAATGAAATGTGAAATAAATAATAATAATATAATAATAATAATGAGTATTTGTAAGGCGCTTTTCACAGTTTTAATTGTCTCAAAGCGCACAAAAAAAAAAAAAAAAGCATGTTGCGCAACATTGTGTGTGTGTGTGTGTGTGTGTCTTAATGCACACTTTAATTTAGTTTAACTGCATACGTATTCTCAAGCCAATGCAACTGTTCCAACTGACCAATAAAAAGTCATGTGAAACGCAACATCACACACCAACAGCAACATAACTAAAGTCCTGGAGACCAAACCTCAACAAGAGTCGTTCTACATGTTGTGCTTCTCCAGCTGGTGCACAGAAGGGTTTGAGCTTCATGATGGAGACCACCACCTCCACCTCCAGCCCAGCCCGACTCCTCACACACACACACACACACACACACACACACACACACACACACACACTCACAGATAAATGGCCTTTTAAATCCTCTCGCACACAACACTGGGACAACTGTGCTTATCAAGCTAAAAACAACCTGCGTTGATGTTGGGTGTCTAAGACGGGCCACTCCGTCACGGAAACACGCTGAGCGAGCAATACACTCGCCGTAATAGAACAGCCCTACATTACACAACGTCCAAAAGAGTGAATAATACAACCATGAAAAATAGCATTACTAATATCATCACTAATCCAGCAGTACCATAAAAAAAAAAACAATCATTACCGTTGAAAATTGTGTTTTACTGTATATTTCAGTCACAAGGCCAAATTTGTCTTTTTAAAGTTTAACAAAAAAGAAAGTTATTCAAAAATCTAGTACGTTCCCGACAGTACGTTACACCAGGTTAAAATACGAAATTGATAAAGACAAAAAAAATTGTAAATACATTTTTTTACGCTTGCTTAAAAAAACAACCGCCACATAAAACAGCAAAAACAACAATGGGAAACGTTTAAAAGAGGAGTGGGCAAACATTTTGATTCGCAGGTCGCATTGTGTTCTAACATTTGACGAAGGGGCCGGACCGGGCTTCCTGATCCAGCAGCTGTCAATCACATTCTCACCAGCCAATCAGAGTAAAGGCTGCCCCCACGCGAAGCTGGTGCCAGAAGTCCAAACGAAAAAAAATAAATAAAAGAATTGTGGAATCTGAAGCAGAAAAAATGTTTCTAACCAAAACGTGGTTTTCATCTGATTCCAAAGACTGACAGTGTGAAAATAAATATACTAATTAAAAATATACTAATACAATTATTTTACGTACATTTTGTGTTTGTGGTTCCGCTTTTCAAAATGTGTTAGAAAAAAAAATATAATAAACCTTCAAAAGAGATTAACCGGATTTACGTAAATTAAAAAAAAATTTGACTTTCGTTTAATTTTAACAAGTTTGGCGGGGCGAATGTGGCCATCGGGCCGTAGTTTGCCCATCCCTGCTTTAAAATATTCCATATTCATAAAATGCTCAATTCCATGCAAATAATTAAACGTCACATTGTTATACTTTTTTACGATAACATCAGTAGATTGAAAACGCCTAATTTCACACACACACACACACACACACACACACACACACAAATCCCGCTTCAACACGTAATGAATCTGATCATCAAGAAATCAATGAGTAATATGAACAATACGTCCTTGTTCCAAACTAGAAAAGCGTTATTAAGCTTCACTTACGCTGTTGCCCTCTGCTGATTAAAACCAGATTGAACACAATCAGTCATACAAGAGCAACAAAAGCACTTCAGTAATTGCCAATTAAGACTTTCTTGAGGAGCAGGTGCTGCTCACAAAGACCAAACGCGCCGCTGCGTCATGTGACGTGCGGGCGTGTTCCCTGCGGGGCGCAGCAGAGGCGTCTGTGGTCATTACGGGTCGTCCCGTTCGCTCGGCTTTTGGGAATTTGGGCCGAAGCAGTCGATTGAGCTGAGCGTGACCCTTGAACGTCAAGTTCCTCGGATCTTCTGCTTTTTCAGTCCACACACATCGTATACATTTCGCTTTTCCTCCATGTTTATTCAATGCCACGTTATTCCATGTTCCATACAAATCTAATCAAATTATTATCTAATCAAAATTCATTCATCATGTGACGTTAACATTGGTGATGATAGTTCGGAGCATTTTTGCGACTCGAATCTTTGATAGCCGTTCAGCCAAATCTACAAATCTTCTAAAAAAGATTAGATGAGTTTTTGTTGATCAATTTTGTGATGGACAAAACAACTCGGGTAAATTTGTTCCATTTGATCAGAGTACATTTTAATCGCACGTGATCTGCTCATCAAGACTCAACTCTCATCCTCTCAGCAGGACAAATGATTAATATATTATTATTTATCAGATATTTTCCATTCTAACAACTGGTTGTCAAAGAGTAAAAACGAACAATAAAATAGCAGAAAATTTTTAATCAATTTATGAACCTTATTATCTGTAGGAACCATATTGTTGCGGGTAAAACTGGACACCACTAGCTTTCCGCAAGTGAATCCTAAAATAAACTAGGCTTTTTATTTTATGTCATTTGTACAGGAGGAGGTTAATTGTGCCGTGTTCTTCAAATCTTGGTCAGGTTTTTGAATAAACTGTAGAAATTGTACAGATGTGCCTGCGAACGCTTGAATGCGTGTTTGCATGTCCTGCTCTGTGATTGGATGACCATTCAACTGGTCATCCAATCCCTGTTTGGCTTAGATGTTGGGTTTGTCTTTGTGATCCAGAAAAATGGAACGCTTGGATTGATGGACTTCCATGTTGACAATCATTCCTGCTTTTCTCATACTTTGAGATATTAGCAGTCGCCCTCCGATGTCTTACGCACGTCTCGCATTCTTTCACCGGCGTAGTTCCTCACTACCTTTCACGTGTAATGGCAAATTCCAGCATTATAGTGCATGATGGGAAAAAATGAGCCATCTTTAAAAGAGGGAGCTAAGGTTCTTTTGATTGAAGTGAGTGATTTTCCCAAGCGCACCTGGGGAAAATTGATGATGATGCTGTTGGAATCATTTATTACAACTTTACCAAGATGAATATGAGCTGTGTTTTCTCATCATGCAAATGCAGGCAGATAATAAGGCCTCTCCTTCTCGGGAGACAGAACGCAATGGAATTTTTCCATCTTTCCTTCCATTTCCTCATAGTTTCGCGTTTTGCTCCAATGAAAAAGATATCATTTCTTTCTCTCCGCAAAGTGCAGCGAGCGCTCTGTCATCTTCGACCACTGCATTAGGTGATAGGCAGACAAGAGGAAAACGCATTATCGTCAGCGAGAATCAGATTGGGTGCACGGCAGCCGAGGCCTATCAATCATCTGTCAGGAGAACTCAAGAAAGCCACGCTTCGCCTTCTACATCGACTGATCCCCGCAAGCAAGCTCCAGCACTGTACTTGTGCATGACCTATGAATGCAGCAGCTTGAAAGAAATAAACCTCCAAACAACAAGATCAACAAAAAAAAATCTTAGTATTCCGATCACATTTTGGATGCGAGTGGATTCCAGGGAGTTTTGTGTTTGTGGGTTGGACAGTGGCCTTGTTTTTTGCACCCTGTTCACCTGTGCTGGTATTTGTCGTTTTCCTTTCTGGTTTCTGAGTTGATATAGAGATGTAGCACGACTGCTAAAGTTGCCCACTTGGGACACTCTTTGCTTTGTAGATTTGCTGCTTTTGCTTGGACATTGTCCAATCACTTTCCGCAAGTGCGTCCACTGAGGTATTTTCGATTTTGACCCCAATTCCCTTCCTCTGGTCTTCCAGCCGTTCTACCAAAAGTAAGGCATGTGGAAACTGCCACGCAGGTTAATCTAGCCGGACAAGCCAGCGCAGGACTGAGCAAGCATGGGTTCACACAAATACAACGATGTGGGTCCGGATTTGGAAGTTGGTGGCAGGTGGTGGCTTTCTACCAAGGTTTGCACATCTGGTTGTCAAGCTTAACTTACAGTGCTGAGCCAGCATTGGGCTACTCTTGATAGCCCTGCCCCTACTGGGGCGCATAGACGCCATTACTGATCTTGATCTCTACCTAGCATGATCCGCGAATCAGAATCAGTTAGTCAGTTTAAACCTCGATTGAACACACATCTCTTCAATGAAGCATATTTAAAACTGTAATAATAACATGTCCAATGACTAATATTAACAAATAGGAAGGCTGCATAAGGTAGAAGCCTGGAACCGAACCTCCTAAACCAAAGCATCACGATAATTATTATTGTCTATTATTAGAGCCTTTCAAAGTGTTACTAGCGGCGCATCCCGCCGGAGGAGTGTCGATACCATCGGGATGGAGACGACGTCACTTGAGGAATGTCGTACCACCGGGTCGGAGATGACCTTGCATGGACAAGTGTCATACCACTGAGGATTGGGAATGACGTCGCTTGGAGGATTGACTGTGTCACCAGGATGACATTTTTCTCGTAATTTTGAACACAGATGAACAATGGACATTTGTCTCGTTCAAAGACTCTTTTTAGACGTTTTTTTCTAATTTCGCATAGCCGCATTGCGCTGGTCTGTAACTAAGAAAAGCGCTATATAAATAAACTTGAACTTGATCTGGATATTGGTGGCAGTTCGAAGGCTTGGTGGAGCAGGACACTGCTTCTCTATCTTGTCTGGCTTTCTACCATGGAACTGGGGTGTTCTCCACGTCTGACCTCTCGGTTCTGGATGAGTCCGCCATATAAGAACGAACACTAGCTTTCATTCCAACTTCAGAGACTCAAAACTCAAAAGTCTTCCAGTTGAATTCTCTTGGTTTGTATCTGTACTCTGTGATTCATTTGGGTGCTTTGCCATACGTTACATGTATCCATGTGACTTTGATGGTCTGAAAATGCGGCAAAAAGCATAATAATTGGTAAAAAAATATTATGTTTTACTAATTATATATCCTACATGTTCAATTCTTTGAATAATGGAGTAATCGCAACAATCATTCTGATTATATTTCTACTGTCTTTGTTATTTGTTTGCTCGTTTCCTTTATGGGACTATCTCGTTTCTCAGCTTCAAGTTAATTCCGACACCCTGCGGAGAGGCTCGCATCTCGCTCCACACCTCGAGTCGGGCGGCCTGTGCAAAAAGCCAGAGATCTGAGCAAGGAAGACAATAGATGTTCGTCTGCTGAGGTAAGTCTAGGCGCTTTGGCCGAGAAAACAAATGAATTTGATTACAAATGAGCTGCGGAAGAAAAAAAAAAATCATTAGTCCAGGAGGGTGGAACCGCACAGATTTGGAATACATTAGAACATTAAAATGGCCTCAGCAAGACAAGCAATCTGAAAATGTAAATACGCGAGACAGTTAGAGACTGTAAGTAATTACCTGAGAGAAAATCAGCAAGCAGAAAGGTTTACATTAAAGCACCGAGTAGGTCATTACACCATCGCAAAGGGATGAACAAACGCGTCACCCTCGCTGTGGGGGGAAAACAAATCTTGATTTATTTCGCCGGATTCTTGCTGATGGCTAAGGTCTGTTTTAAGGCTCTTGATTTAAACAATCGAGGGGCGAATCCTTCCAAAATCAGACAAAATCTTCAATAAATTCCAATCTGCTGCCCCGCTAAATCACGGGCTGAGCACTTGTAATCCTCAATATTACTAGGACAAGATCCTCTTCATCTGTGAGCCAATCACCCTTGTGCTGTGACAGCCTATTGTGCATTTCCCGTCTGTGAAGAGATGCTCAGTCTCCAGTCATCGCTCTCCCACCGCACGGGGTTAAGACGCATATGCTGCATATTGCTTAGTCAGTCCGTGATCTGTTCACTCCATAACGCAGTGAGCTACACAAAACGCCTATTATTCCTCAAGCGGTGATTTAAAGAGCTTACAAGGACATTGACTTGAAGGATCAATGCACCGTCTGGAAAAGATGCTCCATTTTGAGTTTGAGTGTGTCCTGTGTTTGAGCCCACCAGCTCAGCCAAATACGTTTATCAATAAAACCTCAGTATTTGAGTACATAATGTACTATGTTTAACCCTTTTATTATGTTCGGGTCAAATTGACCCGTTTTCAAAGTTTGAAAACAATTTAAAAATACTTAAAGTACCAAATTGCTCCTGCTTGTCTTAGTTAGTGTAATCTACATATAAACAAAAAATGATTCAGCTCACACATTTGTAACGTCCGATACATGTCTTTGTTACAAAGACAATGTGTGTCAAATTGACCCTTCATACAAAATCGAAGCTAATAAGAGTCAGAAAGATCAAATACTATTTTTTTATTTGCAACAATGAGGCATAAGACACAGCTGTGTCACACACTCTGACACACACACACACACACACACAGGGAACTTTTTGGTTTCTGACACTTATTTGCATAATAAAAGACCCCCAGGTCATATTGACCCGCACACATTATTGAAGTTCCCCTGAAACGAACGTAATCGAGGGGTTAAAAACCATTTGAATTATACTGTTTTGAAAAGGAAGTTACGCCATGCGAGATCATAGTCTATAGTCAATTGTTTTACTCTGGAGTGAATTCAACACCGTATGTGAATGAACAGGATTAAACATCACCATATTTAACAAAAACATTTTCCAGGATTGCAAAGTGTAGAAGATGAGACCGTTTTCACCCTCTTATTTAAGATTGTGGGTTATTTAGAGATAAGAAGCAGTGACGGTACCATAAATAGAATAACCTTCAAATGACCTTCAGAGGTCGATCTGCTCACTACTCAAGACCTTCCAAATTTGCAAAAGGATAGACGCTTGCGAGTGCATTCGTTTGAGAACAAACTTTCTCTGCGATGTCAAGAGCAAAACCTGTCGGTCAAAGTCACAATCTCACATTACAGACAATAATCCACATTTCGTTCTGAGCATTAAATCTTAGAATGACAAATCTTGGCAAAACAGTTCAGCAACAACTAGATCCTGAACACAACTGCCGCCATCAAAATAAATAAAAAAAAAAAATATTTAATATAAGCATCTGATTATGAGTCAGACAACTATTATTTTTACTCACATTTTTTGCTCACATTATAAATAAAACATCCATTATTCATTTTTGGACATATGTCTTCTGAGTCTTTCGTTAGAAATTTGAGCACAGTTGGTCTGAAGTCTCCTGCACTTTGGCAAAAAAGGAAACTCTGTCCAACTTGAAATCAAACAAGTTTAAAGATATTACAATGAAGAATCAACAGATACAGGTTTAAAAGTAAAAATATTCTCAAGTTCTTCTAAAGATGTGACGCTCCATCTTAAAACAAGTATTTGATTGTCCAAACCAAGTCAGATTATTTGAAGACACCATGTTATTAATCATTTTGTTTCCAACACGATGAACAGATTTTTTTTTCCCTCCTCTGATCCAATCAACGAGAATGTAGGTTCCTCGGAAAATGAGGAGGAAGATAAAACGGCAGGAATAGAAAAGCCTATGTAGAAAAGCTCAGGGACTCTGAGCAGCTTCACCCAACTTCTCAATCAGCAATCTCTCCGTAACACCGTCCCAAGATATTTAATTTATCAGTGCAAGACTCGTCTCTTCTTTGTATTCATCCACAACACTCTCTCCCTTTTTTACATCTTCACATCAGGATAATAAAAGGATCCTAAAAGTGTCTGGATAGGCTTCGCTTTCATATGCTTCTGGTTATTGCATTGCAAATTTAAGGCCCCTCAGGAGTCCAGTAAATCCTTCAACAAATGTCTTTGAAAAAAAAAAAAAAACCGTGTCTGGAGGTGACGAGACGCAGGCCTGGGAGGAAGGAGGAGAAAACAGACTGCGGAATTCTTTTCTTCTCCTTCTCTCGTTCATAGATCATTAAATGCTTTAATTAAAGGTTGGACGATTAGGCCAGTTAGTCCGTTTCATTTGTTTTTCTTTCTCTGGCTCTGGTCTTATCTTCACTGCAGAGGGGCTGTAAAACCATCTCGTCACTCTCGGTGTGAAGCTCAGGTAAGTTCTCAGCTCTGCGTGGCGTAAGCTGTCCTCGATTTTAAAGCAGCGCTGTGATCAAAGAAATCCACCCACGTGGCTTCAGATCTGAAGACGCTTGCTTCCTTTTGGGCGAAACTGACTGCAGGGGGAGATCTTCACTCCGGGTTGAATGGATGTGCCAGCGGAAAGAAAACCTCCACGACTTCCTGTAGCGTTCACCTGCCGGCAGGTGAAGACACGGAACAGCTCCTCGTATGCAAAACAGGTCTAATGACTTGCATAATGGCAGCTCTTTTAAACGGTCTTTTGCTATTTATCTGTACAGTAGCTCTTCGATACTAACTTTTTTGGACACACCCCCATTTAAATCTGTGGAACAGTCTCGCCCCCCCAACACCGACCAACCAACACACACACACACACAAAAAAACAATTCATCTACTAAATTCACTACTCTACACGCATTAATGAATTCATGCTTTTTTATAATTTGAACAACTTGCAGTGAAAAAAAGTGTTTCAGAGTGTCTTAACAATCCTGTTATGTTCGGTTCAAATTGACGCATTTTCAAAGTTTAAAAATATTTTTAAAATACGTTAAAGTATTATTTCACTTTGAAACTTATCCTGCTCCTCTTTTTTTGGTGTAATCATCAACATATAAACAAATATCATTCCATTCGCATATGTGTTACACCACGCTACATGTGTATATGATAAAGATTATGTTCGGGTCAAATAGTCCCGTATTTTTTCCACTTTTAAACTTCTCCTGCTTGTCTTTTGTCTGCAAAAACAAAAAATGATTCAGTTCACATATCTGTAACGTCCGCTACATGTTTTTGTTACAAAGATAATGTTTGTGTCAATTTGAACCTTCAGACAAAATGGAAGCTAAAAAGAGTCAGAGGGATCAAATACTATTTGTTTCTTTGCAACATGACACATAATACACGGCTGTGTCAGACTCACACACTCTCTCTCACACACTCGTATCATTCACACACTCATATGATTCGTCATGTTGGGATGTGCAGACCATCCCAAATCTGCACAGGGCTTACTCGTTTTTTTTTTTTTGCTTATGGTCCGCTCCCCCCACTTTGAGAACCACTGTACTTGTTGAATGATGCTTTTTACTTCATAGTGGTTTTTCAACGCTAAATATTTATGTATAAAGTTGCACTTCACAAATTTAAGAAAGTCAACTTCACTCAGTCTTGTCTCACAGACTCAATGATTTTGGCCTAAAAATGTAAAGCATGGGTGGATTCATTCATTTGCAGAAATTACAGTTTTCACTAAAATGGGTCTTCAGTGATAAATGAAGGTCTACTGTATATACATACACAGTAAATTCTGCTTAATCAGATCAGCGACTTATCCAGACCACCCCCCCCCCTCCCAAAAAAAAAAAAATCAAAACAAATTGTATTACTGAAGACTAATATGATTTGCTTAATTGAACCAATATTCACTAATAGGACCAAAGAACGTGCAAAAGAACGAGTTCAAGTCGCCATGTTCAGCGGATGTAAAGTTTGACCTGCCACAAGTGGAATTGTTGCAGAGAAACACACAACGGCATTGGATGAGCAGAAAAGTGATGACAAAGTGATGATGAAGATGCTGATGAGGTGGTGAAAGAGATGGCACCTGATGTGGGAAATGCATTAGATGCATTAAACACTTTTTAACTTGGAATGGAATCGAAGGTACAGATTTTGTCCGGATTCTGTGCAATTGTGGTTCAACGTCAAGTAAAAGATCTCCAGAAAAACGATTGTTGAAAGAGTTGAACTGTTTTGGATGTTCCTGCTATAGAAGTTCAGGAATCCATCAGCTTGTTGAGAAAGCGTCCTTGAGCTGCTTCCTGTCTCGCTGTCGAGGTGTGAGTGACAGTCAGTATGGCGGCATCTGATGGCCTTGACAGCCTGTCGGGGAAGAATCACTCCCACATGACGTTTCCTCTCTTGGTCTGTGTCTCTTTTTCTTTCCTTCCCTCCATCTCTGACTGGTTGAAGTGTTGACCCCACTGGTCACGTCACTGAGTCTCTCTGACAGAAGACATGAGTCACTGGACACGCCAGGGACCGGATGGACAGGTGAAGCCCGCCAAGCACATACACACACACACACACACACTCACACAAGCCGATCACGTGTTAGTAAAACCAACTGTGGAGCAAACACACACTCCGCAACTTGGTTTCAGAAGTGGAAACAGCCAGTTTAAAAGAAAAAAAAAAAAACCAAACTTACATTGCACGTTGCATGAACACAGTGAATGATATCATATTTATCTTTATGAATATATTAAATATGTATTTTAATTTATGAAAAAATAATTATGAATATTATGTTAATTGAATTATACAATACACTACTGGAAAATGAAAATGTATTCCTGAAAAATGTCCTGTTACGTTCTTCTATCACGTAATATTTTACCAAACATTTGTAAATATTTCATAATTTTTTAATGTGAATGATACAACCTACAATGTATTTCTGCACTAGCACACTTGTTTATTTTAACCCACTAACACTGTATTAGTTGCATTCTGAGCTTCAAATAAATACACTTTCAGCGACATATTTTTATTTAGATTCGTCAATTCTCAATTTTAAAAGCAATATTTCAAGAGTGAAGCCATGTCTGTCAACAACAACAATGCTCAAAATCGAGTGAATGAACTTTCTTGCAAATAAGAAGAGAACATGATGCATGAGACTATTGAAAAGTTCTAGATCACCATCCATCCATTCATTTTTTGACATGTTTTTCCATTTCTTGGTCAAAGGGAGCTTGACCCTGTGCCAGAAACCCAGAGTCTAAATATGGGACACACCCTGGATTAGTGGCCAGCCAATCAGAGCGGGACACACACACCCACACAGATTCACACTGGCCAGACTCCACTTCTTCTTAGACCCAAACTGGTGACCCATTGGAAAGCCTTGACCAGGCCTTTTGGTATTCTTTGACATCAGTGTTGGGAACGTTGGAATAGCAATTAGTTACAGTTACTAGTTACTTATAACAAATAGTAACAGAGATAGTAGTTAAGTTACATTGTTAAAATAGTAGCTAATTACCAGGGAAAGTAACTAGCGCGTTACTTTTTGCGACTTTTTTTTTTTTATCTGTCAAATAACTTGGCTGCTGTCAATATCAAATATGTAAAAAAGAAAAAAAATGAAATGGACACTAATGTACAGTGCTTTAGAATAATATTGTTTTTCTTTAATCTACACTACTTTAATATCCTTGTGGGCTAATGTGAGAGACACCTATCAAAATCAAAACACTTATAGCATTGTTAATATTATCATTAGCTTAGAGAATAAAAAAACACAATAGTTGGTCAGAGAGCTTATTTCACAGTCTACAACTGGCCAACAAATAAGTCTAAATATAAATTATGGAATGTAACAATATTAAATGAAAATGAAGTCCATGACTCATCTCTTCAGCTCATCGCTGACTCCTGCTGGGCAAGCGCTTGTATGTGAGCAAGCGCAAAACTTCCGGGTAGCAAATGATGGACATTTAATTTAAGCCAATCATCACGTTTTCAGTCGAACCACGTTCACAGACACACTGATCACCAGTTTTGTCACGCCCCACGAACACACACACCAGAGGAAAAAACAATACGGACTCAGCTCGGATGAAAACCACTTCGGTGGTCAGTAACAATAACGGCGTTGTAACGGTGGAAAAAGTAATTGTGTAAGAAAAAGTTACAGAAAAAATGTCGGTAGTAACGCAGTTTATTCATAACGCCGTTATTCCCATCACTGCTTACAAAAAGGCACAAAGACGTTTTTCAACTTTTTTCCAATCATGTATAAAACCAAACTTTGACCCCGTTTCTATTGCAACGATTATGGGCTGGAGCCGAGGTTACAGGAGTTCACCCCGGGCCAACAGATCCACGGCTCAGTATCTGACTGACGTTTGGCGCGAGACTGACTGACAAGCAGTGAAGGCATCAACACAACAGCGGCCTGCAGCCATGTCAGACACGGGAAAGCTGTACGTTTGGGGGAGTTTAGACATGGAGCAACAGGAGATGAGATGTGTCTGTCTCTGATAGAGATGATGGAATTGCCACTTGCTGTGTAGAAACGAGCGGATTAACTTCATCCATTTCGCAGATCTCACTAAAGGAATCGGCGTGAGAAACCAGTAGAGGAGTAGAACATCCTCAACAACTCTGGGCCTAAAGCTCCGTTTCACTCCTTCTTGTGTTAAATTCTATTTCATATGCAGTTTTATACACCAAAAAAGGCAAAACAGTCTGATTTTATTTTGTGATTCTTATGGTAAAAGTGTGAATAAGTCAATTGGAGCTTTTGCTTTCAAGAAAAATAAAACCATAACTAGCACTACTACTAGCAAAAATTGTGATTATGGATGAAATTAGGTGGTAAAACTGATCACACTAGTTAAAAACTGCATGTCCCATCACAGCGCGAAAGCACATTTCCACTTTTTAGAATTATTTCCAAAGTTGAAAAGATTAAACATTTGAGATAAGATGATGAATCAGTGAAGCACAATTAGTTAGAATAAAGATGTTTCAGACAAACGGCAGAAAAATAAGGACTCTAGAAAGATGAATCCTTGTACAAGAAGACACCGCGTAAAAAACCTGAAAAATTAAGTCAACTCAAAAATTTGTTGGGAATATGATAGATTATACACATTTAGGAAGAGAACAAACATTGTAGAGGACTAGTTAAGAAAAAACAACCGGAATTGTTGCACAATACTCCCACCAATTAAAATAAATTACTACATTATTGAATACTAAAAAGCTACTACAAAAAAGCGCATGTATGTTACAAGTTAATCAGTGTAATAATACTACATGAAAATATCAATATTATATTAAAATATTATATTTTCTTTATTTTCTTTCTAATGGTTTATATTTTATTATTACGATGATAATATTAATATGAATTAACTTTATTATATTTATGCTATAAATATTAAATTTGTAGTATTATAAAATGATACTAAAAAGATCCTATAAAAATTAGCTACGTTACAAGTAAATCAATTAGTAAAACTGCATGACAAATCTATATTATATTGAAATATTATATTATGAATGAACAATATTAAATTGTAAAACTAAATTAAAATACTTAATGTAAATACTTAATGTAATGTAAAATTTAAAAATGTAGTAAAGTGTATGCAATAAAAAACAAATAAATAAAAAAAAAAAAAATCGAGATAAAAGTGTGGTTCCTTCCTACAAATATTGTTGTTGATTTCAACTTATTATTGTCTCAGTTATTGAAAAAAATATGCATTTTGTTGCAGCAACTTTTCATTGTTTTGTCCTCACAATGCAGTCAAAAGTCACATGACTCAGAGCGCCACCACGACATCTGTCGGACAAACTGTTGGCAACTGCATCCAAAATGACCATAAATATTACATGACACATATAACCAAAGTGCTTTTTCTCAAAAAGAAAAAAAAATGTTTTGCAGCACCCTTCAAAAACAATCCGTCCTCGTCCTGATCCAGATTTCAACTTTAGTGTACGAAACCGCATTTCCTTCATAAACAGACTCAAACAATCCTCTGAAAGTAAGTCGGGATGAATTATACAACACTCACAATCCCAAGGTCACAGAGGTACTGATCTGGATTGAAATAGATGAGAAAAGGAGCCTGCGGTCATGGTTCCAGCCTTTGATGCTCTCCAGTTCTATTGGCAGCTTCAGGATCAGAGCTACAGATGTCAGTCTGTCAGACAGCCCGGAGCAGGAGAGAACGGGCCGAGGGCCGACAGACAGGAGGCGGGATGCTCGGAACGCCGCACAACAGATGAGCGGTGAATTATTCACACTGTTAAAAAGGACCGTTCTCCTCCCACCGAAATGCCCCTCGCCTGACGGAAACAACAAGTTGAGTGACAGATATCTGATGCTTCTCCGCCTTTGTCAATGTAAAAAAACATTCTTAAAAAAAGTTTACCATATACAGTAAGGTGTTAGCTAACACGGTAGCATAGTTGCCTTAAAACAAGGGAGACAGGTTAAAAGCCTTGTTGCCGTCTTTCTGTTTGGAGTTTGCATGCTCCTAAAAGAAGAACCAGTTTGAACTGTTTTTTTCTGGGTTTTCTCCAACAAATCAAAATTGTGCGTTCAGGAGAATTGTAGTCTGGAAAATTGCTTTAAGAGTATTTTTTTTTTTTATTTAAAAAAATACACTTAAGCACACTAATGGCTATATTAATGGCGATATAGTTATTGCGGTTCACAATTTCACATAAAAAACTAATTGAGAACAGACAATAAACAGCAATAGACACACAACATAACAATAGAACTTCTAAAAATGAAATAAAATCTTTAATGTTGACTTTTGATTAAAAAAAATGTAAAACCCTTTGTGGTAAAACATTCTTAAAACAGAATGATTCAATATTTTCAGAATAGGATGATCGTCTAATATCATACAATTGATCACATTCAATGGACAAGACAGAGTGTGATTGTGGGTGTTAGTGTCTCCTGCTCTGTGATTGGCTGGCCACTTAAGACCTGCTGGGATTGGCTCTCGCTGCTTGTAATTTGTGTGCTTCATTCAAAGCCACTTACGCAACACTTTTTCAAAAATCTAATTAAAATAAGTATAGTTATTTTCATCTCTCTTGATCAAGCACACGTGTTAAAAATTCTGGATTCAAGATTTTGGTTAAACGTGATGAATCACACAGGTTTTGAAGCGTTTTGTGTTATATAGCACTCAGAAGAAAAGAAAAGTGACACACCTAGATAAGTGAATTTGCATACTTAGACGGGATGCTATATGCTTTCCCTGGGATTCAAACTTATGACCTTCCGTGTTCCGAACACCAAACCCAATTGAATGATCTGGAGATCAGCTCAGCCGAGCTCAAGCATGGATGGTCACTCCCATGATAGACGTGATTACTGACTCTGCGAGGTATTAATGAGGCTTGACTAGAGAGCAATTACAAATGTTCACTTCTGGAAAACAGGTGGCGCCGTAGACACTGGGTTAAATCACGCCTCATGTACTCGCTGCCAGCGGCTGTTTGTTTCTCTTTAAAATGGGCGATGCACCATATGTGGAGGTCATTTAAAAAAAAAAAAAAAAAAACTTAGAGGACGCGTCGAGAAAATCACCGTTTCAGTTGATAATGACCCAAAGACCTTGAATTGTTCTCGTCCGCCACTGCTGATAATAAATAGGTCACTACGCCAAACCCGAGTAAAACCCAATACAGATAAGTAAAAAGTCCAGTGGGTGCACACAGAAGTCAAACAAGCTCCTGTTTGGCCGAGGATACGCAAGCTGGCGTTGTTGGACACGAGCCAAAGGCTTTTCTGGCCATTGTGATGCTCCCACCAAGGTATCTCTACATCAAATGTTCCCCGGCGTTCTTTTTCTTTCCACTCATTCTTAGCAACAATTACTCGCCTGTGATAGACGCGGGCCGCCTTCACAGTGCATGACTCACTATAGATTGCCTATTTGGACGTTTGTTTCTTGAATTTTTTTTTCTCATTGTTCTCTCCGGCCGGCCTACTGTCAGGGGGCTTGTGTGGGGCTGTGGAGCCGGGGACCCGGGCCCTAGAAGAACGAAAGGGTGTCAAAACATATGGACCAGACCATTTATCATGTAATCTAGCCAGCGAATGGATGGGCCACTATCAGGAATCTGCTATTGATCCGCTGCAGCCAGGCCTGCTATTGTTCATCTGAGGAGAAGGACTGGCACACAGCATTAATGGAAGAACCTAAACAATGCATAGCAATCGCAGACACAGATTTACAGGCCTGCCAAGAGATTGTGAGCCAAACGGGAAAAAACTGAAACGAGTAGTTTGGGAAGAGAAAGTTTGAGGTCATTTTCAAGAGAGGCGAGCGAATGCGTTCCACTTCGATTCAGCCGCACATGTGACTGGAACTCAGCTCAAGGTCGTGACCCTGAGCCAGGCTAACGTTTTTAGCGTTAGCATCACTTCAATGAAGAACGCTACTTTTACTGCTACTTTTAATTGAATATGTTTTGACCTTATTTAATGCTGTTACCCCGAAACTGTGTTCTTCACATATTTTGAAAAGATAGTATATAATGAAATATTATACACATTAAATTGCAAGTACAATTACTAAACAAGAATCACTAAAGTAGTGAGTACAATTACTTAACAAGAAAACAAAAAACACTTCAAATAAAATGCATAACGACCCATTATTGTTAAAAAAAAAAAAAAAGAAACTACTTTTATATAAATAAAATAAATAAATACCTCAATTGCCAAGGTAAAATGGAAAATTACGTATTTTTTTAGGGACTTAAAAGTAAATGAAACACAACATCTCATAATTTTTTGTGTTCTACCTAAAGTTACATTATGTTAGGTACAACTAATGTAAAACTAAATTCCTTACAATACATATTCCAAACTGATGAGAAAACAGACAAAATGATGGACACAACTAGAAGGAAGAAGAGTTTGCTCTGCAGAAAATAATTCTGATAGTTTCCAAGGAAATTTATGGAAAAAGACACACACACACACACACACACACACGGTGAAGATTGGCGAGACAATCTTTCTTTAACTAAAGCCAGAATAGAAATAAACCGTAGGCCTATAATAATTCCAGATGAATTTCACGACACGAAAGCAAATAACCCTAAAGACAGTCAGGTAGATTTCAGAACGTCCATCTTCTCATAGCTTTACTGTAGACAGAGAGTGTGTGTCCATACATCACTCTCATGGATCCATACTTCTCACTGCACCGCCGCAGATAATGACCGAAGGCTGTTTTAATGTTATTCTCCTGTGTGAAAAGCTCCACTTGATTCCAGCGTGTTGTCCTGCTTTGAAATGGTTTGTCATAAATATGAAGGCAGATAGATGGATCAGAGAGAGATGCAGCAGAGGCTGAAGTGTCAGACTAACTGTCTATTGATGATAGAAGAGAAGCATTTCTTTCTCTCTTCCCTCGTAAACCTGTGCGATTGCCCATAGCATTACCATCTGCTGGTGACTGTAGGGTGAAATAGTAAACAGTCTGTGAGTGTGAGAGATACAGAAAGAGAGAGAGAGAGAGAGAGAGAGACAGGATGTGTGTGTAAGATAGATAGATAAACAGAAACACACACAAAGGAGGGTGAGAGAGAGAGAGAAAGAGAGAGAGACTGACAAAAAGAGAAAGAGAGAATGAGACAGTGAGTGAAAGAAAGAAAGAAAGAAAGAAAGACTGTGGAGAGAAAGTATAAGTGAGTGAGTGAGTGAGTGAGTGAGTGAGTGAGGGAGGGAGTGAAGAGAGGAAAGATGGAGAAAGAGAGAGTATATTGAAATGGAAAGCAATTAAGAAAGTGAATCCTTTTCTTTAACCTTTCCTTTAATTGTATCTCTCTCTCTCTCTCAGAGAAAGAGACAGAAAAATAGACTGTGAGAAAGTCAGAGATAGCTATAGAAATTGAAATGAAGAGAGAGAGAACACAACAGAGGAAAGATAAACAGAAACTGAAATGAAGAGCAAACATTGGAACAAAAAAAAGCCAGACAAATGTTCATAAATAATTGAGAAAAGATTGACATTATGTGTGAAAGAAAGAGAGAGAGAGACAGGGAGGGCGAGAGAGAGAAGGGGAGGCAAAGAGAGTGAGACATGTGAGAGAAAGAGACAGAGGGTGAATGGGAGTGACAGAAAAAGAGCCAGAAAGAGATAGTAAGAAGGGGAAAGAGAGTGAAACATGAAAGAGAGAAAGAGACAGAGAGATGGATGGAGAAAAAGAGTGAGAGAGAAACGGAGAGAGACAGAAAGACAGACAGAGGGAGAGATAGACAGGAGACAGGTTGGCAATGTTAAAAAAATAAATGGAAAAAAAAAATCATATATTTATCAATTATTCTTTTGGTAACTTTGAAGAATGGAACGAAACACAAACTCTTAAAGAAGAATTCAAAATGCGTTTTCCAGCAGCTTCAGTCTGAGGATCCGTCCTTCTCTAATCTCCACCGGCTTATCTCGGCTTCTGCTGATAACTGACAGGGAGACATTTGAGTGATTTGACCCATGAGGTGCGAGGATGTTTGTAGTGACCGTGTCATGTGGTTCTGCTTTAATACGGTGGACGTGGTTCTAGTGAGTCTGGATCAGGACTCGTCTCCTGAGAACCGGTGTCACCAGTCTGAAGGAGCTTAACGCTTTCTTGCTTTCTCCTCACACTTTCATCCTGCACTTTTACTTATCTTAGCACGTTCTGTCTCGGCTGAAAGAAGTTTTTTTTTTATTGAGGGAAAAATTCCCGTTTTTATGTGATCTTTGCAAATAAAAGTTGACATTTTGGTTTTAGTAATTTCCAAAAACTGACAGCAATTTTACCTTTGTCATATGTTACGTCGCATGTTATATGCATAAGATCTGTGGATGCCACGGATCGCAAAAAAAAAACATGTTTGTTTTTTCAAATACATTTTTGATCGCTTCAACTTGCATAATTGCAATAGATAAAGACTCATTTATCAATGCGCTGTAAATATTTGAAGATTAGGATTTGAAAACTGTCTAGATTTCAGCTGCTGTAATGCTTCCTCACTTCCCTAAATCAGTGTAAAGAGTACCTGAAAAGTTGAGTAAAAGTATACTTGACTGTAAAACTTTCTTCATTGCAAGTCACCAATTCTAAGAAGACTTGAGTAAAAGTCGTAAAGTATCCAAAATGTAAAGAACTTGAGTATTTTACCCGTACTGAATTAAGACTCAAAAACCCCCAAGAAATGTAAAAAATAAGAAAATTGTTATTTATGAGTTTTTATTCCACAATATAGAACTGAAATTTAACACCTCAAAATGGCAGAACACAATAGAAAACAAAAAGAAGTAACAGTCAGTCTCAATGTGAAGGTGTAAATACTTGAGTAAATGGAATCTGTTACTTTACTTAAGTACTTTACACCACTGCCCTATATTTTGTTCATTCTTGTACTTGTTCTCTCAGAATGGGTTGTTAAAATGTCTGCAAGGTATACATTTAGTAAAAACTTGTGGATTACTGGACACATGACCACACCAGTTTTTTTTAGTGTTTGTGTTTTTTTTCTTTCACCATTTTGACCGTTTTTATTTTTCCCAATAACTGTTATGAAACAGGTTTTTACTACAGTTATTGGGATATTTTATCATAATTTTAAAAAATGTCTGAATTTACGAGTTATCTTGCGGCACTTATCCCAACAAATCCAAGGTTTCCGGGTTTTGTTGGGATAAGTACGTTTTCCAATACAGCCATTTTTTTGGGGGGAGCACATGCAAGTTTGGTAAATACTAATACGCGTCTTTTGCCTTTCACCTGCTCATTATAGCGGTGGGGATGTCATACATTAATAATCACTGCTGACAGTTTTCAACAGCGGGCCGGTCCCACAAGTCCAGAGATATTACATTCGCCGGCCTCATTTATCTTCCTGCAGCCCTTACGGTTCCTCTGTGTCCACTTCAATGCCAGGCCAGCACACGCTTAATTACCAGCACATCATACACACCCAGGGTCCGTCCGCACCCCACCCAGGCCCTCAGCGTCCCCTCCACTCGGGGGTCTCAAAGTGGAAAATTCACAAGTCATTATAAAGATCGGCCTCGGAATTGACGCCGCTCGTTTGTCTTGATGTGAGCGGATGTCGAATATATCGTTTGGCGCAAACGTGTTTGACTTTAGCGCGAGCGTCAGATGATGAGAAAAACGCACATTCAGGGTGGACAAAGAAACGAACAGCAACTTTTGATAATGATAACATTTTTTTTTCTCCACATTAAATTGTTATGTTGAGAATGTATGTTACACTCATGTAAAACTGAAAAGAAGCAATGTAAAAGAAAAGAAAAAAAATTTTGTTTGTAAAACTGTGAAAAGCGCCTTACAAATGCTCAGAACTCTTGTATAGTATTAAAATGTAAAAAATATTTTAATATAATACAGTATTACAGTTTAGTAATTTAAAACAAAGTTGAAATTACACAATGGATAATTATGTAGATTCATCAACATTATTTAGATTATTGACAGCACCATCTTATATTATTAAGTTGAAGATTTTCCTTTTTAACTAGTACAGAAAGACAGCCAGATTTACCAAAAACATGTTTTATGGACGGGGGTTTTTGTCCAATACATCTAGAAAAAAGGTCTGGAAATTGATTTTTTTTTTAAGAAGGGAAAATAAAATCAGCATTCAAGTCAGAAAAGTTCTGGTTGACTAAAATAGCGAAACTCATCCACACAAATGTCTTTTAGTTTTGTGTTAAAACCAACCAATCGTTCAATTTAAGGCCAAAATTTAAAAGCTTGGTAATGGAAATTGTTTTCCAAAAAATTCACCAGGTCTTGTTAATATATTAAGAGGGAGTGAGTGTCATATTAAGATTATCAAGGAATGAATGAATGAATGAATGAATGAATGAGACTTAATTTATCACACAAAGGAGAAATGTCTATGTTTCAGCAGCAACAGAAAACAGTACAACAAACAATATATTATATAAATAAATAAACATAAAAATAATAGTAAAGATTTGTGCAAGGGAAATAAAGAAGATTGTAATCTGCCTAATGTGATTCGAATTCAATTACACCGATTATCAAAAAAAGATTCACTTGAAACAATAAAAACATTAAAAAGCAATATAGAGACACTTTGAAAACATTGGAATGATTGACAATATTAATTAGTAACGTTGTAACATAACACAAGCAAATAACAATGTTACTTTTCAAAAATATGGCCGCCGGTGAATTCAAAAGGTCAAACTCTGTTCTGATTGGGCATCTCCGTTCTAAACAATATCTTGGATTCAAATTGTTCAATGAAATCAACAGAAAACATAAACATGCCATGAAAATAATAATCCCAATTCACTTTCATCCAGCACTTTTACTTATCTTAGCACGCTCTGTCTAGGCTGAATAGAAAGTTTTGTTATTGTGGGATAAATTCCTGTTTTTTGTGTTCTTTGCAAATATAAGTTGACATTTTGGTTTTAGTGATTTTCAAAAATTGGAGCAATAATACGTTTCACGTTACGTCACGTTAGATGGATCGCAAAAAAAAAAAAACATTCATTTAACAAATTTTTAATTGCTTCCTCTTGAATAATTGCAATAGATAAAGAATCATATATCAATGCACTGTTAATATTTGAAAATTAGGATTTTAAACCTGCCTAGATTTCAGCTGCAGAAATGCTTAAAAACATAAACATGCCCCGAAAATAATAATCCCAATTCTGCAGTTCTCAGCAAACCATTCGCCAACTTTAGCGCTTTACACACGGCGAGCTCAAGTGGAACTGACCGCAACACCTTGGTCAAACCTTGGAGTGACACACACGGTCACCCCTATAAACGCAGGTGAATATGTGAGCGTCCTTTAAATGTAATGGAGCGGCGGTTTGAAAGAAAAAAAAAATGCTGGAGGAAGCATATTGGAAAACTCCGGCTTGTCCATTAAGTATAAGCACAGCGATGAAGCCACAGGTCAAGGAATCTTTTTAAAAAACATCAGCCTTCTGCCTTTTTCTCATTGTCTGGGGGCGAGGGGCTGAAATGCAGAGGGACGTCTGAAGGTTGGCCTGCGTCTCAGCTTTACATCAGCAGTAAGGAATAAACGCCACGCTGAGCATTATGGGTATTTGAAAGTGACACGGGTGACATTGAGAGCCACGTGAAGAAAGTGCGACCGACCAATTGGCGTCTCGAATCGCGGCGTTTAAAAACGAAAAGCCAAATAAAGTTCTCCGTGCTTACCGCTGTGTGTTTTTGACGTTCCCGACGCCGTTGGCGGGAAAAGTATCTCAGGCCACTCCCACGTGACACGGAAAGGTTCAGCTCAGGCTTTGTTCTCCAGACTTCTGAAAGCAGATGAGAAGAGAAGCTTGACTGCGTCGCTCTGATACCCCAACCTCCCACTTCAGATGCAAAAGACCTCAACGGTGTTTGTTACAGTACCCCCCCCACACCACCTCCTTTTTCATTGTCAACAACTTTGCGGTTTGATGTTGCTCGGGCTCGTTTCATCTTCTAACACAATGTTTCTGGTAACAAAAGGGAAACTATCAAAGACAAGAAGGCGCTTACAAATGTTGGCGGGAGCGTTTGGATGATGCGGCGGAATGTTCCTTGGGCTGCGATGTCGGTTTTTAAATCGAGGAGGACTATTACTGTCACTCGCTAGCAATGTGTGTTTTGTCAAATGGTTTTGTATCAAGGTTGGAAGTAAATGTAGTGTGAGTGTGTGTGTGGGAAGAGGGGGGTGTAGTATTATAAGTATGTACAATATGCCTACATATACACTCATATAATATAGAGGATTATGGTAAATCACACAATAGAATTAGTTAATTTGGAGCAAATCAAAATAAACTGAATCTATTAACCAAAACGTTCCTACATATTTTCCATTTACACAATTTACATTTTAATAAACACTTATTTGGACAAAAATTCCCCTTAATAGAAGTGAAAAACTAGGTGAGTGGGGAAAAAAAATAAAATACATTTATACGACTATAAAAATACATATATGTGTGTGAGACTGTCAATATGGCGATGTGACATACAATTTCCCCGTTGTGGGACAAATTCAAATACATATATTTTTACTGCGCTTTTCTTAGTTCAAGACCAACATAAAGTCGCTATTAGTCGGAATTAGAGGGGAAAAAATGGTGTTTAAAGAAGAAAAATGTCCATTGTTCATTTGTGTTCCAAAATTAGGGAAAAAAAAAAAAGGAGTCAGTTAAAACAAAAGAAATTAAAAATGTCCATTGTTGAATGTGTGTTTATATAGATACACTTACATTACACACTATATATATATATATATATATATATATATATATATATATATATACACACACACAAATACACATGTGTATACATACATTCCAGCGAGCATGTGTGTGTACATATCCCACGTTTAGTAAGACAACATCACACGAGGGTAGAATGTCCTTTAATGGCAGAAATAGCATATCCCATCCCTCGTTTCCCCTGAAGACCAAGGACAGCAAAGACAAAGCATACAATAATTAAAGGGCCAAGCACAAAGCGTGGGACGCAGGCACGGGGGGGAAGACGACGAGCAAGTCCGCATCACGTTGGCAGATAAATTCCACACACAATTATTCATCCATTGCCCATGACATATAGATTAATGAGTCTGATAACCCTGGGTATTCTGGAGAAGTATACTCAATTCTGCTGTGCCTCGGTCTCTCAAACGCCCTCTTATATATCCTTTTATGACTTACAAAACAAATTCCGTCCTTTGGCGTGCCAGGCAAACTGGGTTTAATCGATTGGGTTTATTCGCTACTGTCTGGATACGAGAGCAGGCGATGTGTCTGGCCTGCGCTATCTCTCTGTATGATGTCGGCATCCGGTAGGTAAAGACGTGACAGAGCGGCTTAAGAAGAAGCCGATGGGAAAAAAAAAAAATCACTGCAGGAAAAGACTGAACGCAAAAGAAAAAAAAAAAAAACAAGAACAAGGTTCCAGCCAAAGAACCAGGGGAGGAACAAGGAGAAGCGGCCCGGACCTCCCTGGACAGTTGTAATGAATGAAGAGAGATGCTTCACAGATGGTCTTCACGGGCGAGGATGACCTGCAGAAAATACTCTAACATTGCCCCGGGGGAGATGCTGGCTCAAAGGTGCTCACAACCATTCTGTCACCTTGGTGGTCTTCATTAAAAAAAGAAAAAACTACTAAAACAACACGCAGCAGTCACTTTCAGAGGTGTCAAGTAACATACTACTGTACTTTGTTACCTTACTTAAGTCGAAACTTGGCTTACTTTTACTATACTGGAGTAATTATTTTTCCGCGATTTACTTCCACTTCTTATTTTTGTAAGCAAATATCTCTACTTTCCACTCGTTGCCTTTTCAAAACTAAACTAGTGTTACTGCGATTTCATTTCGCTTAGTTTTATTTCCATGTTGAATCGATCTTAAAAAAACAAATAAATAAATAAAAATAGTGCCATCCGGTTACAGTAAATTTGATTGTGGTTGGATGAGACGTGTAAACACACTATTTAATACTATTTATATGAAAATAATCTAATATTATTATTAATTTAATTCAACCATTCTGTCACCTTGGTGGTCTTCATTAATAAAAAAACTACTAAAACAACACGCAGCAGTCACTTTCAGAGAAGTGTCAAGTAACATACTACTGTACTTTGTTACCTTAAGTCGAAACTTGGCTTACTTTTACTATACTGGAGTAATTATTTTTCCGCTTTTTACTTCCAATTCTTATTTTTGTAAGCAAATATCTCTACTTTCCACTCGTCGCCTTTTCAAAACTAAATTAGTATTACTGCGATTTCATTTTGCTTAGTTTTATTTCCCTGTTGAATCGATAAAAAAATAAAAAATAAAAAAAAAACCGGGCCATCCGGTTTGGATGAGACTTAGGTTGGAAGATTAGTTATGGCAAGCCAAATAAACATTAATACTCTGAAGCTAATCTTGAGTTTTTACTAGGCACTAGTCACCTCAAATATTTAAACAACTGTAATATTTAAACAATGGTAAAATTGAATATAAAACTTACAAATAAGGTACGTTAATATGTGTTACTAATAGTGTGGTAAACAAAAAAAAAAACAGTAAAAATAATTTTATGATGAGTCTTAAGATTGCTTGCCACAATCAAAACGCACTATGTATTTATGTATGTATGTAGTTTAGATCCGTCTGGTATTCATTTCCAAGCTAGTGGCTTCCTTCAGTACTGCACTTGAATAAAAATGATGATGCAAGTTCCATCTACCAACACGCACATACTAGTACAAATATAATTTTAAAATAGCAGACTGTCTTGTTGATGTGATAGGCCAAGTTCTTGAATAAAAAGGAGCCATATTAATATTTATGTCCGTGAAGTGCCCACATAATCAGACGGAGAGATGTCAGAAGGCATTTCGGTGGGATGGAAAGTGTGAGTGATGCCCGTGCACTTAGCGAGACCCACACGCGTACGTACACTCGCATCTAGTGCTTCTTTTTCACGAAGACACCTTTGACATTTTTACCTACACACTCTGCCGTCTTCCCACGTTCCCCGTCTCTCTCACACAGGCCGTCAGAACCGCACTGACCTCCAGGGATTGAGCTAAGCTCCTGTCCCAGGTCCAGACCATCAAATGCAGCGGCGTTGAGCGCCAGGTGGGAGGCGGAGAGGATAAATAAAGCTCAACGATGTTCTAGAAAGTGCCGCTGCAGAAATAGCACTTTAGAGCGTGCTTGTCCATGAAAAAGTGATGGAAGTTCTGAAAGGTTGCGAGTGTGACGGGAGCACACACTGCGGTCCAAAGACTCTTCTGCCAACTTCGCTCTGCTTTCTTCAGCTTGAGCACAAAAATGGATTTGGCATAAATCAGGTGTTCACTAAACAATCAAAATCATTTTCTTTTTTCACTTTCATTTTTAAACTATTTTCTTCGCACACGTACGGTTTTCTCCTGTGTGTATAATATATTTGTATACTCAAATATATGCACACATACACATATAATACACATTTTTACACACAAACATACACACTCCAAAACATAAAAACCTCGATGAAACAAGGTGGCACTGAGAAAAGTGTGTGTGTGTGACTTCCTTGTCACAAAATATTTATATAATTGAAGTAGGAGGCAAAAACATGCCCACTAGTTTGTAAAAATTTTGGCTAATTCTTTATCAAAGCAACGACAATCAGAATTTACCTAAATATGTATTAAATCACAAATTACTGAAAAAACTGGATGGATGGATGAAAAAAACAACAAGTTGTGGAAAAATGGCTGACAAAATTGGTCACAGAGTGTTAAAACCATTAAAGTACCACTGAATTGGACTTTATCAGTAAGTAGTGAACTAAATAACAGCAACAAAAATATCTAGTCTTTCCTAAATATAGGAGCTAATCTTTATGTCTCCTCTTTTACCAAATAATTATCTGGGGGGTGTGCAATATCTTCATTTGTAACCTAAAAAAAAACAAAGAAATAAAAGGATCTAATAATAGCACGGCAATAATACCGTCAATGAGAGTTGAGGTAAAATGTGGTTGGTTGGCCTTTATTGCTTATTAAATCCGAATAGGAACATTTATTTTTTTTTCCTGGTGTTAGTAGGACTTGAGAAGAGAGGAAGAATTAAAAACATGCCCGTGGGCCGCGGGCTTTAGCAGTAGTGATTAAAAACAGGAAACACTGATACACAAGCTATTAGACAAAGCTTTAATCAAATTCATTAATTTTACTCACTGCGCCGTGATTTCTTTTAGAGACATTAGCCTCATTGGAACGCAGGGAAAGCTTTAGGTGTGCCGGCAAACAAAGAAACACGCTAGAAAGAAACTCTTCAACGAAGACCGCACTTTCAAATCTGTCTGTCGCCATTAAACATTCATGATCTGTATTTGACGTTATTGAAAAATGATAACACGCTACATAATTAGGTACGTTTCCCCGTTTTGGAATTTTTTTTCATCCCAAAACATTGATCATGTTTTTTTTTTTTTTTAATATTGCCATTAGAAGATTAGCATCATCCAGCGTGTTTGATCCACGCTAACATGTGTACAGGAAACGCACACCCATTACTCTTAAAAGGCTGGGAAGGGGAGGGGGGGCTGAAAGAAAGCGATGACAAATTAGAAACAGGGATGAATACAATCCATTCTGAAACACAGCAGAAAATTAATTAGAGTTCTGCATGGGAAGGCCTCGGCCAGCTTCTGGCCTCTCGGTCCCCATTTGTCTCTTTCTACAGCGTTCTTCACTCCAGAGAGCCGGGGTACATGGTGGAACAAGCTCTGGTCTTGCCCGGCTCCTGGTTGAGAGCCTGGCCCCGACTCTCAACATAATGCTTGGAGGAAAAGCCATTAACCTCGAATTATTGATATGAGAAGGGAAGAGCATCTTTGGTTTTCTCTATTTTATCCGAACCCCATTTTATCATCATCACAATGTTCGAATGCCAGAAGAGACTCGCCAGGGCTTTTTCCTCACATCATGCCAGTGAAGCAGTGTTAACTTTGACAAAGACTTTTAATTTAGTTTTAGTCGTGGTTTTTTGACTAAAACTCAGTTTTATTTTAGTCCCAAATTAGTTTGTCTAATTTTAGTCAAACTTAATACCACATGATTTTAGTTGACTAAATTACAGTTTATATTCAGTCAACAAAAATGTTTACTAAAGTTGCTATGTCTAAGAAATCTGAATATGTAATTAACTATGAACATATAAAATATCTTACTTATTTGGAAAAACATTCATTTTTCTTGAACTTGTTTTTATGAACTTCTCTTTCAATCGTAATAAATGTATTCTCATGAATGAAACCTGAACAAAGAGAAAATTAAATACAGTAAAATAAATATAAATGATAATTGCATCACGTAACAAATGGTTGCACGGTGAAAGACAAAAAAGAAGTTTCATCCGCTTGGTTGGATGGTTGCTCCACACGAGGCGTACAGTTTTTTTTTTTTGCTAGGTTTTTTTTTACCTGTCCACTGTCGCATATTTTGCTTGCTCACTGGTCATAGCCATAATCTTAAACACCAACAAAATGCAACAATGTTCTATTTTTACACTTTCAAACAGCGACTAACTATGACAAGCGCTTTACTGAACTTGAACTCTCTTGAAGACAACATGTGTGCACATCCCTGATCGGACAAAGACCGTAAAATTCCACACTAGTCCTCGCTGACCCTGATTGGTCAAAAGCCGCCTGCACTTTTCCCTCTTCCGTCACTGGAGATCTGTGCTTCTTTTCATATTACACAGCCCGCACTCACAAAAGCATTTGAAAGCGCTGTCAAGTCTTCTCGTTAGGGCTGGTATAATGGGACATATGCAATTAAATCAAAGCGGTTTCTCCCTTTGCCGGCCTAAGAAACTTCAATGCGTCGGAACTTTAGGACAAAAGGGATCATCTAGCTTTGGATGGCTTGGTTTAACTCTGGCTGTCAGTAACCAAGGGTTAATGCATCACGATTAGCACTCGTGGGTCTTTATCTGATATATTTTTAATTAACGGTATCCCACTCAAGCACTTGAAGCCCCCCCAGCCCCCACTTTTGAGGAAAAAAAAGAGGGCAGGGGGAGTTTTGACAGGGCTAATTAATGAGCGTTTGGAAAAACGTGGAGGCAAGACGTTGGGTTCATTAGACAAGTCAGTCTGCCACACATCAAACAGGCCGTAGTGGTCTGTCTGATCCCTCTTTTTATTTCCCATGTCAGAGCGGTGGATGCTGGGAAGGGACAGGGAGAGAAAGAAAAGAGCAGAGTGATACAGAAAAAAAAAACGAGAGCGCGGCAAAGAGTTGTGCTGGCACTTTGCAACAGGAGAGATGAATGACTTCTTACCTCAGAACACCAAGGCCTTAATGAAACCTCCAGAGGCTAAACAATGGC
The DNA here is from genome assembly GCA_017309775.1 of Paedocypris sp. Pulau Singkep. NCBI lineage: Eukaryota > Metazoa > Chordata > Actinopteri > Cypriniformes > Paedocypris > Paedocypris sp. Pulau Singkep. The sequence continues at coordinate 1,168,127 of MU204179.1, forward strand.
ATCTCGGAGACGAAGAGATACGCACACACTCGCGCACAGATGCACGGGCATACATGGGCAGCCAAGTCCACCTCGCAATTACCGCGCGCCTACTGTACAAAAATTATGACCACACGGGCATGTGCACAGCTCTTATTCATCACCAGCAGAACACGACAGAGATGCAGACCTCCTCACTCTTGGCGAGAAGGTTTGTTCTCTCGGCTTCTGCATATAAACAGGATTACACACAAACACGACGACAAACTCAAAAGCAGAGCAGACATTCTTCTATAGGAGCGTCTATAGAGGGCAACGTCGGAAAAACAGGTCATAAAGTTATCCAATTGGAGGCTTTCTGAAAATAGCTTGTTTTCTCTTCAAGCCTAAGCCAAAAACTCACCCCTGACACCTCAATATGTCACGAGGAAGAAACAAAAACACATTAAGAATCTTCTCACTCCATATACAGTGGGACGTTTCTCAACGAAATTAATTCGTGCCGACAGCGGTTTCGTTAAATTCGCTAAGTGGACCGTGTTTTGCATGTAAAAGCCCTAATCCAGTCTGAGGATTCGTAAATTCTGACAAAATATTTTTATAAGCGATAAAATATTGGTAATACGTATATGTAATTTAAAAAAACATGTTACATAATAGGTATTAAAACATACAATTAGTTTACTGAGTGACTAAAGCAAAGAAATAAATAGGTCATCATCTTTCAGGTTGAAACAGTGAGTGAGAGTGGAACAAACGCGCTTTAACAGGAAAAAGACTCCTGGTAAGAAAAATATGTATTTGCTTAATCTTGTCGTCCTTCGCAGTGTGAAATAATTTTGAAGAGTGGCTTTCCCAACCGTGGAATTACACACGTCTGACAAACGTAAGAAAAAGTGTAAAATCGGCAATTTCTTTTTGAGAGCCAGATGCGGTACTCAAAAAAGACACATCTGGCTCGCGAGCCATAGGTTCCCGACCCCTGAATCAGACAGTGACTTTTAACAACTATTTTATCATTAATCATCCGTGTAAAAGACTCTTTGAATAACAACAGACATGTAAAATGCCAAGCAGGCATCGCAATGCCAATATTTCATTCCACGCCTGTAGTTTCTTCCCATTTTCGATTTTTCTCTGGGTTTTTGGGGGAGGCTAAGGGTGGGTGAAAACCCATCGGCTCGGCCTGCTTCAGCCATCTGAGGACATAACTCAAACGGGCCTCCACTATTGGCCGGCCAGACGACTCATAAGACCGTTATAAGAAAAAAGCCAGGGACACAAACAGAGACATCAATCTTCCCTGATCGAAGATAGAAAGAGCCCCGAAAGTGAAGAAACCAAACGAATGACAATAGAGGCTCAACGAATGCAGGACCAAGAACTGACAACCTCTCTTTTCTGAGAAGTGCTTTATGAAGTTTGTACGGGTTTAGAAGTGAGCACTAATGCCAAATTCAATTATACTGTCTATTAATTCAGATATTGTTTAAAAAGTACAGGAAAATCAAATTTACTAACTATCACAAAATGTGTTAGCCTATATTGTATTATTTGGACTTTGGAAAGTGAAGAAAAAGACTAAGACTAAGACCAATGTTTAAAAGAATGTTGGGAGTTCTAAGAAAATTGAAAATTGTGTATTGTTTGATTTGTTTTGTTGACAATTGTGTATTTTTTTTATCATTACTGTAACAGCTAGTATAACATTTTGACAAAATGTTAATAATTCTTAACGTTTTTATTTTGTAACACCCATTTTAATATACAGTACAGTAATAATCACCACTATGATAGTATGGTACTAACAATATAATCACTCTCCTATTAAAAAAAGACAATGTACTCACTTTCAAAAGCATAAAGCTGAGTTTCTTATTGATATGGCATTTATTAGCATAGTGTTACAGATAAACAATGTTTAACAGAATAATAAAAGTTATATGAAAAAAGAGAATATGGTCATCAAAATGAGTGATAATGACTTTTTCCTCAATGTTATTAAACATAGATTACAATCTTGTTGTTTTTATTGTATGTAAGCATTTATTTAGCACTTATTGTTGTTGTATTAATAATAATTCTTTATAATAATAATAATAATAATAATAATTCTTTATTGCAGGTCATATTTAATATTTTCTCCTTATTCTTTCAACTGAATGTAGGACAATGTGAATAGTAATAGTGTTAAGAGAATGTTAATGAGAATGCCAGTTAGTAATAAGTTTAATAAAGTTTGTTTTCGAACGTTTTGTTTTGCCTCGTGCGTCTTGTAATCCACAGCCTCGTGTGTATATATAAAAGATTAATAAACAGTTGTTTATTACTGGTGCACCTCATAATCCGGCAGTGCAGCTTGTCGTCTGAAAAATATAGTACCGAAGTCGTCCAAACACAATGAAACGCGCCGCTCGAGGTCCGTTTAGTACATTTGAATATGAAACTAAGCCTACTGCTCCTCAGATCTATTACACAAGATGGATAAGGCAAAACCACATATATTATTGACAACATGATAAGTCCCCGAGCTTAAGATAAAGATTAAAAAAGACTGTTTGCTTATGTGTTTTACCAGGACGTTAAGAAGTCATCTCTGCAGCCGCAGCAATCGAAACAAGGCAGTCAATCAATGTCAGCGTCTTATCGACATCAGCAACGTCTCAACGCTCAAGCCACAATCCTGCCGTTTTCTCTCTTCTGCTCAGACTTGCTTTTTAATTCTCTCAATGAATGCGAGAACGCAAGTCCAGGTTATCATTCCTTGTCTTTCTGCCTTTCATTCTTTCCAACTGTTCTCCATCATTCTCAATTAGGGTGGGGGTGCACTCCGCTTATCAGGTCTCTGATGTTTACTCGCACATGGAGATATTTCTTACAGCAACATACCTCATAGAGTATGAGAGAGAGAGAGAGAGAGAGAGAGAGAGAGAGAGAGAGAGAGAGAGAGAGAGAGAGAGAGAGAGAGAGA
>MU204179.1:1174643-1194801 GCA_017309775.1 Paedocypris sp. Pulau Singkep
TCTATCTATCTATCTATCTATCTATCTATCTATCTATCTATCTATCTATCTATCTTTCTTTCTTTCTATCTAACTGTCTGTCTGTCTGTCTGTCTATCTATCTAATGGTATCTTTCTTTCTTTCTGTCTGTCTGTCTGTCTGTCTGTCGTTTTTCTTTCTGCCTGCCTGTCTGTCTGTCTATCTATCTAATGGTATATCTTTCTTTCTGTCTGTCTGTCTATCTATCTATCTATCTATCTATCTATCTATCTATCTATCTATCTATCTATCTATCTATCTATCTGTCTGTCTATCTATCTATCTATCTATCTATCTATCTATCTATCTATCTATCTATCTATCTATCTATCTATCTATCTATCTATCTATCTGACTGTCTGTCTATCTTTCTTTCTATCTGTCTTTCTTTTTTTTCCTTCTTTCTTTCTGTCTGTCTGTCTGTCTGTCTGTCTGTCTTTCTTTCTTTATTTATTTCTTTGTTTCTTTCTATCTATTTATCTATCTATCTGTCTGTCTATCTGTCTGTCTCTCTGTCTGTCTGTCTGTCTGTCTGTGTCTGTCTGTCTGTCTGTCTGTCCGTTCGTCCAACTCCCCAGAAAAGTTTTTCAGAAATCGTATACTGTATTCCGTCCGTTACACAGTTCCTCCACTCGTGTTTCATTGCATTTCAAAGGCCGTCGCGTTTAATGAACGTCAAATCTTCCGCGACAAAAGCCGCGTGCTCGACACTGACACCGACAATTAGTTTAGTCGCGTCAGACGTCGCCGCCGGACAGGTTTGTACTCCGTGTTGGGACGCAGAAAACAAGTGCACGGTAATTTGACAAACATCAAGGCCACGTCTGCAGATGAACGTCTTCTCCACTGGACACCCAAAATAACTGCGGATCACGCGGCGTTGCTGTGTTTGATTACTTCTGCCAGAAGCGGCGAACTACGACTGGAAATATTTACCAGCGACCGTGAGCGACAGTCCACGCTACTCATTAAGACGTTTTAGCAGCCATTTCAGCGAAAGCCGAGCACGTGTCGCCTTCTCCCGCCCAAATGAGAGCAGATGCTCTGACAGCGACATCACTGCCTCTTCAAGACATTCAAGAAGCCGGCAGAAATTCAACATGAGAGGAAGAGAAATAACGGCAGAGAGGGAGATTGTGTTTTCCTCTTCCATTTCCAGATAACAGAATTTCAGGGTGACAAACTTCAAGTGGAACACTCTGCCTCAGGGTGAGTTAATTGCATTAATTTTCCCTGACACTCTAACAAAATAAGAAAAAACAGACAGTGGAGAACAACAATTTAGCTGATTTTTTTTTCCCTCTTATTTATTTATTTTGTCAGGGATGATGAGATTAGTACAGAGGACTCTCTCAGCCCACAATCAATCATTACTACAGTATAGCAGCAGCGGAAACCATTTTTTCTTCATTTCGTTCGGATAAAGTTCTTCTTCACTTTATCCCGAGACCACCAACTAAAGATGCTACACATAAATAATTCAAAAATATGATCACCCACACATCCATCCATCCAACTGAGAGGGTCACTACTCTCGGCTTATATTAAACTAACAAAAAATTGGGTTTAAAGTCTCTATATCTACTTTACAGTTTTTCTCAGTCGCTTTAGTACAATTCTCAGATCAGAAATGAAGTTTGCAAATCCGTGTGTGCATTTCTCAAATCAATTTGTACAAGCAGCAAAACACTATGGATTTCAAATGCCTGTAACTTGCTCAAAATCTTTAGTTAATTTCTCAAATCTAAGTCTTTATGTCATTGAACATGTCAGTGCTATCAGAATGTCAAGTCCTTGTGTCATTGTCTACGAACAAGACACTCAAATGACTTAGTCGTGTTCGGCTTAGTTTAGTTCAGGGTTCTGATCTAAACTACGGCTTCTTCTTCTCTCTGGCTGTTGACCCCGTCCAATTCTTTGCCCTTCCATTGTCAGACATAGAACATTGTGTTGTGCTTCAGCCATTTACAGTATATACTTGCCCATTGATTGTCAATGAGATGCACCTTTGCTAAAGGAAGTCAAGTCACCTGAGAGCAAGTTACCAATTCAGGACAGATTTAGAAAAAAAAAGTATAATGGAGATCTATAGAAATTTGTTTGTCGCATTATGACAACTTGATCAACCATTTTGCAGTTAATGACTTATACGATGAACGAATGACTAGGTGTTTTGAGGAGTAAGACTATTGCACAGTGAACTATATAATAAATTTTGATCAACATGACATACACAATTGATAATGTAGCAAAGAGCAGAGAATTGTACATAATCATTTGAATGGATGTACCAAAGCAATCTTTGAAACTTGTTCAAAGAAGTGAGAAACTGTTTATATGACGTGCACAAGTGACATCATGATGTGAAGATTGAACAAATAGTTTTGAGAATTTCAATTATGATCTGAGAATTGTACTAGAGCGACTGAGAAAAACTGTAAACTGTAAAAATCCATCTGTGTTGCTGTGTGTGTAATATTTAAGGCTAATTTAATAGTCATTCACTGAATCACAAAGGACGATCGGCGGCGCATCTATTTAACCGACAGATTTACCGCAGAGAAAACACTGACACCGCGACTCCTGTCGTAATTCCCCTTTTATACGCCCATATTTCCACACGTTATTTCGTTACATTAGGTGAATATTGCACTTAAAACTCCGCCGTTTAATTACATCCACCGATCCAATAAACTCATTTTATAGGGACGGTAAATCACGCAAACAAAAAAACGCACGGAATGTTGTTAATGTGACGTATTTTATCATAAAGAGGAATCTATAAAAAGACAAGGATTGTGCAAAATATGTGCCGAGCTGAGCGGCTTAAGTAAACCTAATAAATGTTTGAAATATCGTGCATAAATCTCGGCCGTTGCATGTTGTTACGTTGATGCATTAGGTGATAATGAGCAATAAATAAATGTTGAACAACAGCTCGGACTCGTGTCGATGTCTTGAGGAGAAGTACAGGAGAAGTTTCTAAATTTGCTTAGTGGTGTAAAGTACTTGAGTAAATGGACTTTCGGTTACTTTACTTAAGTATTTGGCTACTTTGTACTTGTACAAAAGTAGTATCAAAAATATTGTATAAGCAACTTTTACTTTCTTCTTTTGTAGAGTACATTTGTGATGTAAAAGATTTGTGAGTATCTGTACTCTTTACTCCACTACATTTGAATGGACACTTTTAAGTCTGCATCTTTTTCTATGTGGTTAAATTCTGGGGCGGGTGATATCGCCATCTGCAGGTTGCTGAAGGTACTGGATGCTGTACTTAAGCTGCTGGACGAGTAAAATACTTAAGCTCTTTTAAAATGAGATACCTTACAACTTTTACTCAAGTCTTCTTGAAATTGGTGACTTGTAACTTGTAATGGAGTCATTTTTACAGAAATGTATTCTTTTACTTGGCCTTTTTAATAGTGTGAATTTACGTGTATTAGGATTTCAAGTTCGCCTTATAATCCAAAAAATACATTACATTGAGTTCTCCTTTGCTATTTGGTGCCGATTACGAAAGTATGCTGAAAATTTCTGGACTAACTGCTCACAATAACTGCCTTTTGCTTCCGAATGCCTCTTCTTTGGTGTTTCAGTGTCACTTCAGTTGAAAAGCTTGCTTGAATTTACTCAAAATCTGCAGTTTGCTAAACTCAAATAAGAAAGTAAAGTTCATTTTTGCCTTTAGAATAGAATAGAATAGAATAGAATACCTTTATTGTCATTGCATCACATGGTTAAAATGAAATTAAGAATACTACTTCTTTTGGTGCAACATAAGGAAAAGAACACACAAAATAAAAATGTAAGAAAATATACACATTGAATAAGATACAATATAAATAGTGTGCCTAGTATAAAATGAGGGCAAAAAAGTACCCTATATGTTTCAGTAAATGTGTGAAACAGCAAGAGTAAACAATAAAAAAAAAGAAAAAAAAAAAATTAGCTTATTTCACAGAGGAATAAAGTGGCTGGTGGAGGTGGTGTATTGCAAGGGGTAAACTAATTGACATTTAGTGCAGTTGCCAGTGTTTTTAGGCTGAGTTCTTAGAAAAAACTGTCTGTGTGGGTTGAGTTTTGTTTGTTCTGTAGTGCTGTCCTGATGGCAACAAGGTAAGCAAATGGTGACTGGGATGATACGTGACTTAAAATGGCAATTGTGATCATATGATCTGAAATCCTGGTGTAAAGTAGCCGTAATATAATTGCCTAAATCGCAAATAACCGCCCTAATTTCCTTCAGAAGCCGAGATCACGGTGGGAGTCCAGCATCCCGCGTGCACGTGGTGATGATGTCAGCAGAATCCGGGTTTCAAATGCTTTTCTCCCACACTGATGAAGATTACAGGAGGCCCGATTCACAAACCTGGTCCAGGAATTCCCATTTTTATAAAAGAGATTCGGTTGAATTGGTTTGCGGTTTTAATTGATACACGTTCATTTGAATCTCAGCACGTGAAGTGATCAAATGCCATTTTGAAGACCAGCAGATGAAGAGTGAACGTTAAGAGGAAAGTGCTTCATTAAGAGGAACGAGAATCAGCAGCTCCAAATCATCAGATGAGCTTGTTCCTTGAAAGAGCCAATGAGAAGCTTGCATGTGTTGCTTGCCGTTCTCTAACTCTTTTTAAACTTTAAAACAAAGCATACGCATTTTACATTAACTGTTATGTTACATCAAGAATAAATTGAAGCGATTTATCTTAAACGATGACAATATATGTTTAAGTATTGTAAATAGGCGTCTCACTATCAATGTGTCTACTGCTCTTCAGAATGATGTTGAGGCTGGAGTTCGCTCCTTTAATTTTTTAATTTAAATCAGAGTTTAAATGAGGCTGTTGATTCCAATCTCTCCTCCAGAAGCCGCGCTCATGGTGGGAGTCCAGCGTCCCGCGTGCACGTGGTGATGAAGTCAGCAGAATCCAGGTTTGAAGTGCTTTTCTCCCACACTGATGAAGATTACAGGAGGCCCGATTCACAAACCTGGTCCAGGATGGCGCACGCAGAGGCCAGAGCCCCGTGGCTGCGTGGCATATGGTTACAATTTGTCACTAACACATTTTCACTTGAACCCGGGTTTAGGTCAGCCAGCAAACCCGCTGGCCACACACTCCCGCAAGCTCCATATTAATGACCGCTGAGAACCACAAGCCCAACGCCACAGACACCTGTGCCCAGCCTCTCTGCAATTCATCCCTCGCTCCTTTATTTATTTAATTGTGTCCAACAAGGTGCGGATCAATAAGCAATTATTTTTCACCACTTAAAGAAATATACGCTGCTTTCTGCCTGAGCGATCAAATTAAACCGTAACAGGGCTGAATTAGAGGGTTGTGACGGTCAGGTTTGATAATTCCGCTCGAATAATGACGAGTTAATATGTGCTTTTTAAATAATAAGGGAGCGTGGAAGTCCAGACGAGGACAAAGAGAGCTGGATAATGGAGGCCAGGGGCGAGCGAGGGTTTTCTCAAACAAGGCCGACGCACAAACCTACGTCTCCCGGGCTGATGGGACATATTTTACGGGCGGGGTGGGGATGGGGGGGGGGGTGAGGGTGGAAGGTGGCCACGTTCCCTCTCCCAGGCAAAATGGAAGACATACATTGTCGCTTATTGCCTAAAGACCCACAATGCAATTCTGGCCCTCAGTGGTCACACTGGGAGTGCGCTCCAGGAGTCGCGTGGTCAGATGGATCGCATCAATTTACCAGCAGAAAAACATAAGCCAGTGCAGGAAAAGGAAAACATGGAAACGCTACAGCTTTGTCTTGTTTCGACCTCTTGCTGAATACAAATGCTTGGAGTAATGTAGCTAAATGCAGTGTGTTTGGAGCGGGAAGGTGACGAATGAGTCCGTATAGGCTGAGGTAACTTTTGGTCTGTATCGCCATCTACTGGATGTGGCCAGAGTTACAACTTCATCATTTAGAATAGAATAGAATAGAATGGAATCGAGTAGAATAGAATAGAATGCCTTTGTTGTCATTGTATCACAGGGATAGAATGAAATTCATATTGCTACTTCGTTTGGTGCAAAAACAAAGATGAGAAAATGGTAAAATATACAGAGTATAATTAAAATAAAAAACTACAATGTATTAAAATATGCACCAAAATGTGGAAGGCAAGAAACGGTTTTAATATAACACAAGATACAAGAACAAGAACTTAAGAGAAGAATTTAAGTCAGGTTAACATGAAAACAAATCATGGCAGCCTTCTGAAAAGTTTCGTTGAGTTTACTCAAATTCGGTGGTTCTTTAAATTTGAATAGGATAGTTGAGATTGTGTGTGACAGAAATTCTGTTATGTAAATTAATTAACTATACTTTTTTTTATTACACACTTGGACAAAGTTGTTCAAAGCTATTTGCATCAAATTTATTTGTTGTTACCTTCTTAAACGTTTGCTGCTAAACAACTTGGTGGAAAAGATGACTAATTTTTTTTTCTAGTGCTACTTTAGTTTAATAAACATAAACAAATGTAAAACTAATGTGTACAAAATATATTATCTTTCCTCAAGATATTAAAAATCCTATTTATTTTTCTGTATTTATACTGTGTTTGTATGTGTGTGCGTGCGTGTGTGTGTGTGTGTGTGTGTGTGTGTGTGTGTGTGTGTGTGTGTGTGTGTGTGTGTGTTTACACTATAATGTGGCCCTATGGGCACTGGTGGGGACCTTTAAATTGACTGTTCAAGTGTGAATCAAAAAATGTAATGTTGACATGACAAGACATTGACAATGTATACAAAAATAATAACAAAAAAAATTCTTTCTTTAATGCACTATACTCAAAAATTCTACTACACATGCATACAAAAAAAAATAAAATAACAAAAATAAAAATTCAAACAATAAAAATAATAAAACAATTTTTGGAGCGAATCAAAAAAATAATCTTGAATCTAATAATCTTGAAAAATAATATGAATCGATAAAATCTTGTGAAAGTTAATGTCCAACTGTAAATAAATGTTACTCACTGAGTATCCATGGGCAAGATGTAAAAAAAACCCTCACGGCTGCCCACTGCTCCGGGTGTGTGTGATCACTTCATCTTCTTATAATTAAGTATTAAATATAATTTTATTTTTAATTAATTGACCAAAGGAAAGAAAAACAATATTTACCCACTGCAGTATCGAATCTCAAGGCAAAAAAAAAAACGCAAAAAAACAAACAAACAAACAACTCAAAAAAGTTAGGGTGGCAACTTTTTCTTCAATTTTCTTCCACCTCTCCTTAAACTCCAGCTTTGAGAAGAACCGAGGTGGTTTTAATCATCCATTCCCTCACCTTCGGGCTGAGAAAGAGGATAATAAGAAAGTTATGGGAGTCGTAATAGCCGTTTCCCTCTCAATCACACTCTCCGCGTGGAAAAAAAAAGCGCAAGGCAAATGGCGGGGCAAAGTTATGAAGTAATAGCTTAAACAGAGGAATTGCTTTAATACTTTAATAGAAATAACCTAATTCCAGCCTTTTCAAAGGAGCGAGCAGCTTGGCTCCGGGCTAGGCGTAATGTGTGAGTAAAAGTACATCTGGTGTCACTATGGATCAGAGAAACAAGCCTGTGCGCCGCTGAATGAAAAGCAGCCGGCGTAATGGGGAGTGCAGATATCGGAGCTAATGAAATCACAAAGAACAAGACAAATGTGGCTTTTGCGGTGCTGGTGGTGTGACTGGGGCTTCGCATTTGTCCACCAGCTCGAACAAGGCCGGAATTTGAAACGAGTGACCGGTGTGCTTCCACCATACCTGTGTCCAGATTGATGGTCTGGGCGCGTTTCCCCCCATTATCCTTCCCTTCACGTCATTCCCAGGCGTTTAATCGTACATCATTGCGATTTCTTTATTCCAGCGGCTCTCGTGAATGCGACTGGTCATCCCGGGAGAGGAACCGTCACGCCGGGCTTTCCATCAATATCCCTTTTCTGGAAACGAGCTGACAAATGAGCTCAAGCATCTGGAGCCGTTGGAGAGTTTGTGATCGTATAGTCACGACTAACCTGTGGCAATATGGGATGAAGTCGTTTCTGATTTACGCCAAAAGACGTTTCATGTTTCACTGATATGAGAGAGTTTGTCAGCTGCCACGGAGAACAAAGAACTCCAATTGCTCTTAAGGAAAACGTGCGCACACACACACACACACACACACACACACACACACACACACACACACACACACATAGGACTTGTGTCCATATGATGAAATGCCAAAGCACTTAATTAAAACAATAAATCCATATGGTACATTAGTGGTCTTGGCGCCCTCCGCCCCTCCGCCTGCCTTTCTGACCTCAACTGCGTCCATTGGAGAACCGTGAGTCTGGAGACCGGAGCTTATTCCGTGTCCTGGAATGATGGCACAAAGATGCTCTTATTACTTTATCTCGCCTGGAGATAATTTCATTCATATTTCACCTTTAGCACAGGGGATACGTGACAGAAACCCCCAATTGTGGACCCAGACACCTTACGGTCTGTTTTCTTTTGTTCTGCTTGCTTTTTCAGATTTTTCTGATGTTCATATCCATGTGTGAGCCGAGTGACGTGCAACTCCACTGTCTGACACAAGGTGGCGGTGGTTCTTCATCCTAAGTGACACCTAACCCCAAATAGAGGATGTGGGCTTTTATTTAAACCATTTGCATACAACAACAGGACCTTAGTCAAGTCAAGTCATCTTTTTTTTTTATAAAGCACTTTCAAAAAACAGACAAACTAAACAAAGTGCTTAACACTTAAAAAAAAATAAAATTAAAAAACAACAGTAAAAACGGCAATCACAATAAGATTAATAAGTCAAAAAATGTAAAATTATATTAAAATTAATAAATATAAAAGAATAATATATTTAAACACACACACCACTATTCTTTCATTTACCAATTCCTTTTTTCTCTCCTTTTTTTAACGTTTTTTGTACTTTATTACTACCACCAGGCAGGGGAACTGCTATGAAAAATGTTGTTGGGCCTGTAAATTACATGTGCAGCTTTTACAAGTAGACATGTTAGTCGAAAATTATACAGTACTGTACAAACGTATATACACAGATAAGATGAATAAGATGAGCATGGACAGTTTTCTACCTTTAAAGCAGAAAAAAACTGTGCAATTTATTTTCTACATACATTTATTTTTTGTTATTCTACATATTCTATGTTATTCTAAAATGTATTATTACAGAAAGAAATTGGCAAAATATTAACCAAGTTAGGACCACAACAGGTCATTAGAATCAATATACTGTATTTACAGAAGGACGGACAGAACCACTCAGCAAACGTGTGGAGGGGTGCCGTTCACACAGAGACACAAATTGATGTACCTTAGTTGTATTTAAATAATATTTGCATAGACAGAGTTGTAATAATTATTGTTTTACTGGAACAAATGTTGATTTATTGATGTTGGTCTATAATGAAGAGCCAAACGTTTACTAACCCTGAGAACTTTCATGACAGCGACCCTTCTGCCACGTATTCGTGTGTGTGTGTGTGTGTGTGTGTGTGTGGTAAGACTGGTTTTAGGTTTTTTATTTTGCTTTTAATTTAGGTTAGCACCGTTCTACACTTCTGTGAACACTGACTCTGGCGCCTTGTGAAATGATGAAGTGTGAACATACACACAGTGTTTTATTCTCAGTCGCCGTCCTCACGCCGACAGACAGTGACTCGATAGCCGCACATATAATCCGCACAATCCATTGCACTAGACTGTACATACTCATGTCAATTCTTATACTTATTCTTGTCATATGTTCATGCATCTGTAAATAAGATTTATATCTATTCCAGTATAGATGGCTCATCTGTAAATATAGTTTCTGTTCATAGCATTTGATTCACATCTCTGCACGTGTACATTCTGTATATTTTAGCTTATAACCGATATTCGGCACTTACTGCTGTAGCACTTCTGGTTAGACATAAACTGCATTTCATTGCCTTGTACCTGTACATGTGTAATGCAAATAAACTTGAATCTAAACTAATCTAATCTATTATCGAGTTACTAAGACCCCCCTTCCCACCCCCATTTCCTCCAGAATCTGAAAGAATCTTCTGGATTGTGGTCCGTGCAAAGCACGGTATTATAAACTGGAATAATGAGACATGGATGCCCAAGTCTTTTAAAAAGGAAAATGAAACACTACATAAACAAGACATATAAACTTGTGTATATAGAAAGGAGTGAAGTGTTTCTAAAAATACTTTTTTTTTTTTTTTCAAAATACTTCGTAAAAGCAATGCTAAAAAAATTTATAATCAGCTTTTACCACCGGTTTGACCATCTGACATCAAATTTAACGTCTGATTTTTTCCGAAATTCCCGTCTGATCCAAATGCAATCGCTTTTGAACAAAATTTGATTACAATTATTGTAAAATTATTTGTATTTGTAAATACTATTAAACACAAACCAATAACTTAAACTTTATGCGTTTTAGATTTAACACAATACGTATAACACAATACACCAGTAAACAAGAAAAATAAAAAAACAAAAGGAAAAAAAAGGGAAACCACACAAAATGTTTTCAGATCATCCTTGAGACGTTTCTCCATACATATTAATTTCCACTTAAAGACAGAAAAGTGGAAAATGTCGGCAAATACGCAAACCGTTTTTGATTTTAAAAGACGCTCGAGGAAGCCACGGCAACGAACAGGTGACGTCACAATAGTCGGTCACATGACCTGAAGGCGGTCACGTGACTCACTCTCCATTCTCGCCATTTTGAGTCCATGAGTGAAGCACATTTACTGCCCGGGAAAATAAAAGCAACGCATCACGAGCACCGAGGCCAAAGATCAATCACAACTGCCAAGCCAGTAAGTAGCGCCGCGATGCTCGTGACTCTCGCATGACTCTCGGCGGAAGTGTGTTGTTAGTGGAGCTTATTTTGACGTGCATGTGTCTGGTGCTGTTGTCAGCAACGTCCTGCCCCTTTCTCACTTTGTGTCTGTTATTACGGACACCATGTTCCGAACACACACTCTCACACACACCGCAACTTATCGCTTAAACTTTAGTAATATTCACCGATAATTTATCTATAACGTACGTTTGTCATGTTCGATGGACACAACTATATAATATAAACGCGGGATTCAATGTCAAATGTTTGTTTTCATCGTGATGTTTTATCTCGGCTTTATCTTGGTCTGATTTGCACATCCGCCTTCAAGTGCGTGTGTGCGCGTGTGTGTGTGTGTGTGTGTGTGTGTGTGTGTGAGAGAGAGGTGATAAGTGGTATATTTGAAATTGGCCTTCAAAGTCTAAAATCTTTACTTAACTCAAAAAGCAAGATTAGTTTCTAGTGTTGTGTCCTCATGCTCCACGTGTCTTTGTTGTGATTGTGGTTTTTACTCCAACTTCCCTCTTTTTATTTCCTTCTTAAATTCTTTTTTACTGTATGACATGGATGCTTTCAGAGAGAGCGTGTCATGCTTCCAGAGGAAGTGAAAATAACAGTAATACATCATCGTGTTCTGTTAAAAAAAAGATGATGACAGAAGTTTGTATGCTTTTAAGTTTAAATACGTTTTTTGCCTCATAATTGAACTAATTGAAAGTTTTTGTAAGTGGACAAAACTATTTAGTCAAATAAGTGGACATGTATATAGAAAGAAGATCTATGCTTTATTGATTAGAATGAAGTAATAATTGAGTTTTGATTTTTGATAGTGATTAAGTAGTGATTTGATAGTGATAGAGATATAATTATAGGGACGCATGGTAAATATTTAAATGAATATAAATATGACCGAAATATAAAAAGAAACCAAATAAGTAGGAGTGACAAAAAGTGTGAGTAATATATTTAAATATATATATATATATATATATATATATATATATATATATAATTAATTATTTCAAAATTTTAAAACTGTCCGTCTAAAGGACTTTTTTTTTGACTATAAGTCGGAACTGTGCAAAACTTTCAAGAATGCTCGTCATGACAAGCACGTCGCTGTGATTCTAATGGTTTGTGGAAAGTGTGACAGTCTTGCATTCTTTAAATGCATTTTTTAAATAAATGAACTGTAGGTTGTTCTTTTAGAAAGAATATTTCAACACTTCAATTTTACCTTCTCGAAGAAACGTCTAATAATCAATGAAACATACAAACATTAAAACATTAATTGATATTACACATTTAAGCATTAAAGTACCTAAATTGGCCATATATTATTAGTCCAATTACTACTAATGTTTGTTAGCGGAGTTTGAATGCACTTAATATTTTTTATTTTGAAGAGGTTTTAAGAAAAAACTCTCAATCCTGCAGATTATACAAAAACGTATATATATAAAATTATATTTTATAAAAATAATAATAATAATATATATACTCAGTATATAAAATTTACACGTACGTTTCCTAACACATTTAATTTTAACTTTACACGAGCTGGTGAAAATTCGGTCTGTTCCTGATTCTAGGCTTCTTATGCGCGTGTGTGTATGTGTGTGTGTGTGTGTGTCGGGCATGTCTCTGCTCGCTGACACTCATCTCCGAAGCAGCAGCATTTCTGGAGTGTTTCTGAGGTAAGCTGGGTCAGCGTTCACAATCTGCTTTATGTGTGTCCTTCAGATCGGACGAATGGAGGACAGCAGTGGAGTGGCTGTCCTTGTCCCCCCCCCACGAGGCCAGCAGGACGCGGTCTTCGTTCCTGACCGACATCATCACGACAGAAAAGACCAACAGCGGCAGCAGAAAAAGCAAGCTGCTGACTCCCTGTTCCAGGTCATCGAAAAGCTCAGCAAGATAGTGGAGAAGCGGCCCAGGCGATGCACACTCGCCGGGAAAAAGAGAGCGTCCATCTCCTGCTCTTCACCGACCTTTCCAGACAGCGACGGCAGTGGTGGAGGCCTGTATTCCAAAAGACCCAAGGAGCAAAGGGAGGAGAGCCCAGCGTCCTGCTGTACACACCAACACGGCTTTGAATCAGAAGCCTCGGGCCTAGGTGCTCGCAAACTCACCTACTACCAGTGCAGCATATGCCGCTTCATTTCCCCCTCGTTGGAGAACTTGAAGGAACACCTTCGCCATCACGACGAGCACCATAGCGACCTCCTCCTCATGTGCTCAGAGTGCCAGTTTACCTCCAACCAGCAGGAAGAGCTGGTGGCCCACGTGAGACTCCACCTGGAGGATGCCGACCAAGCCAAGAGCATCTCCGAGCATCCGGGGACACGATCCACAGAGAGCACAGAAGAATTCCCAGCACAGCCCAACTCTGAAGCAGCCACACCAAAGAAGTGGTACAGCTTCCAGCACGACCGATACCGCTGTCTCATCTGCAGCTACGAGTGCAAGCAGCAGCGCAACCTGAAGACCCACGCCTGGAAGCACGCCGGCCTCGTGGACTGCTCCTATCCCGTGTTTGAAGACCAGTCGGACTGTTCCGAAGCTCTGAGCCTGCAGACACATCTCACCAGTTCTCCCGTGGTTCCGACAGGGAAGGATGACGCCATCGTGGTCCTCACAGGTGGAGGGAAACCTCAGATCATGCATCGCTCATCCAGCTTCCAGCTCGAGCTTCACGCATCTCCAGAACGCACGTGTCGAGACGCGACTGCCGAGACAGTTCCTGTTCTTAAGGAGGAGGAACCTGAGGAGCCCGTAGTGGAAAGCCAAGGGACGCCGGAGGCACAGATGGAGCTGGAGCTGGAGTTGGAGAGCGAGAGTCAACCAGAGAACTCCGACAGCCTTCTGTTCTCCGCACAGAAGATCATCAGCTGCAGCAGCAACAGCGCAGGGCACGTCAACGTCATCGTGGAACGCCTTCCCTCCGCAGAAGAGCCCGTTTCCTACCACAGCCCGGAGGTGGAAGACCAGACTCGTCTTGCCTCTGAGACCAAGCCACTGGATGACCAAGACTCCCCCATGTATTACAAGCCAAAAGAGGAGATCCTGATCGCCTGGAGTGGAGATGATGAGCAGCCGGAAGAGGAGTCTTCAGGATGCTCCAGGTCCACCTCGGATGAGAACGTTCCTCCCGTCCGTAGAAGAACTTACTCCGAGTCTCTCCGTTTGCATTCGTTGGCAGCCGAGGTCCTGGTGGCCATGCCCACCAGAGCTCCAGAGCTGAGCAGGACCACGGGGAAGGCAAGCGTCCCAGGCCCGAAAAGTGCCAAGACGGAGCTCTCTGGTGAAAGTGGCAATCCCTCTCCCAAAGACATGCTGGTGGACGGACCCTCCAAAGTCGGCATCAGCACGTCTCTGTTGACCGTCATCGAGCGGCTACAAGAACGTTCGGACCAAAACACCACGGATGAGGACATTCTGAAGGAGCTGCAAGACAATGCCCAGAACCACGATGGAGGCTCTCCAGGCGGGGTCACGGGGTCTGGAGACGTGTCCTCCACTGATGCTTTAGTGGAGTATGTAGCCGGGAGCCAGAGGCCGTACCAGTGCCGCCTGTGCCTCTACAGCAGTGGGAACAAGGGCTACATGAAGCAGCATCTGCGGGTGCACCGGCCCAGACAACCCTACCAGTGCCCCATCTGTGAGCACATCTCCTGCGACAGCAAAGACCTGGAGAGCCACATGATCCACCACTGCAAGAGCCGCTCGTACGCGTGCAAACAGTGCAGCGAGACGTTCCACTACAAGGTATGAGAGCCGGTGGTGTAAAGTACTTGAGTAAATGGACTTTGTTACTTAAGTATTTTTGGCTGCTTTGTACTTGTGCGGGGTATGAAAGCGCATAACCGACTACTCTCTACTTGACTGCATTTGCGTTTGAGTATCTGTACTTTTTACTCCACTACATTTGAGATACTTTTACTCCACTACATTTGAATGGGCACTTACCGTTACTTGTTACATTGTGATTGTACGTGATAAATCGGCATCTATTTCTTCCGCGGTTAATTTCTTGGGTGGACGAGGTGTTATCGCCATCTGCAGGATGCTGAAGGTACTGGATGCTGTTTGAGCTAAATCACATGAACGTTTTTTTTAAAACCCATTTTAAAACAATGAGGTGTTCAATTGTATGTTATATTATATTATGAAAAAAACCTCACAGACTGGGTTTTCACATTTCTTTGTGTTTCTGACACTAAATTCAGTACGAGTAAAATACGTAAGTTCTTTTTTTAAAATACTTTACGACTTTTACTCAAGTCTTCTTGGAATTGGTGACTTGTAAGGGAGTCATTTTTACAGTAAGGAATCCGTAACTTTTTCCCAATACGGTTTCCAATCATGTAGATCTCTTTACACCTGATGAGAAAAAAATCCAGCTCAGTGAAGCCTGGAAGAAAAGCACCTGGCAGCACCACTGTACACATTTATATATATATATATATATATATATATATATATATATATATATATATATATATATATATATATATTTTAAATTGAATTTTCTGCTTTCCGAGGGTTTCAATTCATGTTGAATTCTTTCAATCTCACTTATATGTTCCTGTGGCTCCCATTAATGGTTCCCATTTTTTCTTCAGCAGTTAAGACAAATAATTCCCGTTCAGTTTGTGTTTGTGTTTGTCAGAACATTTCTCATTGGCATAAAGGTGAACAATGTTTTTTACCAATTCAAACAAAGACTTTTTTTTTTTCTTCAAAAGAGAAGCAGCTTATCTAAAATGTAGGAGACAGTAGATGTCAGTAGTCAGTAAACAAGTTCTTTTTAAGCTCATTAGCATAAAGTTGAATCTAATTCTCATAGTGCTGTTACAAGCGAATCACTTTCTGTTTGTTTGATTCAAGCGCTGTTTTTTTTTTTTCTACATTATTCAATCAAGTGTGTTTTAGCTCGTTAGCATTAAGCTGAAATTAATTCAACTTATTGTACCTTTTTAAACGAATCACGTTCTGTCTGTTTGATGCGCGCGGCACATTTTTTGATCACAATTCAATCCAGCTAAAGTTGAACTGATTCTCACTTTCTTGAGCCGTTCAAACCGAAGCTGAAGTGACACAACTCTGTCGTTGGAACCTAATGGCTAATGGTTTCTGGAAATCACTCTCACCACTTCTGGCGTTGCTGACCACACATTCTACCGACTCAGAAAAGCAGACTTAAAAATATCACGGACGGAAGACCCTCAGTAATCTGGGGGGATGGGTTTCAGAGCCTCGAGTCTCCATGGTTATTTGAGAATGCTTAACTTCCTGTTTAGTCATTCAAGTATGAAATACTATTCAAAATCATTCAACGTTAACGTTATATTGCTCGGATTAATTATTTAGGAAGGAACACTATTTGAAATCTCCATTTCAGGATTATGGTGAGAGACACAGGGACTCATGGGAACTTGAGTTCAGGATAATTAAAAAAATAAATAAATCCTAGTTTAGATGACTTCAGAACTTCTTCTGCACTTAATCACAGCATGGCTGCGTATTTCACTATATAAGACCTGAACTGGGCGATTTGACCAAATATCAAAATCTCGATTAAATGAACATTGTAACACTACTACGATTAATTAACGATTTTTTTTAAATGTATTTATTTTGTTTTTTGCTCTCATAGTTAACTGACAAAACATGTGCTCACATTACAAGTGAGAGATTTTTAAATTAAGGGTGCGTTACTTGATTTTAAAATAGTTGAATGACACACACACACACACACACACACACACACACACACACACACGGGAAATTGTACTTGGTAAGACGGCTTAAAACAAGACCAAACATCTTGTAACACGGTAGATTTGTTTCTGCATTTCAGTTCTTGTTTCATTTAACTTAAGAAGTAGCTTGTTTTTTAAATTGAGAAAGATTGTGTTCTTAAATTAAAGGAAGGAAGGAAGTTGGGTGTACTGTTAAAACATAATGTCTACTTTGAAAAATGTCTCGATTTAGAGCAAAATATTGTCAGAATTAGCATTTTAATCAAGGAAATTCAAGTCTATTTTCTTGAAATCAGCAAAGTAATCTCTCACTTTTACCTCTCAATCCTAACATTTTCTTGCAAGAGAAAGTAACAACATTTGTCTAATTTCAAGATTTGTTAGCTTGTCAAAAATGTAATTTTTGCAGTTATATTTTAACTGCAAATTAAATAATTTGCACATTTTGAATAATTTTTTTTTTTTTTTAAATAATTGTGCGATTATAAAAACCATTATAAGTTATGAATTTTGATTTTGATCACTTTTTCTTCATTCACCCTGCACTAATAAGACGACAAAAAATGTGTTTGCGTCAGTTATGTTAGATATTCTTGGAAGTGGTCATTATTTTTAAACACATCCTGCTTTCTCTTCTGATACGTTTTCCTTATGATGCTTTTTTAAATCATTTGTTCAGAGTCAACTGAGGAACCACGAGAGAGATGGGCACGGGATAGATGACGGCAGCAGCAGCATCAGCATCTCTGAAGGCTCCGTGAGCGTGGAGGAATCAGTGATGATGACGGATGAAGGTGAGGATGGATCGTGCACCGTATCATCACTCATGCCTTGGTCCATTTTTTGTTTATTTCCAGAGAGTCTTGAAAATATATTTACTGTACTTTTCAACACAAGTCGAAATCAGCAGCAATAAAGTACTTTCTTCTGATTTTGAGCTGGGATGGTGTTTTGATGCTGATAAACATTTTGAATAGTTCAAGCTTTTTCAATTGTGCAGTGATCCTAACTTTTCAGTTAAAAGCAGCAATTGTCAGATCTTTATTTAACCGTATTTTATATGTATTTTATTCATCTAAATCTTTTTTGTTTTTGTATGGCGTACTGTGGACATCACATTTGTTCTTATTTAAAAATGATTTATGTAATATATATATATATATATATATTATTATTTTAAAATGGATTATTATCGGTATAAGACTTCTCAAATAGTGGGTCTATGGGCTTTTTTCAGAGAACATACTTTTGCACCACTAGAAGAGAATGTAAATCCACTAGGTGGCAGTAGTGTGTTCGCTGTTAGAGTTTGCGAGTACAGAACACAACACAACATGAACAGGGAGACAAATAGTCGAGTGAAAAAAAAACTAGAAAGCCTATTTAGCTTTTGGGTTTGCGAAAAGTTTTTTTTCATAATTTTTCTTTATAATTTTCTTACATTTTTCATAATATTTCATGAAAATATCTGTCATCCCTCAGATCAGGTCAGCGAGCAGAGCGTGTACAAGTGCGACGTGTGCGACTACACCAGTTCCACCTACGTCGGAGTTCGGAACCATCGGCGAATCCACAACTCCGATAAACCCTACAGGTTGAAAAAGCTTCTTAATCACTCTTGTTTTATTGTTGTTTGACATGCAAACAACTATGGAATCAGATTTTTGGCAAAAAATAGCAAATGTAACTTTCTAAGAAACGAACGAAAATGCTTCCCATTTAAAATTGTTAATTTTCGATTTGCAATTTTTCATATACAGGGTTTCACAATAAATTCTAGTCGGCACAGAATTACATTATACAGAGTATTATACTGAGTTTTTAAAACAAACGGAACATTGTATCATTATTTAACGACAGGAAATATTAATATTTGTAAGGCGCCTATTGTGACCTCTGCACATACAGTTTCTAAACGGTATTATTCTAAAGTATTCTGCCGTCACAATCATTTGTTTTTGTAATATTGCAATAATCAATATTGTGCAAAAAATTTAACTAACCTTTTAATTTTAATCACCTAAATTTGTTGTGTACTAATATTAAAAAAGTCAGGAGCCAGGAGTCCGAACGAAAAAGAAAAAAATTAAAAAAAGGAAAAAAATCTGAAGTGAAAAAAATTGAAAACGTGAAGATTGCAAGCGAATAAGGAATGTAAAAGCGAAAAGTAAATGTGAAGCATTTTCGTTCGTTTCTTAGAAATTTACATTTAACGTTTTTGGCACTAATATGGTTCCATGAGAAACAATATGTACAAATGCCTTCCACAAGGCCTGTTCTTCTAAAGCATTACCAAGACTGACCACTAGGGTGCAGTAGTGCACAGCCTCTGCTCGTCTTGCGTGAGGCCAGATATATAAAAGATCCTTTTGTCTTTTGCAATAGAAGCGAACCTATGTGCATCTATCTATGAACACGTCAGTCTTCCATTATGTTCAGCACATATCAAACGGCGGTTCTGAGACGGAACGTCCTTTTAACCCAGCTGCACTATTGTGGCCTCGAATGAAGGGTCTCTACAAACGGTCTTTTATTTCTTTTTCGCTCAGTTCTTCAAAAATACACTCCGCTTTACACACAAAAACTGAATGGATAATGCTTGAGCCAACTGAACTGATGTATATGTGTTGCTGTACTTCTCCAGATGTTGCAGCTGTGACTTTGCTACTACTAATATGAACAGCCTGAAGAGCCACATGAAGAAGCATCCGCAGGAGCATCAGGCCTTGCCGCCGCTGGAGCAGTACAGGTGGAGTAGCTGCTCACACGCTGCACAAAGTACATTCTTGGCACGACAAAAAAAATCTTGAAATTAGACGATGAATCTTGTTTTTTTTCTTATAAGATAAACTAACTTGCTTAGAATTAAGAGTAAAAATTACTTTGCTTGT
The DNA here is from genome assembly GCA_017309775.1 of Paedocypris sp. Pulau Singkep. Lineage (NCBI taxonomy): Eukaryota > Metazoa > Chordata > Actinopteri > Cypriniformes > Paedocypris > Paedocypris sp. Pulau Singkep. The sequence goes on from MU204179.1 coordinate 1,194,201, forward strand.
TTCAAGAAAATGGGAAAATAAAAAAAGAGAACTGGAATTTGCTTAGACAAAAATGCTAATTTTGATGCTTTACACTGAATTTAGATATTTTTAATTTGTTAATTGGCAAGACAAAAAAAATCTTGAAATTAGACGATAAATCTTGTTTTTTTTCTTACGAGATAAATTAGCTTGATTAGAATTAAGAGTGATTATTACTTTGCTTGTTTCAAGAAAATGGGAAAATAAAAAAAGAGAACTTGAATTTACTTAGACAAAAATGCTAATTTTGATGTTTTACACTGAATTTAGATATTTTTAATTTGTTAATTGGCAAGACAAAAAAAAAATCTTGAAATTAGACGATAAATCTTGTTTTTTTTTCTTATAAGATAAATTAACTTAATTAGAATTAAGAGTGATTTACTTTGCTTGTTTCAAGAAAATGGGAAAATAAAAAAGAGAACTTGAATTTTTTTGGTTAGAAAAAAATGCATATTTTGATGTTTTACACTGAATTTAGATATTTTTAATTTGTTAATTGGCAAGACAAAAAAAAAATCTTGAAATTAGACAATAAATCTTGTTTTTTCCTATAACATAAATTAACTTGCTTAGAGTT
>MU204179.1:1194901-1217553 GCA_017309775.1 Paedocypris sp. Pulau Singkep
TTACTTTGCTTGTTTCAAGAAAATGGGAAAATAAAAAAGAGAACTTGAATTTTTTTGGTTAGAAAAAAATGCATATTTTGATGTTTTACACTGAATTTAGATATTTTTAATTTGTTAATTGGCAAGACAAAAAAAAAATCTTGAAATTAGACAATAAATCTTGTTTTTTCCTATAACATAAATTAACTTGCTTAGAGTTAAGAGTGAGAAATTGCTTTGCTTGTTTTTTTTTTTGTTTTTTTTTTTACTCTTACTTGAGACATTTTTAATGTGTTAATTGACCAGACAAAAACCTTGAAATTAGACCTTGAAACCTTGAAATCTTTTTTCCCTTACAAGATAGATTAACTTGATTAGGAATGTTAAGAATTAAGAGGTAAAAATAACTTTGCTTGTTTCAAGAAAATAGGAAAAGAAAATGGAATTTTCTTACTTAAGAAAAAAAACAACGCGTTTTTTCTACTCAAGTAGTTTTTTATGGTCTTATTTTTTCATGTGGATTTTTGGCAGTGCTCCAGCTGATGGTTTCTTAACTCAGGTGTTTGTCTGATCTCTCAGATGCTCCTTGTGTGGTTACGTGTGCAGTCACCCGCCGTCGCTCAAGTCTCACATGTGGAAGCACGCCGCCGATCAGAACTACAACTACGAGCAAGTGAACAAGGCCATCAATGAGGCCATCTCTCAGAGCGGCCGGTGAGATCACGCTGCTGGTTTTTGTACGGTAGAACTGCACAATTCATAGTTAAAAGATTGCGATCTGCACCCCCCCCCCCCCCCGCCATCCATACTGATCTCGGGATAATGCCAACTCCAGCGTTTCTATGGGATCAAGTTGGTGCCAAAAAGATATTTGCGCGATCAACTTATTTGCATGAATGTGACTATTTTTGACTCCTTGCTCTGATTGGTCAAAGCGAAACCATTCGCAAAGCAGATCTCGCTGTTGCCGTTCCCGCTCACCACGACAGGTCTTAAAACTAAAATCGGTTGAAAGATTTTGCAGATATAAAATGGGTTATCTAAGATTCAAAAGATTTTTTTCTTTACATCATTACATCATTACTAGGGTTTTTTCCTTGTTAGAGGTTTTTTACCTGGCCGCTGTCACATATGTGCTTGCTCAATGGTCTTTGTCTTTGTCTTGTCATAAGTCACAGTGATAATTATATCCATTTACGTAACACCGACAACCAGACGATCAAATGAATAAAAAGCAACAATTCTCTTACATATTCACACGCACGCTTTGAGACAGTTAAAACTGTGATAAGTGCCTTACAACTGCTCTGAACTTGAACTTGAACTTACTTTTACATTATATTAAATTAATTTCCCTTACATATATTTATATTTAAAGCATAGAGCAATATGTGTTATTTTGGTTGCTGTTCGACAGTCTGATGTTCAGGTTTAAATCTTTAAAATAAAAAACAAATTTCATTCTTAATTTCTCTAGAATTGTGCAGCTGTGTGGGTTTTATAGCTGTCAAACATTGTATAATTTGCGGTAAGATTGGAAAAGATAGACTTTATTAATCCCACTAGGGGAAATGTTCTGTTCTACAGCAGCAAAATAAAAAAGAAAGCAGTTATAACAAGGACATTAAATACCACCAAAAACACAGACAAACAGTGAAAACAATATTTGCAGAAATGAAAAAAAAAAAAAAAAAGGTAGAACAATATAAATAGATAGATAAATCTCTATTCAGTGCAAACACATCTATCCAATATAGGATTTACAAACCTTATTTTTACAAACCTTTTTAATTTAATATGGCGCATAACGTAAAAGGTTCGTAAATTGGTCTGATTCACCTTATACAAACATCAGGATTTTTCATGCGACGCACATTAAATTGATATGAACATCAATATGAGTCACGATTTGCAAACATTTGCAAACATAAAAGCATAAATATATTTCATGATGTTTTACGATGTAAGATGTTTGCTAGAATTTACATTCTACATGACATTCTGTTCAAATCTTAGCAACGATACAGACGTGTGAACTCTTGTTTACTATATTTATGTCATAAACAAGTGTCAGTGCCGCTTCTGATTGACCAACTGAACTTACAATCATCCATTCATCCATCCATCCATCCAATTTTAGAAGAACCTGAGTATTTATTTGTACTGAACTTAGGCTCAAAAACACCAATAAATGTGGAAAACTCTTTATTTTTGAGGTTTTATTTCCTAATAAAATTAGACAAGAAATTTTGTTTTTTTTTCTTACCATCTTAGAAATAAGAGTGAACTGGTTTTTTTTTTACACTGAATTGATGTGTTATTTTTAACTAGATATTGTTTTAACACAAACTTCCAGCACCTCCATGTATCAAAATGGCAGAACAAAGTAGATAAAAAAAAGAACAAAACGTCAGTCTCGGTCAAACTCAAATGAGCAAAAAAGTGCAACCACTTATTCACGTGATTTAGCTCATAAACAGCATCCAGTACCTTCAGCATCCTGCAGATGGCGATATCACCTCGTCCGCCCAAGAAATGAGCCGCGCTAGTTTATGATGCCGACTTGTCGCCCCATCAAATGTAGTGAAGTAAAGAAACAAATACTCAATCACAAATGTAGTTGCATATATTTTGGATACAAAGTACAAAGTAACCAAGAATACTTGAGTAGCAAGTAAGTGTTTACTCAAGTACTTTTGGATTTCGTGTTCATGTTTTTGCTCGTTTGTTTTGTATGCTTCAAGATCCCCTACGGCACAGCAAGTCCAGAAGTCCAGCGCTGAAGATCGTCCCAGGAAAGATCAGCTGTGGAGTGAGGGAGCGTCGGCACCGGCTCTCGTGAGGTCAGTGTCCGGCCAGGACGTGGCATTGAGGCCGCGGGCAGGTGTGGAACTGTGCGTGCTGCTCTTCTGCTGCTGCGTCTGTGGCTTCGAGTCCACCAGTAAAGAGCAGCTGATGGAGCACATGAAGCAGCACGAGGGAGACCTGATCAACATCATCCTGAACAAGGAACAGCAAGGGAACCAGCAGGTCCAGTCCGCCAGCAGCCACTGATTCTGCTCAAAATGCCTTTCAGTTTCCGTTTCGTCGGCTTTCGCAAGCGGCGAAATTTCATAGGCACGTTATCCGTTTGAAATAAACTATCGTAGTCCGTAGTCGAGTCCACACGTTATGAAAACCAGGCAGCTTTTCATATCCTCTGGTGATATTATTTATTATTATTTACACGTATATTTTTACCTTTTGTTTTTTTTAGGTATTTATCAAGCTAGCTTATTTATTATCTCCCCTTCCGTTAATAACAGTAGAGAAAATACTTTCGGTGCTATTTGTATTGTTCTCGGAAATATGTAATAGACAACCATCAATAGGAATGTTTTTGTTTTTATACATTATGTGAAGATTTTTTTTCATATATATATATATATGTATATGTGAAAAAATATCTTATTTATATATATATATATATATATATATATATATATATATATATATATATGTGAATGAAATAGGACGACGAAAATATTCTGGGGATGAAAACAACGAAAGATGGGTTTTTTTTCATCATCGCTACCTCAGTTTTGCATATACAGTATGCAAATATATGGTTAATCTGACTAGTTAAGAGACGTTGAAATTCTTGAATCTTCAGCGGTTGAAAGTGCTAAAAACGGCTAAAAAAATTGTACAACAGATATATTTTCAGTCCTTTTCTGGCTTTATTATTTCAGAAAAAATTTTTGAAAATGGTTTGAAATCATTTTTGTTCACTTTTTAGTTGAACAGAGATTTTGTCGGCGTGAAACCATAAAGCGCCGGACGCGCGAGTTTGCGCTATAAGTAGTCGTGTCCCAATCACATTTTTTTAGGTTTCTGATCCCAGTCATTTAATATTTAGCCTGATCTCTAATCCGATCTTTACACACACACACACACATACACGCACTCACCAGCTTGTTCACACACACACATAAGACACTGTGCTGATCGATAAATCTGTTTGCTTCAGCGTTATTTTCACACCGTGACGGCAAACGCAGCACTCGCTTTAAAGCGCATTCCAAATATCGGATGCTTTGAAAATTATTAATAGAAAATCAAAATTGAGACGTTCTTGCTGCTCATATTTTTAAAAATGTGCTTTATTTTCCAAGCTAATACCTGGGACATGTCTGCTTATAAGCGATAAGCAAAATTTCGAAATTAGAAATTATAGCGAAATGAAATGTTTTTGAACCATTATTTCGTTATAGTTTTTCAAATTCACTTTGTTTCGTAACTAAAATAGCTGGTGCAGGATCAGCTATAAAATCTATTTAAAAGTTATTTTCAATGAATAATAAAATAAATTATTTTCAGCTGTTTGGTTAATTTTGCGAAGCATTTTTTATTTTTTTTTTTTTTAATCGACCTAAAGCAGCGTAAAAACACATAAGCACCGTTTTGCGTTCGATCCTAAGCATTTAGCGTTTTACATTCGTACTTTTACAGTCCCATGATGAACTTTTTCCCTGGAATCGAACCTACAACTTCTGTGTTGCAAACACGGATCGAGCTACAGAAAAGCCTTTCTTGTTCTCCGTTGTTCGGCTGATTTAGAGCATCTACTAGATTATCTAGTATGAACTTTTTGGTTCTATAGGTTATAGTTTAGAAATGACCGTTACTTGATTTTTATTTGGTCTTTCTTTAATTCATTCTGTTCAAACAAACCGTCAAACGTGCCTTCCATTTGATCAGCGTTCGAGTTTATCAGGTTCGGTAAAGGACTTGAAACGTCAGCTGATGAGTTTCCTGGCATTTACGTTCTAAACGTAAAGTGTAAAATACCGAGCATTGTATTCAGACACGCGGCACTGTACAAGCGTTTTTTTTGGCTTTTTGTGTATATACGTGTTGTAGAAAACTGACTTTTTTTTTTTTTTTTTAAGAAGAATTCTATTTTTTAAACCTTGTGAACACTACAGGTGGAAAAACAGCCCCACGTGACCTTCGACTAGCCAAAGTCTGAGTGTGAAGTTAAACTCAAACCCGCGGCCACGGGAGAATCAGCGTCAGTGTTTTGTGATTCTCTCGCTCGCTATAAAGCCCTATTTTGATAATGGTGTTCCGTTATTTATTTGTTCTGTAATATTTAAACTGTAATATTTTTTTTCCAATGTATTTTGCTAATAAAGAGTTCTTAATGGCGAAGAGTTGTCAAGTGAATCTTCTTAATGGCAGGATATATATATATATATATATATATATATATATATATATATATCCTGCCATTATAATAGATAAAATTCAAGTTTTTTTTTGTTAAGGATTTTTTGAAAAAAATTATAAACTCACAAAATCCTTGAGAGGAAATAATCCAAAAATTATTGAACAATCTGTTCTCTAATAAGAGCCACTAGATTAATCGATTGTGTGTGTTTGTGTGTTTGTGTGTGTGTGTATGATTGTTACCTGGATTAGAGGCTCCTCGCACCACATTACCCACAGTTCCGTGTGGCCGAACAAAACGGTTGAGCAGCAGTTCCAATAACAGTTTAAATCCGAAGACTGGGAAAAAAAACTGAATTTGTGCCAAGGACTGACATTTCTTTCTCAAGATTCATCAGTTACGTTTTTACATGACTTTTAAACACTCGGGAGCCCGATTTGTGTCATGTTGCGGTTAAACTTGGCCGAGTAAAAAGATTAATAAAAAAAAAGAATTGATCTGCCGAACAATTGCGGTTCCGCAGTTTAACTGCAAATGTTCAAGGTCTTACTGTACTAACTGTTTTCAGTTCAACCCATTGATTTCATCTGAGTTTTCTGTGAATTTAGTTGATTCAAGTCTCTGTGTCTCAGTTTCCAATAAAAGGCAATAACAGGAAGAAAGAAAAAAACTCATCTTTAAGTAAATGGTTTATATCAAATACATATCTGAAATCTGTAATATTTTTGTAATAATTCCACAAATGTTTAAGTGTTTAAGTTCATTTGAATTTGTATGTAAAGAAAGATAGATAGATAGATAGATAGATAGATAGATAGATAGATAGATAGATAGATAGATAGATAGATAGATAGATAGATAGATAGATAGATAGATAGATAGATAGATAGATAGATAGATAGATATGTATATGTATATACTAAATAGAGTATGTGTATATGAGTGTGAATATATTTTTAAATATCTTTACAACGTATAAACACTTAGATTTGTTTGAGTTTTTGTACCAAGTCTCGCGCTCTCCATTCATCTCACTGTCCATTCTTTCATCCACCTTTTTACCAACCCACTTATTAGTCCATCCATCCATGAGTTCATCCATCTACTTATTCATCTCACTATCCACCTATTTTATTATTAACCTTTTCGCCAACTCTTATCTCTTCATCCATACATCTACTGATTCATCTCACTATTCTTCCATCCATCCATCCAACATTCTTTTCACCAACCCACTTTTCTGTTCACCCACCTATTTATTCATCTATCAGTCTACTTATTTGTCTCACTGTCCGTCCATCCATCCTTTCATCAACATTTTCACAAACCCACTTTTCTGTACATCTATTACTCATCTCACTATCCATCAATTCCTATATCAGTCTTTTCGCCAATTAGTTTTTCTCTCCATCCATGCATTCATTAATCCACCCATCAACTTATTCATCTCACTATTCATCCATCCAGCCATCCAACATTCTTTTCACCAACCCACATTTATGTCCATCCATCCATTCTATCCTTCGATCCATCTATCTATCTGTTGCTTTCATTCATCATTCTATCCTTTAAAGCTCTGTCTGTCTATCTCAGTCTTTTTCTGTCTTCGTTCTGACTATTCACGTTGGTTTGTTCGGCAGAATACTTGACGTTACTTTTCACTCCACTTTTCAGCGGTTTTGTAAAGGTGAAATTGGAGCAAGAGGAAATGAAATAAACGGACCAACGGCAACCCACTTTCTTCATTGTGCCTTATCAAATACCGAAGCCAGACAAACAAGTGGCTTCGAAGAAGAAAACGGCATCCATTAAACATTTATGCTTTTCTTCCCCCATTATCCCTCTCTGGGATGAAGCTCTGCCAATTTATTTTGTTATTTTTTTATTTTTGTTGTTATTTTTGTAGGCCTTTGATAATCTTCAACCCTTTCATGCCGCAGCATCTTCCTCTGGCTTCTCTTTAACCACAACCTCAAGAATGCTTGGACATTTATTGTTTCGTCAGAATTCCGGACAGAGAAATTCAAGGATTTTACGCACATGAAATAACGTACAAGTACCTGGATATTGGAAAGGGACGTGTCTCGGGGGGTTAACAGTTGTGCGAAAATGTTTAAATCATGAAGACTTGCATGAAGAACGCGATGAATAATGTACGAGCGATTCTCTTTTCATTTGCCACTGCATGAGAGCCGAGGGATTGGATGTTTGATGAATTCTCCATGTCATACATCTGACGGAGGCCGAGACTTTTGGGACACTAGATTACCAACTAACACACTCCCTCAACATGAAACATGATATTTCTGTATTACAAGAGTATTACCTACAAACACAGAATGTTTGTGCTAGTTTATCAACATAAATTCCTCAAAAGGTGTTTGAAGTCTAGTACCAAGGTGCAGTCAGGTGAAGTTGTCAAAGTGGCCACAAGGCACCAGATCAAAATTGTGTTCTGTGGTTAATCTATCCAGAGAAGTGACACATTGACCCGGAGCAGTGGGCAGCCTTAAGACATGGTGCCCGGGAGGCATGTGGGGGTTCGTTTTTTGCTCAGGACTCTCAGTTGTAGAACCTACTGGGCTGGGATTTGAACCTGCTTGGGTTACTGGTCCAACTCCCGACCACTAGGCCACAAATGACTTGCAGATGGTTTCGACAAGGTTTCGTGGAACAATGTAGTGCTTATAGGAACTTCAACATAGGACTGCGATTGGGTTCCACCTTCGCATCAGATCCACTGTAGACCTTCCCTTCCTCCTAAATATTTCACTCTGGAAGTTCACGTGACCATTTGGCCAAGTAAACTGACGGAGTGGGGATATGGAGACACATAATACGAAGAATTGCCAACTTTCTTTAGAGTCAATCGCTCAAGAGAGCCTCATCAAATAGAGTTGGAGTACTGTAGTTGTATGTCATACTTCTCCAAGCTTTCTATGCAGTAGAGTAAAGCCACTATTGGATTCGAGAGCATTGGAGATTTTCTTGATGGTGATGAATCAAGATTCTCCTTCTGGCAATCTGAACTCTGGGTTTTGGAATTGGAATAGTACGTGTCTGACTTTTACAAGACTTCTTAGTTTTGGTGAAAGCAACTCTGAAAGCCTCAGCAAACCAAGTCATTTTGGACAATTTTAGGAATGCACCAGTACACGAAGCAAGGTCCAAGACATGGTGGATAGAGTCTGGTCTGGATGAACCCAACTGACGTGTACTGTGCCCTGACCATATCCTGACAGAACACCTTTAAGTGGAGTGCCATGGATAGGCTTCTGGAAGAAAGGTCAAAAACACACTTTGTGGAATGTCGTTCCTGAATTGTTGAAGCTGTTTTAGAATGTCTTTCCAGAATTGTTGAAGCTGTTTTAGAATGTCTTTCCAGAATTGTTGAAGGCCACTTTTAGTTGCCACTAAAACAGCTTCAACAATTCTGGAAAGACATTCCACAAAGTGTGTTTTTGACCATTCTTTGCCACGTTGAACACCACGAGACAGGGCAGAGAAGCAGATACAGTCGATTCTGGGTAATTGGACCACATCGGGATGTGACTACCAGCTGGTCATACAGTATTAGCGAACATAATGGCCTGGGAAGACCTCAGTGTCCACCTAGGGTGAGTACGGTCTGGTTTTCATGGTAGCATGGATTGTTTCGTCTTCATTTTCATTTATTTGTGGCAGGAAAGGCAACAACTGTTTACCGTTGTGTTCACAAACTTTTCAAGTTCTTTGATCCAACTGTGAGAACAATATTAGGCTTATGGAATAGACTTTCGGAATTTGTTAAATTAATAATTTGCTTCAATTTAGTGGGATTGACTGTATTGTGCTTAAATACTATACAAATACTACACGGACACGCATTAATAATGTATCTCAAAGTAATTTTGTTTTAAACTGAAACTAAAACTAGATCTTGATTAAAATATTGTCTATTCTTCAGACACTTCTACTTTATTCTGTTTTACTTTTCTTGTTTCAGTAGTTTTGCCTCAGTTGGGCCACTTGATCATCCTCACTGGGATTCACTTCTGAGGAAACATGGCCTCTTTGGCTTCAATCAGATAGCGTCCCACATGCTGATCTAGTCATGATTTAATTAAAATAAAGATGTGTAAATGCCCCGGTTGATCACTTGGTGCACAGTTTTGGACTAAAAACCAAAGCATTTCGGGTCAGTGCACCCGGGTTTCATAATGTCTCACAGCCAAAGGCTCAAAGCTCAAGGTTGCCAAACAAATCTAGGCCTTTGAGGTAAAATACGATCGAGCTGACCACTAGAGCCTGGACGACCATCGCTTTTAAGTTCTTGTGTCATTTACGCATGTCTTGAGGACGTCTATACTCGCATTTTCACAACTTCTTTCAAGATCTATCAACTTTATTGTTTTGTGTCCAAAAAATGTCTCTATAAAATTCCCTTGACAAGGTGATGAATTCAACCGTAGCAGCATTACCACTCAGGTATTAAACTCCATTTCCCAGAAGTCCATTATTGGACTCCGCTGTTACCCATTATGTTGTGTATTTAATGATTTTGTGAAACTGTGTCCTACTGGATGTTTATTGTTTTTTATTTTTTTTTACTTTCTGCTTATTGACCTTGAATGGATCTCAACCAAAGCAGATTCAAGATGAAAGCATCACGATAACGTTCATAAAACGATTGCTTTTATTATTATTATAGTTTTATACTTAAAAAATCGAATCTTTTGTATAATTATTTTTTAATTTGACTTGTCAAGTTGAAAGGTGTGCCAGTGTGCCATTGTGTTGCTTCTAAAAATATTCTTAAAATGTAACCCACTCAAATAAGTGCATCCCAAACACTCATTAATTCACAATAGTTTTGCAAAATGGGCTTCTGAAGTCACAAGGAAACTTGTAAAAAAAAAATGTAAGACAGGATCTTGAGATAACAAATACAGTATAGATGGTTTTTATTGCCTTTGTGCTTTCCTGCCCTAATGACTTGTCAATTTTCTCCATATATACTGTGTGTGTGTGTATATATATAAAATTGTGATATTTATTTATTTATTTTTTATTTATTACATTATATATAATATGCATTTAAGCATAACAATCCAAATAATAAAATATGGAATTGTGTGTATTCTATGTGTGCGTAATTTAGTATTTATACACTGCCTGCGTTTATACAATAGAGTATAAATATACTAGAGGACGTGTGGCTGCATTTATACATATGAAGTGAATAACCACTAATATCAGTGCACGACTGTATTAAAACTAGATTCATATTAATTATTTTCCATTGATTTTATATAAAATCTTGGCACAAGGATGCTTTCCATTTTTATTATTGATCCATTTTGCGTCCAAAATTGCTCTACGTCGAAGTAAATCTTACTAAAGCAGAAGAGACAGGCGGAATGAAAAAATCACTAATCCAATTTGCCATCTGAAAACGTGACACGACGAAGATGAACTGGTTTTCTTTTCTGAAACCGTTCTAAATGGGCCTGGAAAAGAGAGGGATGCTGTTTAAAGGGAAGAAATGTGCAGTTCAGATGATACATTTAGCATTCTCATCTGTCTTTTCAGTCGCATGTAGAAGTTCGAGATGGCAGATAGTATTGGTAATAAACAGTAAATTGTTTATTACCAACAATTTGGTAATAAATTCAGTATTTTAATGCTGACACAGAGAAACCATAGCAACAGTTAAACATGCTTTAGCGCGTAAACATGAAACCGTTTACGTTTCGCCATCATATTCATTGTGTCAGTGTATCTGTCTGTATTTAATGTGTGCACCTGAACGTGTGTATAGCTTTACATGCAATTTATCTGTAGGGGTGTGTGTCTGCCGGTCTGTGTTTGTGTGTGTTGTATGTGTGTGTCTTATCATGTTATCTTGCAGGGTCCCTGTGTGTGTGTGTGTGTGTGTGTGTGTGTGTGTGTGTGTTTCTGTCTGTATTTAGTGTAAATGTGCATCTGAGCTAGTGTGTGTTTGTGTGCATCTTTGTGCTACCGGTGTGCTACCGGTCTGCGTTAAGTGTGCGTGTGTGTCTCATGTTATTTTGCAGGGTCCCCTGTGTGTGTGTGTGTGTGTGTGTGTGTGTGTTTGTATTAAGTGTAACTGTGTGTGCGTCTGGCATGTGTTAGTTTGTCTTGTTTTATCTGTTTTTGTGTAAATCTTGTGTGCTGTTTCATCAGTAGGTGTCCCCATAAGTGCATACATGTGTCTGCAAGTGCAGTATGCACATCTGAGCATGTGTGCGTGTCTGTGTCAGTGTTGGGTACGTTACTTTAAGATGTACTAATTACTTAACAATTTTGTAATTAAATTACTTTTCTAATTGTCTGTCTGAAAAGTAACTTAGTTACTGAATAAGTAATTTAAACACTTCTTCAAATTGCAGCTTTCAGTGCTTCAGTATACTAGATACAACAATTTTGATTAGAGTATTGATCATGAAGATACGTAAATGAATAAGTGAATGATATTCAGCGAGTTTAATTATTTTACAATGTAATGTAAAGTCCATTGTGAGTAATTGTAATTAAATTACCCAAAATTTAATCTTATCATGCTATCTTGTGTGAATTTCAAAATAAGTATTAAATTAACCCCTGAATTGTATTTTTGAGTGTTTTAGCATCCGATGTGTCTGGTGTTCAACAGGTATTTTCCGGACGCGTCGTGTGACACATCGGCTCGGCTGAGATTTCGTTGACTGCTCGCGACTCTCCGACATAGTGAACGCGGATGTGTCCCCACTGTCCCGCCGCTCGATCTTTCCACACGTCTGCGGTTTAACCCGGAGGAGGGGCGGCGTGTTTGTTTCTTCCCCTCGGTAGATGTAAACGGACCGTTAGAGCGCGTGTCCCGGAGGAGGCGGAGCCACCGGACATCCGATAAGGAACTACGAGCTTCGGGGGTGAGAGAGACGCGCACAGACACACACACGTACACACCGGTGCGTATTAATCTGCATTTTTACACCTCAGACGTTGCCCGGTGCTCCGTGTCCCCGTGCAGGAGGCGCGATTAGCGGCTGATGCGATCTGAGATCTCCTCACATTGTTCCCGGGCGCTTAGCAGGAAACGCCGCTGCACAACACGGGCCTGTCAGCGAGTCAATGAATGAATGAAACGGGACGGATTTCGGCTCGTGTCGGTTTATTGTGCGATTTTAATCCCCTCGCGCGTTCGTTTCAAGCGTTCTGCCGCTAGAACTTAGTAGTTGGCGAAAGTGAGGTGATGGTGATGATGATGGAGGAGGGACGTGGATGGAGATGCACCGTTAGCTCGCGCTTCACGCCTATAAATCATCACAACTGGAGGAGTGGGTTAGAGTTGTGGTTCTTCGCCTTTTAATGGCTGAATTAACTTTGATATTGCTCATTATTTGCGAGCAAAATCACATTAAAAATTAGAATGCCACGCACGACGAAAGAAAACTAGATTAAAAGCAAAAAAAAAATTGTGCACAAATAACCATGGTAACGCGTTTTTCTTTGGTAACATCCCAATTTGCAAAATTTTTTTTTATCATTAGCCTTCTTGCATTTCACATTTCTTGATCTATAGCTTAAGCCTATAAACAGTCTTTTTTCCATCTTTTAATTTTTAATTTGTATTGTCCATCTATTCATCCATCCATCCCTCCCTCCATTCAGCTAGCTACATGTCCGTCTGTCCGTCCATCTATTCATCCATCCCTCCCTACCTCCATCCTTCCAGCTAGCTACATGTCTGACTGTCCGTACATCCATATATCCATCCATCTGTACAAATGATTTTGTTGAATTGATTTTCCCTAGATCCTGAGGGCCTTCATCCAGGATGACTGTCCTTAGACAGAGAAAAGGCAGTAAAGGAAAAGACCCAGGGCAGAGCGTCCCGAATCTGAAGCCTGAGGGTGAAGCCAAAGTCGGCTTTTCTACAGGTCAGTGAAGGCGTCATAACCAGATCAAAAAATGTATCAAAGCAATGCATTTCTTTTCATTTATGTAATAAATATAAGCTTGAATCTGGTTTGATCTAACATGCTTTGATTTTTTTTTTCCCCAAGGAAATGTTTAATTAAATACCAAGAAGGGTTTTATAATTTCCCTTTATTGAACTGTGATGCAAGCTTTGGCTGCGTTTAGCACATCCTTTAATATTGCTTGTGGTTTGTGATTATGACCAGTGAGGTTTAATATAACGCTTGGAACTAACATGCATTCCTGGTTCATGTTTGAATAATCTCACTGTTCTTCCTTTCAGGTGGTCTCTCATGGTGGACCCTACTGCATATCATCACCGGCTCCATCGTGGGAGTCAGTCTGGGCTTACTGTGCTGCATTTATGTGGCAAGCCTCCATGAAAACGACCTGTGGTTCTCAAATATAAAGGTAAATGAAAAACAAATCCAGTAGGAAAACAAACCAGTAGAAGTTCCTGTCAGCAACAGTGTAACCATGGGGGTTACAATCTTAGATAAACCATAGAAAAAAATTAAACCCATTTATACACTGTTTATAAACTGTTACGACCCTCTCGGTCTAGGGGTTTGAGAGGAGAAGTAACACGGTTAAAAAAAAAAAGAAAGAAAAAACGATGCAGTTAAAAAGAAAACAAAGATCAAAATGTAAAAAAAAAAAAACTAAGGAAATTAAATTGTGGCACACACTTCAATCCTATGTCCCAAAGCGAAGGAAACACACGGAGCACCAAATACAACAAACTATTCATTTCTTTACAAGTAGGAACATAAATGCTGCATGAAGTAACAACACACACTCATTACATACTCATTTATATACACAGTATATACCATATTTACGCGAATATAAGCATCCCTTTTTTTCCTCCAATTTTAGTAGCTAAAAAACTTGGGGGTGCTTATATTTCGTCGATTTCAAAAATGAACATAAATGTGAGCGCCCTGGTATCTAATAGTATATATAATATGTCTGGTGTCAATTGGTTTCAGTAGCCCACTTAGAAATTACTTTACTGATAAAAATACAGGTGTAGAAAATACATTGATTTCTTTATTCTATTTTTTCCTTTCATTCTTTCTTTAACATTTTTCTTACCTTTTTAAAACTTAACTTGTCTTTCCTTTTTTTCCTTCTCTCACTCTTCTTTCTTTCTTTTTTTCTTTCTTTCTTTCTTTATTTTCTTCTTTCTTTCTTTGTGTCAAATACTTATTTCACCAGCTGTAAATGTAAAGAATATATAAATAAACTAATAAAACATCAAATTAGCTCAACAGATTACAAGGTTTAGCTTCCATTGGGAATCGTGTATGTAGTTAATCACGCAGCCTCGCAGCAGATTTCCGTTCGAAAACCCATCGTTCTCCATGTGTGCTGAAGGCTTTTTTCCCTTCTTCTTCGGTTTAAACATTGAGCAACAGTTGTGGCTGGAGATCTCTCTGTGGCTTCCAGACAATGGAGCTTGAGCCAGAAACATTAGGTCATGTTCAGTGGTGGGAATCAGCATCACTGCATCTCAGAACTCTTGTTGAAACCAAACACAGCGAGACATTTATGTTTAATCACGTCTCCAAGCTCCTCTCAGGGTTCTAGAAGATTTACAGCTCGCAGTAAATCTGAATTTTTCCTGTTGAATGAGAAAACCGAGGGCCTTGACAAGCTTGGCAGCAATTGTGGCGTCTTCCAGAAGATTCTTGCAAACAGATGTTTTCATGGGACGTGGTGAAATGGCTTTTCATTGGTTGTTGCCATTTGGAATGTGGTTCTTTCGTCTTTTGTTTGCGAGGCTTTGTTGTGAGTCTTCTTGAGACTGAACAGTTTTTGCTTGCTTGTGAGTCATTCATGATGCTTTTTCTGGACTTCTCTTCAATCGAGGATTGAGTGAGTTATTATGGGCAGTTTTAGATGGAAGATTGTGAGTAACTGCACTTTATTGTACTTCAGGGTCTGTTAGTTCCGCAGTTGTTCACATGGTTGATTATTACGGTATTTGTCGGACTTGTAGAGTTGATATGCTGATAAGTATTGATACTGAGAAATCTGTAATGATCTGATACTCTGGCCCAACAGTGTTGATACTAGTCACGGACATTTGCTCATTTAGTGACTGGTTTCGCGAAAGTCCAAAAAACTTGCAGAAGAAGTTTTGTCATGAGTGAAAATTCATATCACGATATTTTCTATTGTCCAGATCAGCATTATATCACAATTGTTTTTTATGGGTTTTTTATGGGTTAATTACTTCTTACCTTCCTTTCTTTTTTTTTACTTCTTCCTTCTATACTACTTTTTGTTTTTCTCTCTCACTTTTTTGTTTTATTCATTCTTTCCTTCCTTCTTTAGAGCCTTCCTTGCTTCTGTAACACCTTTCTTTCTTTTTCTGCTTTTCTTTCCTCTCATCTTTTTAAAATGTTTCTTGTCTTTGCTTTTTTCATTTTTCCTTCTCCCACTATTCTTTATTTCTTTCCTTCTCCGATTCTTCCTTCTTTCTTATTTTTTTTCTCACTAATTTATTAATTTATCTATACAGTTTTGTTTTTTTCCTGTCTGTCATGTCTCTTGTTTATAATTTTTTTTGCCTTTCTTTTTCTTTTTTTTTTTACATTTTTACTTAATTTTTTGTCTTTCTTTATTTACAATCTTTGTCTTAGTTTGCTGTCTTTTTACTTTCTCATTTAACTACGGTAATTGTTTCTAGTCTTTCTTTCTTGTGAAGAAACATTGTGAAGACAATTTGGCAACTTTTTTTGAATTTCATCGGGTGTTTTGTTTTTCTATATTATCATTTTCCCCCTATAATTATAACAATAGGCACAAGAGTGAATTAAACGCTAATGCTTCTTACATAAGTTGGGAATGATTGATCGCGTGTGTCTGTCGGCCGTGTCTGTTGTTTCTACTTTAGGACGCGGTTCCCCAGCATGAGACTATTTAGAATCTCCTACATTCATCACGCGTGATGTCATGGCGTTGAAAACACCTACACTGGCTTTACACACTAGCTGTTCCTCTAGTCTTAACTGCTGTAACATTTTTCTAAAAGAAGGGAGAAAAAAAAAAGCGGATCTTTTTATGAGAAGCTTTCCCCCTGACTAGCAGAGGTCAGCAGTGGTGCGGCCCACATGCCTTCCTGTCTCCATCACATGTAGAATGTTCCTTTGGCAGGTTGCTGACTGGAGCTGGGAATGATCTCATGGGCTTTTGTTTTATTGTTATAATACTTAAGCTCTGGATCTCTCGGAAAGACAGATAAAAACCAACCCTCGCCCGAGAGGAGAAGTCTTGAGGAGAACAATGAGGGTTTTTCGGAGGAGAAGGAGCATTTTGGAGGATATTGTGAGGACCACAGCGGATGGACCTTCAGTAAATGCGGGCAGACGAGAGAAGCCGAGGCCTTCTGGGAGTGAGGACGGGCAGGAGTGTTTGCTGGCTGTTGCCATGGCAGCGGGTTTGCTGTTGGCAGGGCTTGTCGGCCTCTTTCATGCCTGGTGTGTTTATTCTCTACACGAGAACCTGCTGTGGTTTTCACACTTAAAGGTAAGGAGGAGGATTAGTGCTCATTCTTCTCGCAAGGATGTTGCTAAGGAACATTGTTACACGGCTTGAATGTGTTTGTAGACGAGCCCGGCCTGTCTTTCTTTAGCCATCACAACCTCGGTTACGTTTCTTCTCTTTCAAGGCGCTACATTGACTTTTAACTCTTTCTTTCTTTCTTTCTTGCTTTCTTTCTTTATCTTTATTCTTTATCTTTATTTATTGTTTTAACATTGGGGCTGCTGCAAAATCTAAATTTCTTTTTGTTGAGACAAATAAAGGTTCTTCTTCTTTGTTTGTTTGTTTCTTTCTTTCTTTCTCAAATGTGTCTATTTTTTAATTTATATATGTGTTTTTTAAACTTTTTTTTTATTGTTCCTTCCTGTCTTTCTTTTCTCTTGTAATTTTTGCATTACATTCCATTTTCTATTCCTTCCTTTTTGTTATTTCTTGTTATTCAGTCTTATTTTCCTGTCTTTTCATTTTCTTGTTTAATTAATTGTTTCTAGTCTTTCTTTCTTTTTCTTTTTTTTATTGTTTCTTACTGTTATTTGTTATTTCCTGTCTTTCTTTTCCTTTGTTTTATCAGTTATATCTTAACGTCTATTCTTTTTTCATCCTTGCTTCTTTCCGTCTTTCTCTCTCACTTTTCTGTTTAATTCTTTCTTACCTTCCTTTTTTATAGTCTACCTTCCAAGCTTGCTTCTCTAACACCTTGCTTTCTTAAGTTCATTATTCTTTCTTTCTTTCTTCATTCTATGTGTTCTGTTATTTTATTCGTAAAAATTTTTTTCCTTCTTTTTAATATTTATATTGTCTTTCATTCTTTCTTTCTCCCACTCTTCTTTCTTTCTGTCTTTCTTTTTTTTTCACCTTAGTATCTATATACTGGATTTAGTGTCATATACACACTATGTATGTGATATAATGTGATACATTTTGCATTCGTTTTTTTTCCTCTGTAAAACTACATTACAGAATTGTACAATGCATTAATTGTACAATTAAGTTCATTATTACTATTACAGTGATTATTAACAAACTAAGATCACACTTGCTTGGGTATAAATGGTATTTTCATAAATTTATTCAAACACTGCCTATGATTTGTGTTCCCACTTTCACCTAAAGGACTGAGCGGGCGCACACACCTACACACACACACACACACACACACACACACACACACACACACACCCACACACACACACACACACACACACACACACACCTGGGCAGCAGATCGAGTTCTATTTTGCTTAAGGAAGCAGTGCATGTGGGTCCGAGACTTGAACCTTTGGCCTTCTGCTCAGAAGAGCGATGCTTGACAATGGTCATGTGATGACTTTATGGTGTAAAATCCATTTGCAGTGGTATATTTATTCGACGCATCATTCACTCCCTTAGAACCAAACTTCTATTTGTGGGGTGCATGCTCTTATTATGCTTATTTTCACTCAAATGGGGAATGTATTTCATTTTTACACCGTTTACTCATGCTGCGCCGTTTGTCATTTTCACTGAATCTTATCCTCTCTTCTCGTACGGCAGGAAGTTGAGCGTGAAATCTCTTTCCGGACAGAATGTGGCCTTTATTACTCCTACTACAAGCAGATGCTGAAGGCTCCTTCAGTGCGGCAAGGTAAAGTGATCATATTCTTGGGAAAATTATTCTTTTTGTATTCAAATTGTGCAATACTTATCACTTATACTTACTTACTTAAACTCCAATACTTAACACCAGCTCTCAAATCAACAGCATTTATGGTTATATGATCATTTTATGGATGTGAAATGGAGGATACGGTCCGTCTGTGCCCGCAGTGCTCTTTTCCTATAAAGCTCAATTTATAGTGAATTTATTTCACTTATACAATGAAAATAAGTTTATTAGTTTTCAGATACTAAACCTGTAGCTGTCAAGAAATTGTTAGCGACAGTTTAACATGCCGTTTATTCTGTCTGTACTGTACTAGTAATATGATGTTTTGGATACTGTAAATTGAAAAGTTATATTATATATATATATATATATTATAAATGTATTTTATTTAAAAAAATACAAAAAATACATTTTAATACAAAAAATAAAAAAACTGCAAATATTAGTTTTTTAATAATAATTTAATAATTTAAAAAAAAATCTAATGCAAATATTGTTTCTAAGTTACATGTATACCTGCAAGGAGCAAGAAGTGCTATTAATATACATTAAATATGCCATATTCTATTTTTACTTTTAAGTTATTATATATATATAATTGTGTAATTAATTATTTATGAGATCAATCATATAATTTTTGGTTTTGAAAATTCTTTTTGTATGTATGAACTGAATAAAAATTGATTTCTATCCACTAAAGTGAGAAGTATTCAACTTTTTAAGTGGCATATAGTGATATAATATAGACTATAGTGCAAAACTACAAGTCTATATGCTATTACTGCAATGTATGTATAATTATCGCTTTCTCTAAATTCTAGATTCATCTACATTTGTTTCCTCGCAGGTCTCTATGAGCTCACTCACGACAACCTGACAGAATCCAGAAGGACCATAAACATCCTACAGCGCATGAATGTCTACCAGGAAGTGTTCCTCAGCGTCCTGTACCGCATCCTGCCCATCCAGGTATCCCAGTGTCGCTTCTCTCCAGATGTTTTTCGGCTGGGCTCATGTTTCTGTGTGTTGCAGGGCTACTTGGAGCCGATCTACTTCTACATCTACACGGTGTTTGCTCTGCAGGCCGTCTACGTCATTGCTCTGTTCGTCACCAGCTGGTTACTCAGTGACTCCTGGCTGGCCGGAGCGCTGACCGGAGCCTGGTACATCCTCAACAGGTTAATATTATGTTATTATTAACATATCTCACCGGATATTATACACTGAATCGTGTGAAACAGTTGCACATACTTTTAACTTTGTAGAGCATTCACGCTTCTTTATTAATTAATGAAAAGACATGCTTTTCGAAAACTCGGCTTTTCGAGTCGAGTAATGTGCACAAGTAATAAATAATATATTATACATGTAAAATAATAAATTATATAGAATATTTTAAAGATTTGTTTATAATTTAAAATGGATTTCAATAATATAATTTTAACATATACATTTTTTTCTTATAGAAATGTTCATAAAAAATTTAAATTCTTGCTAAATAATCGTTCACTATAATTTTAAATTCCTACTAAATATATATATATATATATATATATATATATATATATATATATATTTTTTTTTTTTTTTTTTAATATATATATTTTTTTCTAAATATATAATGTTTAATGTAAATTGATTGATTATATTATTGTCATTTCTAATATATAGTTTTTTCTTATTAACTCAAAATATTTTAAAATTACAACTAAATATTAATAATTTCTTTCTAATTATATAATTTTTGAAAGAAAATTAATTGAATCGAATATTCACATGTTAAATAATATAATATATGTATATATTTTTTTATTTACATTTATAAAAACATATATATGTATATGTAAAATGTATTATATTAATCTATATAATTTTTATTATGGATTTTTTTTTTCAAAATAATTTTAAAATCCTACTTAATACGTATATAGTGTTTATATTTTTTTTTTTTTTTTTTTTTTTTCAATTTCATACACTTCCCCAAGTAATTTAACTCATCACATTTGTTATTTTATTTACAAAATATTATCTATATTTTATTTTATTCAGCGTGTTTGTATATTTTTTTATTTTAATTTTGATTGTTCATTTCCTTTTCTTCCAGCAAATGAATTGGCGTTCTCAATTTCATTGTAACCCTGTGACACAATGACAATAAAGGCTTTCTATTATCTGTTCTAAATCAAATACAATTTTGTTTGTCAGGTACATATACATATATGGTGTGGCATGCAGTAAAATGCTCTTCTTATTCTATTCTATATAAAACAATTATATAAAGTACATAGCTTTAAAAAATTCTCATTTTAATTGCAAATTCCAGTTTTAAAATAGTTCTAGTGGTACTATTTTTTAATTTAACTATTACCAACTATTTATTAGTACTATAATATAAATGTACTTATATTTAAATATTTAAATATATTTATATGTACTTAAATGTACTGTACTTGTGAAACCCACATTGCATTAATCTAGTTTTATTGTAGCGTGTTTTCCAGTGTTTATTTTCAGACGTGTAAGTGATTGTGTGTTTGTCTCAGAGTGGACACGACGCGTGTGGAGTTCACCATCTCGCTGAGGGAGAACTGGTCCATTCCCTTCTTTGCTCTTCAGGTGGCCGCCATCACCTGCTACCTGAGGCCGCAGCTCCAGCCCATTCAACAGGTGACCAGCCAGACCTTCCATCTGCATCTCTAGATCTACAAAACACAACCAAAACCCCGGAGCAGTGAACCAAAAATATGTCACAATGCTTGAACGTGATGGAAGTTGCTTGTAACTTGCTACCTGTAGCATTCTAATTCAATAAATAAAAAAATGTATCTTAAAAAAAATGATCTTAAACATTTGAAATGTTTTTTAAATTAAAATTTATAGTTAAACTTTTCTTTCATTTGTTATATAACAAAAAAAGACGACTCAATAATGGTGCCTGTAATATCATTTTTGATCTGATATTTTTATTTCAATTACAATATTGTAATTTGACACAGCTTGGCATTTGCTTAGCCTTAGTTCAAAAACAACATCATATTTAGGCAAAGTAATCTTTAACGTCAAAGTATTTTAAGATAATGGAAAGCAAAATGACAGAGTTTGTTATTTTTAGCTTTATACTAATGTATTAGTAGTGTATGTATTTACACATGTATTTAATTAGCAGTGAATGTATTTATTGAAATGTATTAGTAGACTCATTTGTTAGCACATATGAAGACTTGCAAATTGATAAAAAAGAAATACAAATCAGAATTGATAAAAAGTGTTAAGATGGTAGAATACAAAACGTCTGAGTTTTCTATTTTTAGCTTTATACTTGTATATACTAATTATTCAAATGAATTAGTAGAACATTTTGAACTCAAACTAAGAAAGCTAAATGGAATGTGAACTGAACTAAAGCAGAATTTTAAAGACTTGACCTTGCAAGTTGATAAAAAAAATCATAATTGGTAAAGAATTTTAAGATGGTAGAATACAAATTGACAATAAGCTTTTTCTATTTTAAGCTTTTATATATATATATATATATATATATATATATATATATATATATATATATACTAACAGACATACAGACGGACATACACTATATATATATATAAATTATTCAGAAGTTTGAGTTCAAGGTTTTCTACAAATTTAAAGAAATCGATTGTGACTTAAATGCAGGAGGAAATTCAAAGATTTGACTTTGCAAATTCATAAAAAAAAGCAGAATTGATACTTGTAAGAATGTATAGTTTATACCGGCTTGACGCTCTGTCTCCGTGTTCCCTCAGCTCGGGCTTGATTGCTTTTCCTGACATGTGGTGTCCAGCTCTCTAGGCACGAGCTGTGAGTTTGATTGTGTGTGTGTGTCTGTTCACAAACACAGAAGGTGGTGCTGTGGCTGGTGTTCATTTCAACCTTCTGCTTCTGTTTGACATGGCAATTCAATCAATTCGTCCTGCTGGTCCAAGCTCTGGTCATCTTTACTCTGGACTGCCTGGATTTCTTGACAGCCGGACAGGTGAGACGGCCGTGTCTGGGCGTGGTGGGTTGGGCGGAGCTTGACTCGGGTGTGGTCTGCAGGTGGTCCGGCTGTACCTGATGCAGGTGTCCAGTCTGTTACTGGTGTGGCTCCTGCAGTTCTGTAACTCCATGATTCTGGGCTCACTGGTGCTCAGCTTCATAGTGTCGGCGCTCTTCGTCAAACACTTTCAGGTCAGAGGTCACCTTCGTCTTCTATTTGTCTGTCTGTCTGTCTGTCTCTCTCTCTATCTATCTGTCTGTCTGTCTGTCTGTCTGTCTGTCTGT
>MU204179.1:1217653-1275898 GCA_017309775.1 Paedocypris sp. Pulau Singkep
TCTATCTGTCTGTCTGTCTGTCTGTCTGTCTGTCTGTCTGTCTGTCTGTCTGTCTGTCTGTCTGTCTGTCTGTCTGTCTGTCTGTCTGTCTTTTGGCTTGTCTGTCTGTCTGTCTATCTATCTATCCATCTCTCTCTATCTCTTACTCATGTAATATACAGTATGTAATATGTATTTGTATTTTTTTTTATTTTGAAAAGAAGAATAATAATAAGAAGAAAGAAGAAAATAATGTGTGTGTGTGTCTGTCTTTCTGTCTGTATGTCTATGTGTGGTTGAAAAAATGTTTTTAATCCTTTTTGTCATGAGATAAATTTCCTCATGTGTGTCTGTGTGTGAGAAACAAAAACATAAAGAGTATCTTTTTTGTAAATTCTCAAGAAGAATTATAAGGAAACAATGCCTATTAAAACAAAATATCAAGTGTGTGTGTGTGTGTGTGTGAGAGTGTGTAAAATGTTGAAACATTTTAACAATCTTTTTAAGATTTATCATTATACTTTTGTTATAATATACTGTGTACATTTGATAGTTGTTATATAGTGTCAGTACAGTCCCGGTTGTCTGTCTTTCATCTGTACGTTGTTTCTTTCCTCTGAAACTGTTTTGGCGGCGTCCAGACGGGATTAAAGACGAGTGGCTTCGTGGCGCGAGTGGGAAAACTGGCTCTTCACACGCTCCTGGTCCTCACTTTAACTTTGGCCATCAATTATTCAGCCAAGGTGAGCTCGGAATCAATCTCCAATGAAGCTGGATGTAAGAGCCCAGCTTGATCCATCTTTTGATCCTTCTCCACGTCCTGCTTGAACATAAACCCCACCTCTGAATTATACAGAGGTTCTTATGATTCACTTTTCTTTTTAATTGGCAGAAAATCCTCCAGTTAAAATCAGACGAGCACATCTTTAAGTTCATAAAGGCAAAGTTTGGCTTCGGGGCGACACGGTGAGTCACTTCCTGTCTGAGTGTTCTGTATGGAGGTGAAAGTGAGTGAGTTTGTCAGTGTGGCCACTAGGGGCCGAGCTTTTAACCGTCCAGTGACGTGAACACACACAAACCCGGAGCAGTGGGCAGTCTTAAGCTGTGGCTCCTGGGGACATGTGGAGGTCCGTGTCTTGGGATTGGAACCTTCCAGTTCCAGAGGTGTAAAGCGTATCTGAAAACCATACTTGAGTAAAAGTTCTGATAACTTACTGCAAAAATTACAAGTCACAAGTCACCGATTTCAAGAAGACTTGAGTACAAGTCGTGAAGTATCCAATTTTAAAAGAACGTAAGTATTGTACTCGTATTTAATTTAGGTTCTAAAACACCAAGAAATGTGAAAAATTAGAAACTTCATGAGGTTTTATTTCCTACAATAGAAATGAAATCGAAAGCCTTCCATTGGTTTACTTGTCATCATTAGCCAATCAGATCAAATGATATTAAGAAAAGTTCTATAATGTGGATGATAAGATGGTTTTTGCACTTATTGCATCCTATAAGTTTTACTTTTTTAATAAACTTTGTCACCACCTTTGGGTTTGAATCATAGTGTGTGTGTGTGTGTGTGTGTGTGTGTGTGTTTGTGTGTAAACTGCAAAAAATCAACAAAAAATGCTAAACAAAATGAGTAAAAACTTCAGTAAATACTCAAATTAAGTAATGTACTGAAGTAATGAAGAAAATGTCTTCAAGCAAGCAAATGAAATGTTTTCTTCTAATTCTAAGATGAATAATTATCATGTAAGAAAAACAAACAAGATTTATTGTTTCATTTCAAGATTTGGCTTGTTAAAAATCTATCTTTATGCATTGTGTGTGTGTAAACAAGATAAACACGATTTATTGTCTTATTTCAAGATTGTTTAGCTTGTCAAGAATGTATTATTTGCAGTGTAGTAGTTACAGTTTGAATTGAAACCAGAAGGTCTCAGGTTCAAATGTTTTGAAGCTGTTCTCGAGCATAAAGATGTTCTCGAGCGAGAAACTGAAGCCGATCTGCTTGCCGGTGCCACAGATAAAAGTGTGTATGTGTTCACAATGTACACATACAATGTAAATGTTTTAATCCGGTTTGCCGAACTTGTAAAAATGAAATGACAGTCAGATTTTTTTTAATGTATATCCGGTCAATCTGTTATGAAGGGTTATTTAACTTTTTTATTTAACGCATTTTAAAAAGCGGAACCATAAACACAAAATGTACGTATAAGAATTTTTTTTAATTTATTTTTATACTGTCAGTCTATGGAATCAGATGCCAAAAATATCAAACTTAAATTTCTAAGAAACAAACAAAAATCGTCACAACTTTTTTCCCGCTTCAGATTTTTTTGTCCCTTTCTTTTTTTTTTTTTTTTTTTTTTTTTTTTTTTTTTTTTTTTTTTTTTTTTTTTTTTTTTTTTTTTTTTTTTTTTTTTTTTTTTTTTTTTTTTTTTTTTTTTTTTTTTTTGGACTTCTGGCACAGGCTTCACTTAGGGGCGGCCCTTACTCTGATTGGCTGGTGAGAATGTGATTGACAGCCGTTGAGCAGGTAGTCCGGCTTATTTTCGGAATGTGTACGAGATTCCTTCTCGGAGAAATCTCGTCATCTCACTGGATATTTAATGAGCCGTTTGGGGCCTTCAGACAAGCGTCCGCGTCTCAAACTCGTCTGGTCCTGCCCAGGGACTTCGACGCCAGTCTCTACCTGTGTGAGGAGGCGTTTGGCGTGATGCCAGCGGACACGTTTGAGCGTCTGGCTGGCACGCTGCTGCTGTACCCGTATCTGTGCACGCTCAGTGTTCTGCTCATCCTGCTGCTGATGGCGGCGCT
This sequence comes from Paedocypris sp. Pulau Singkep, assembly GCA_017309775.1. NCBI lineage: Eukaryota > Metazoa > Chordata > Actinopteri > Cypriniformes > Paedocypris > Paedocypris sp. Pulau Singkep. Next base: position 1,220,453 of record MU204179.1, read on the forward strand.
CGCTAATCTCAGGTAAACGCTTTCATCCCTTTTTAATTGTTAACACTGCGAGTGCTGAAAAAAAAACGTGAAAAATGACCGATGCCGCCGCGATTATTGTTTCATAACCAACCCGGGCACCGCGGGTCATAATACGGATTGGTAATTGGAGTTATTAGTCTGTTTTTTTTCCCCCAGAAGTGCTACATGATAATTGGAGCCTGGATGTATCTTTTCTGTTGTAGGCCGTGAATGTGTTATTATGTTCAATTCAAAGCCAATTTGCCGTGGCTTAAGGGCTGCGGCGGCCTTCTTTTTGTTCGGCTTTTATTCATCTTATCGCAACCAGCAGAGCCTCAAAACACCCGATGGGTTTCACCACACACACACACACACACACACACGCACACGCATCTGATAGGCTGTTAACCTTTGGTGCTTTTCTCATTTTCTCGGGTGTGATTCCTGATTGGTCACTGCAGCAGGGGCGGGGCCGGAGACGAGGAGAGCAGCTTTGTGATGAGACCGGACGTGGCCTACAATCTTCTGCACACCGTCTTCTTCGGCCTGCTGGCGTTTTCCACAATGAGGTGTGGAGTCTGGAACATTCCGTGTTGTTATTCCCGTCCAGATGTGTTTTCCAGATGAACGCCAGACGGGTTGCACTAATGGAGCTGTTTTTTGGGTCGGCAGGATGAAGTACCTCTGGACCGGCCACGTTTGTGCTTTTGCTGCTTTTGGAGTGTGTGGTAAAGAAGTGTGGAGGTTGTATCTGCGCGTCCTTCACTGTGACACCAAAACCATGGTGAGATGTTTGTCCTGTCGCTCAATCAGTCGATGCTCGCAACGTCAAGCTTGTGGGTTCGATTCTAGAAATAAAAGTCATGTACAGTCCAAGATAGGGACTTTTTAAAAGTTATTTTTAATAATTTTATTAGTGGATTTATGAATTAGTTAGTATATACATGGTTTTAGTATTATTAAAGTATATGAAATATAATTAGTAGTATTTAGTTAGTGTAGTATTGTATACATGATTTTAGTATTATATAAAATATAATTAGTATATAAATTAGTTTAGTATAATATAAAATATAAGTAGTGGTATATAGATTAGTTTAGTACTATATACATGATTTTAGCATTATAAAGTATTATATAAAACACAATTAGTTGTATATAAATTATTTTAGTATTATATACATGATTTTAGAATTATAAAGTATTATATAAAATATTATTTGTATTATATACATTTGTTTATTAACTAAATATTTGTAATTCACATAACTATTCTTAGTATATCAACATATATTGGTTTATAATATATAACACATCATTTATTTGTTTGTAGTATATAAATTAGTATTGTTTAGTAACTTATTCATCATATATTTGTTAATGGTGTATACATTAGTTAGTATTTTATACATGATTTTATTATTACAAAGTATTATATAAATTATCATTAGTAGTATATAAATAAGTTCATTAACTAATATTTCTAAATCACACAACTATTCATACTATGTATATCATTTATATATGTGTTTCAATGTATAATCTTCACATTTGAATAATTATTTAAACGCGGTATCTTTTTTCTCTTCCTGTTCTCCTGTGTTAAGGTTGCTTTATTCAGAGCATTTCTTTCACACAGACAGTTAACAACTTAATCACACTTTTTTTTTCGTCCACTCAATACCTTTTCCTGTTGTATAACCTACATTACGGCCCAAGCAACAGCATTAAACCTCAGAAACCAGTACAATCCAATAGAATTAAGTAAGGCCACGAAGCCAGAACCGTACATTCATCATTCTAATATAATCTGCGAACGTTTTTTTTTCCTTTCATTTGCTAAAGTGTTTCTCAGTGGAGATGAGCGGCGCTTCCACTAGGTGGCAGTGTAGCCACAGTTCTCACCGCTGAAACGATCGCCGACCTTTCTCTTATACGTCTAAATTCCATAACTTCATACACTTTAACGTATTATCCTGCTCATTCATATACATTTATTTTCCCGCAGATGAGACTCATCCGCTACTCTGTTCCGGTGATAATCCTGGCGTTCCTTTATTACAAGGTAAGGCTTGTCTGCTAAGCTCCTGGATGACTGTAGGCCAGAAATAAATATGCAGAGAGTTTGCTCCATTGAAATTCACATCACTCCACGCGTGTTATTTAGGAGAAGTTTGGTTTCGCCATGTTGGTTTTGCTGCGCTGGGAATAAGCAATCACGGGAATTGTACGTGTTTGGGAATTTTTAGTGGTGGTTGTGGGTCCTTTCCAGTCCAACTGTTGGTCTTCATCAGCGTCTTCTCTCTGCTCGACAGTTCTGGCCCAGACTGATGGAGGAGGTTTCAGAGCTGAGAGAGTTCTATGATCCAGACACGGTGGAGCTGATGGACTGGATCAGGTAAAGCGTCCACGGCCGAGTGCGTTTGCCCGATATCACTATTTATATATATACTATTTATATAGTCACTATTTGCCCGATATTCGATTATTTTACTGTATTTTTGAGATTTGAGATATTTGAGATTTGTTTAGCACAGAAGGTTTAAACCCGTCTTTAAATCGTGGACCAGCACAATTTCGATTGAACTATTTTGTTTGTTATTTTCTTTACTTCAAATTCAATTTTACATTTAAAGTTTTTCGTTCATATTACACATTTCAGTTGTTTTAATTGAAGTTGTTTGTAAAGTCAAAAGTCAATGACAAATACATACATTTAAACTTTAAATTTAATCTTTAAGTTAAACTTTCACATTTATGTTTACATTATTGCTTCTGTTTTTGGTATCGGACAAATGGAATTCTAATGAAAAAATGTGTAATTGAAACTTCAAAACGTATTAAATTTAAATGGCAATTTTAGTTTCATTTAGTTTGACACTGTCAACAATTGAAATGTATCTGAAAGGCAGTAATACAATTCCAAGTTTACATTACAAATTCATATTTAAACGTTCACATTCAAATGTCGATTACAAATCTGTGTTTCTAAATTACAAATTCAAAATTTACATCCAACTTTATACAATCATACACCACGGAGAATTCTTTTTTTTTTTCCTTCTTCAAAAAAGAAAAATATTAATAAGCAATTTATAAACAAACTTATTTTAAGTGCAGCAAAAAAACAAGTTTCCTTCCAACTAAAGGAATGAAAAACAGAAAATGTGTAATGTTTAAGTTCAATTTGCCAAAACAGCAATAGAAATGTGTGTCCAGCGCATAAGTGTGTTCATGTTTGTGTTCTTCACATAAATAATGTAGTATAAGTTTGTTTACCGAGGTTTTATTCAGTGTGAAGTCGCATGTGTTGAGCTTCTGGTAAAGACGAGGATCATGAATTACACATGGTGTTATCGCTTCTGCTGATGGTGTTTGTTTGACCAGCGTCAGATGATTGTTCACATACAGAAGAGTGTGTGTGTGTGTGTGTGTGTTCACTAATCTGGAACTTTCTGAATGATCGGGAGTTTTATCTCTGAGTGTAACGGAGAAAGTAAATAGTTTGAATTCCACAATCTATGCAGGAAAAAATTTGTCATACTGTATGTAAAGTGTGCAAGTCTGATTCATCACATAAATAATAGAAACTGTTCCTATATTTGATGGTACAAATGTACATATATTGAAATAATTCATAAAACATGAATAATTAATTGATACATTTGCATTTAATTTGTTACTTGTAAACCCCCCTTTACCATTTAATGAATGGTGTATTAAACATTTTAACACATACATACTAATAAATAAATATACATTGTGTGTTTATATATATATAAGAGAGAGAGAGACAGAGAGAGAGAGAGAGAATATATATATATATATATACTGTTTATATAATAAAATATAATCTATATATGTACATAAAAAACTATTTAATTACTTTATATAATTCATTTTTATAATGAGTTAAATATAATTCAATTTTACCAAAATACAGTCTAATCAATTTTGTAAAATTTGTGTAAAATTTGAATCCACACTGCAATACTGTATTTTTTACATATTTGCTCGATAGCGCCAAATTATATTAGTGGTGAAAATGCAGTACTGTAGGCTTGAGCAATCAAGGGAATCGTCTGAGAGTCAAATGCTAGTGAATTAGTGCGCGTGTTAACAATGAAGAGATAAGAACTTTTTGTTGTTTTTTTTGTGATGTTCTTCCTAGCTAAACGAGTGTATTTCACCAAATATTGCAATTACGTTTCAAATGTGGCCTTGAAATTTGCGATAAAGTGTCTCCTCCATCGCTTTCTTCTTCACTCCGTCATGTCGCTCTCCATGTAATTATCTCTCTTTTGTTCCGGCGTCTTCCAGTCACGTCTGATTGTGGCCTTGGTTTTGGAGGAGCACCAGTAACGCAGTCTTTTATTTAGCGAATGCGTGTAAACTTTCCGTGCACGTGAGGGATTTCTGAGCGCGTTTGCTTCCTTCTTCTCCGTTCCTGAGGTCTTCACTCCTCTTTTTAATTGTCAGTCTGTTCCTGGTTTGGGTCTCGATGGAGATCTCCACACAAGCTGCTGTTGACGTCGGTGAAAGTCTTTCTGGTCTGACGCTCAGATGGTCGCTCGTTTCAGGAGAGATTGTCTTTGAGAGAAAAGCTGATCCACCGTGTCCTGAGATTTCATCTTTCATCACGGGTGAAAAAACTCAAAATATTATCCGATCAGTAAAACGAGTCTCTTTCCATCTAATTGCTCATTTTCCTTTTCGCTCTCCATTCATTCGCCACCTTTTCTTTCTCACGCTCTTTCTCTTCTTTCGTCTATCCTTCTTTTTGCTTAAATCATTTTCACTTGTTTGCTCTAGCTGCTTCTCTCAATCTTTTTTTTCTATATTTTTCTGTTTCTCTTCATCTTTTTTTACTATATAATTTTTTTTCTTTGTGTACTTTCTTTACTGTTTGTCTCATTCTTTCTCTTCCTAAGTTTTTTTTTTCTCTCTGTGATTCAGGTTTTTCCCCTTTCATTTTCTTTCCGTCTTATTTTTAGTTTATTTTTTATTCCTATTTTTATCTTTTTTTGTTGTTTTTAATAATTATACAATTCTCTCTCTTCTTCGTCTTTCTCATTCCCAGTAATTTTTCTCACTGTCATTTTTTCCCCCACTTCATTTTCTATACATTAGCGTTCCTTCTGTCATTCTCACTTTCCTCTCTCTCTCTCTCTCTCCCCCTGTTTCTCTCATTTATTTTGACTGTTCCTTTATTGACGTCTTATCTTCTATTTTTTCCTACCGCACCCACTCCATTTCTACCTTCATTCCTACATTGCTTTCATTCTCTCTCTCACTTTCCTTCTATTTCTCTCTGTCAATCTTCCTTTCCCTGATTATTTTCCATGTTTCTCTCTCATTTAACTTCTCTCCCTTTATCTCTCTTTTTTCCCTCTTTTATTTTCTTATATTTCTCTTTCATTTAGCCTCTCTCATTCTCCCTCTCACTTTGTCTATTTTTCTCTGTCAATCTCTTTCCCTTTTTTATTTTCTTATATTCCTCTCTCATTTATCTTCTCTGTCTGTCTCTCTCTTTCTCTCTTTCTCTTCAGCGTATAAGCTGAAAGCGTCCACAGAACTCGTCCTGGAATAGCTTTGACTCCACAAGGTCTTTCTTCTCCTTTCAGTGAAGGGAACGGAGTGTGTTACATTAATAGTAACTCTAGTTATTCTCTAGTACCGACACACACTCACATTCTCCGGATTAGTTGATATTTTTGGGTGTGTTTTTTTTTTTTTTGTTTCCGTTTGTTTTCCCTCCCATTATTTTTCTCTTTTTCCCATCTTTGCTCTGGCACTTTAAACTGCAGTGACTTTTGCTCTGGAGTTTGACTTCTTTCCGAGTGTTTGCGTGGGTTCTCTTTCAGTTCAGAAACAATGCACCGTAAACTCTGTGTGTGTGTGTGTGTGTGTGTCGGCCTTGTATCGAGTGTTTCAATGCTTTTGACACGAGAACACCAAGATTGTAATTGTGTATATTTCGATTAGAGCGGAGCAGTTGTAATAAATGAGCAAACCACATTGGAGATGTACACGTAGGTTGATTTGCACAAGCAGAAAAGCCGATCTGTCCCACTCGGTGATGTCCGTGTTCCCATCTGGATTTCTAAAAGCAGCGCTAGAATGAAATATGATGTATGGACGAGCATCTTCTCAGCTACGGCAGGTTGAACATCCCCCGTATTTCTGTGTCTTTGGAATATTAATGCTGTTAATCAATTTTGAGAATGTCAGAGTGCAGGCTAACACAAGCTGACATTTACATTACAGAATATAAATCTGCAATTATACGTAAATCTGGTCCGGCTCTACTCAATATTGAGCAATTACTCAACAGCAGGAAATGATGTGTTGTGGTGGGAGGTCAGAGGTCAATCTATTGCGAGAGAGAGAGAGAAAGATAGACAGATCTACAGTATATGTGTGTGTGTGTGTGTGTGTGTGTGTGTGTGTGTGTGTGTGTGTGTGTGGGCAATACTATATATATATCTATATATACTCTGTTTATATAGAATAGAATCCCTTTATTGTCATTGTATTACAGGGTTACAGTGAAATGAGTTTTGCAAAAAGAAAGATGTGATAACACACCGAGTGACCAATATAAATAACCACAATATAAACATTAAAATTTGGTCCAAAATATACTGCAGAAGGCAAGAAACAGGTTAAATACTGTATAACACCGGATGCAAGAACAAGAAACAGGAACACAAGCAAAAATGCAATTGACGAAATATACATATACTTCTGTCTAATAGACATGACGTCTTTTCCTTCAAATCCAGTTTTAATTTGATTTAATGCTGTGAGTTGATTTAATTGATCAGGTTTTCTGGTGTTTGGGAAGGTTTTGAGCTTTTAAAAGATTCTGATACCTGTAGTTGGTGCAGTTTCTTTATTTTTTATTTGCAATATTTATTTTAGTGTGAGTTTGTAGTTCGTCTGGTGAAGATTGACAATCAGTTTATTCTTGTCGTTCATAAAACAAAAAGAAAAAAAAAAGAAAAGAAAAAAAATATATATACGTATATATACACACACATCAAAATTACGAATGGTCAATTTCTCAGCAAGATGCTATACTGGCCCCGCCCCGTGATTGACCTGTGATTTCAGTTTTAGTTCTGGTTTTAATTTGTAATAACAAGAACAATGTCCGGTCGGGGCCTTTATGTGTGGTTTGCAAACATGTGCTGGTGTGATTTTACTCTGAGTTTCCCGTTTCCTCTCACAAAAAAGAATTGCAACATTATCCAAAAGTATGTATATCCTGCTTTGTGATTGGTTAGCCACCAATCAACAGTGCCCCGCCTTCAGACCCAGGGTTACCTGATTGGCTTCCGTGACTTTTCCCGGAAAAAGAAGCCTCCATTGGTTTTACCAAAATGAGAATTGGAACATTCTCCAAAGGTGTGTGCTGCTCTGTGATTGGTTAGCCACCTAACCACCTAATGGTGGCCTAAAATGACCTGATTGGCTACCATGGCCCAACAATGGGAAGCAAGTTTAAATTTAATTGATTTCTGTGACCTGTTATCTCTATTCAGGTATTAAGGTGTTTGTGAAGGTTTCAAACTTTTAAAAGGTGCATTTTGTTTATTTTTGTTTAACACACAGTCGCCGATATTTTAGCTTGAGAGTTTCGGGTTTGTCTATCCATTTATTGGGCGAACCATGGAAAATAAGAATGTTACTAGAAATTCTCTGAAGAATTCCATTCAGAGCAAGACACGTTGTCAACTCCACGTCTTCCATTCATATAATTTGCGTAAAATTCCGACGCCAGATGCCAAAAGCAATGTTTGACAAATACCGTATCTCCAGCGAATCAAAAACACACGGCTTCAGCACTTCTACAATCCTGCTAAAATATAAAAAAACATAGAGCAATCTCTTCCCGAGCGGCTTGTCAAGGCAAGTCTTCTGGTTCTGGTGTCGGTAATGGACGTGTGAAGTGATGTGACTTCCTGCTCGGCGGAACATGTTCTCCTGAAACAAACCGCTGTTAGAACTTGTCATCACACAGCTGCTCGACACCCTGACGTACCGCATTTACGCTAATATAAGCACCCCTAACAAAAAAAAAACAAAAAACAAAAAATATATATATATATATATATATAAATATATATATAGTATATTTATATATGTTTCTGGTTCAATTACGTTAACATTCTCTTAAAAATACAACAAATCTAACCTCACTCATATCATTTTGATATCGTTTTACTTGAATAATCAATAACAAATTGTCGATTCTAGTGGTGAGGACTTCATTTCCCAAGATTCTTTGCTCTGCAGTCAGACTCCGCACATGCACAGAGCAATTGTTTCAAGCTCAGGCGTTTCAAGCCGCTTGAAGAGAAAGGATTATTATCCCCTGTGCAGCGGGCATTTTGATTGTGTCTGTACCTTGGATTTTTTTTTTTTTTTTTACTTTTTGCCCATGTTTTCATTTTCGACTGTTTTGACCCTTTCTGCAATTACACATTGGACTTGTTTGTAGCCGGTTGCGCTAAGCTACAAATATAAAATATTGTACTGTATTTTGTGTAATCTCACTTCTTCCATTGTTATTTAATCTCTGTTAAGTATATTGGCGTGTCTAATGTTTCTTTATTCCTGTTATTTTGTTTTTTTTTTTTTTCGGAAAAACGGAAAAATGGGGGCTTATATTTACCTATTTTTGAAATCGGCGATTATTAGCACCCCCCCAAGTTTTTGAGCGTTGAAAATTAAAAAAAAAGGGATGCTTATATACACGTAAATACGATATTTACTGAACGTGTGTCGTGTTATTTGTGGAGCAGAACGAAGACGCCCAAGCGCGCCGTGTTCGCGGGCAGCATGCAGCTGTTGGCGGGAATTAAGCTGTGTACGGGACGAGTCCTGACTAACCATCCGCACTACGAAGACCAGGTCCTGAGGGAGCGGACCAGACAGGTACGAGTCTCGCCGTCACTTCGACCCGTTCAGAGTAATGATGTCTACGGTCTCCGAGGACAACACTTCCGCTTCATGTGCTGAAGGGCTGGAAAACTCCGAGTCATGGAGGCTTTCAGAGTTTTGCGGGGCACCAAAAGACTCGTTTTTTGGTTTTTAAACGAATTAATAAAATACTTTCCTTAACTGTCCATTAACAGTAGACTCGCAAATTGAACCTCCATTCAACGTGCGGACTTAAAAAATGGCTTTTATGTGTTTTTTGCCTCGTCTGTGATTCATCATTTGTGACAGAAACTCATTTTTCCTACCCAATTTTTGTGACTTAAACCAAGTTGTCTTTTGTTGACTTAAACCAAACCAAAAATCCGAGCCGAAACTGGTTTTGGAGAATGGTTCCTATCAGGAATTGGTGAGTTCCAAACTGTCCTTTCTTTTGAGAATCGCTCTTGGACGTCCCAAAGATTTAAACATTTATACTCTAGTGAATTGGAATTAAAGATATAAAGAAATCCTGCTAAATATAGATTAGATTCAACTTGTCATTGCACATGTACAAGGCAACGGAATGCAGTTTATGTGTAACCAAAAGTGCAGGATATCAGTTATAAGTTACAATAAATATACAGGATCTACAGGAAATGATGTGGATCATATTTACAGATGCTCTGAACATTCTACACTATGCTATTTATTGAATGGAACTGAAATGCCTTTATCAGTCGCACAATGGGGAAATTGCATCTTACAACAGCAAAATGAGAAAAAAGGCAGAAAAGAGAAAGTATACATAAAAATATATATCTATAAATAAATACACATAACTGGGAAAAAATAAACTATACATCATGAATGTAACAAATTGTTAAAATTATTCACTAATACACACTGCTGGAATAAAATAAATAATGCATTAATTTATCTCACTGGGAGTTCGTGACTCGATTGGGAAAAATCGAGTCACAGAACCGTAGTTTTATTATCTTACAGGTGTGTGCGAAAACCAATCCGGCTTTATTTCGCAAATGGGAAACCAATCCGAACAGCTTGTTGTTGGTCAGCTGCCAATTTTTTTTTACGTCATTAAATGTAAAAAAGAAAGAAGTAGAAACACACAAGCCATTTAAATGGAGGGTCGTGTCATGTGACTTGTGTGTCATGTGACTTGTGTGTAGGTGTATCAGATCTACGCTCGCCAGTCTCCTGAGGAGGTTCACGCGCTGCTCGGGTCCGTTGGCGCCGACTACGTGGTTCTGGAGGACAGTATCTGCTACGAGCGCCGGCACAGTCGTGGCTGTCGGCTGAGAGACCTGCTCGATCTGGCCAACGGACACGTGAGTCACATGATCACCTCACACCGCAACACACACTCCTGAAGAGTTTTGCCTTTTTTTGCCATTTTTATAATCGACTTGGAGTTGTACAGTAAACCAACGTGACAATTAAGTAAAATCTGCGACCATCGAAAAATAATGTACGAAAAAATATCAAATGAAATGTATTTTTTATTACACCAGACAATGTAAAAAAAATATTTTGAAACACTTCTACTTTTGAAAAAGCATGATGAAAATCTTGCAACACAATCGAGTTTTACTGTATTTATCTTGCATTATGATTATCATACACACAAAATTCTAAAAAAAAAAATTTAAAAGCCTTTACTTTTATTAATTATTTTATAATATACGTATCTTTATTTGTATAACTGGAATTAGTTGTTTAATGGAGTTAGGATTATTATTTATTATATAAACATTTTTCATATATAATATACAAAGTATAAATATAGATTTTTTTTATAGGTCCAATTTTTACATTTTATTCTTATAATAAAACATAATAATTGTGCAAATCAAATGCATTTTATTATTACACCTTACTTTTACCAACAGCTGTCACTTCTTGAATTTAACACTCGCACTGTAAAGTACATTTTGTGCGTTCACCAAACTTGAATAGAGAACTTCTAGTTCATGTAGGTTTATGATAATTGTACCAGTACGTGAAAGAACTGAATTATGGATAAAACCATGCAAATACGCAAACGCAATTTTAACATATATTTAATATTTGCATATGCACATTTCAACAATCCCAATTGGTCTCATTTTTCTCCACCGGACTGAGATTTCTCACCGATTGGCTGGTTTGGCAAAACATGTCACTCAAAGAAACGCGTAGTTGTCCAGGTGTAAATAATTAGAATTTCAAGCTAAATTGGATGTGATTTGTCCTGGTGCATTTGATTATTCCAGCTTATCACCGTTTTGCTAAATGAAAAAAAAAAACTAAATTACCGCCAGTTCCCACAACACAGAGACACAAAGAACTGTGGGTAATAAACAGCCCCTAGTGACTATGGAGTCTTAGGATGCTAAAGTTCATCCAGCAGTGTGTTAAAGATCTATCCTCCACCGCCGGCACATTATTTGAACTTGCATTAAACCGCTCTGGTTTAATTAAAGTTTGTTAATTGTAGAGCGAATTAGCTTGGAAAGTAATGCATACGAAACGCCGGCGTCCTAGAAACCCAACGGTTGTGAGCCTCCTCACACTTCCCAAACTCTGATCTGTCCCGCGAGGAAACCTTCCGCATGTCTCCGGGTGCTTAAATTAGCCCGGCGTAGCATTTCAAGGCCTCTCGGATAATCTGGGAATATCTCTCAAAATAAATGTTTAAAAAAGCTTAAGGGCAGAGTCTCGGAGATTTGAGAGATAAAGCGCAATGCTCTTGAAAAGACTCCATCCTTCTCCAATGGCCACGGCACGGTGGGAAAATTCATCACAATATTTTCTACCGGACGGTATCGGTATTGGGGGGGGGGTGGACGTTTATTTTTAGTAGACCTTAATCACATTAATTGTACAGAAAATTTGTATTGTAACTTTATTTAAAGAAATTAGATTCAGGGTTTCACCTGGATAAGCATCTGCCTTTTTAATACAGTGTTTTAAAAGTAGTAGTCCTGGTGTTTATTTGAAAAATGAGAGGGAAACAGAGAGAGAGATAGAGAGACAGAGAAGGGAGAGAGAGAGACAAAAAGAGAGAAAGACAGAGAGACACAGAAAGAGAGAGAGAGAGAGAGTTTGAGCGAGAAAAACAGAGAGAGAGATAGACAAAGACAGAGAGAGACACAGAAAAAGACAGAGATAGTGAGAGAAAGAGTAAGACAGAGAGAGACAGAAAGTGAGCGAGAGAGTGAGAAAGACAGAGATAGCGAGAGAGTTAGACAGAGAGAGAGAGAGACAGAAAGAGAGATATATTGAGCGAGAGAGTTAGAGAGAGAGAGAGACAGAAAGAGATCAGTTAGAAAGAGTTGTTGTTATGCTTTCTTTCTTGCTCTCCCTCTCTTGCCCGAGTCTGAATCTGAACGTCGCGTGAAACAAACGTTTACAAACGACATAGATTAGACATAGATAAAAAATTAAAAATAACCAGCAACAGAAGCGCGTCTTTAAGAGCGGCTCTACTAAGAAATAGAACCGTAACGACACTACACAGACATCGGAGCTGCTCGCGGGTTCTGTGTTCCATTAGCAATGTCTCCATGTCATCGTTAAAAGTTGTAACGAAACAAACGTGTAATACTGTATCAAAGTGTTTCTTTACAATTATAACAATTAAATCCATGAATGTGACTGTGCCTTTGATATTGCAAAAATCTCCAAAGTTTTCAAAGCTCCTCGTGTCCTTCACAGATCATGGACGGACCCGGTGAGAACGAGCCCGACCTCGTCGCGGCGTCTCAGCCGCGGTTTTGCGAAGCCGTCAAGACGGACACGCCCCCTTATTCCAGACTCTTCTCTCGAGCGTTTAAGAACAAGACGTTTCAGGTGTACAAACTGAAGAAAGCCAAGAAGAGAAGCAAGGGCGGCTCGTAGCTGGATCCTTCTAGAATGTTCCGTGTGTGTGTGTTGGAGCGATGCCTGATTGAGCAGCATGCGTTAGATGATCTGGAGCGTGTTTGCGTGTGTAAATCTGCTCTGAGCCGGTTCTTCTCCACAGGAACTCCAGTTTAACACGGGAGAATCTTCTCTCTCCACACTTGATCGTTGCTTCTCTCTCAGCAGATGTCCCGCCATCAAACACGCATGTGGGTTCAGATCCACGGCTTTCACACTTTCGCCACGTTCAAGATGATGGGACTTTGGCAGGTGACATTTTTTGGAAACGTCGAGAAATCTATTAGAATGTTGTTTTGTACCTTCCGGAACTCAAGAAAAACAATCGCGCCTTCTATCGTTCTAACGCCGACGTTTCTCAGCCCTCATTCGCCAAACTTTGAATTCGTTGGCGAATGGTGGTTGTTCTTGTCTTGTGGGTTTTTTTCCCGCAGAGAAACCGTGTGGAACTGCTGTTTATGAGCAACGTTCATCATTTCGCATTCCGTGCTGTTTAGATTGGTCTTTCCGGAACAATCTAAAGCTCCTAACTAGCCTTGGATTCGGTTTATTTTATCTTAAAACCCTGGGATCTAATTTACACAATTTAGATTATTGGGAAATTTTTCAACTGCAATGAATAATTTACAATTTTCTTGTGTTTTGGCGTAAAGCAGTTTTGTTTTTTGTAAAATGTGATTTAGCTGTATAGAGTGTGATTGGTCGAAACTCGCAGGCAATATTAAACGGTTTAGAGATTTCGAGGACTCTACTTTTTTCAGTCCTTTTTTTTTTTTATTGGATCGTGACGGTAAATAAAATGTAGTCGAAATTTCAGCGTGTTTTGTTAGCATTGACGTGAAAGCAGCTGTTGAGCGCGGAAGTGCCTTGATGTTTTTGCGTTTTTCTCTCCGCGTTTGTGAATCTGCTGTGATTTAAACTAGCGCGCTGCTTCACTGTTGTCGTACACGTTTGCAATAGCTTGTTAAATCGAGATTGTGTAAGTTCAGTAAGCGACATTTGTATTTTGCCTGTTAATTTACATTGATCCGCAAAGACTGATGTTTAACTGTCTGACGCAGATGATCTTCGGTCTGATACGTAGTTGCACTAATTTGCGATTATCTACGTCGTGTCACTATCGGTGGTGTACGTTGTCATTTCTGTAGTGAATCAAATGTGTGTTATAAAATGTTCTTGTTCACTCTTAATCACGTCGTGAATTGTTCTAAACTAATCAGAGCTGAGTGTCTGTGTTCAGTAAAATCCAGGTGTGTCAAGTAACTAAGTAATAATACTTGGTTACTTAAGTAGAATTTCGACTTATTTATACTTTACTTGAGTAATTATTTTTTCGCCCGCTTTTATGCCACTGCTTAAATTTTGTTGCAAATATAGTGGTACCCCGACTTACGAATGTCCAAGATAACGAAATTCCAATGCGTCTGCGCGAAAATGTCGTCCCGAAATGTTTTCGTTATACGAATTTTTTTCTTACCGCTAGCCTGCGTGGAGATGAGTCTAGATGTGTAAAAATCAGTTGTTTAATCTTTAAACTGAATAACTGCTATGTAACATGTTTTTTTTTTTTTACACTACCGATATTTTATCACTTATAAAAAATGTCTTGCCTGAATTTATGAAGTCTTGGCACGGATTAGAAAGATTACATCCATTCGTTAGCGGCTCAGCTAACGGAATTTTCGCCAAACGAAACGGATCTCGGTGCGGATTAATTTCGTAATGCGGGGAACTACTGTACCTGTACTTCCTACTTGCATTTTAAAAGTATCTGCGTTACTTCTATTTCCTTTCGCTTTGGTTTGTTTTATTTAAATATATATTGATCTACCAGATAAATCGCCATACTTACTCGATACGGCGCAACGGCAGCGAACCCCAGAGGTGACGTCTTCGTTTATCAGAATGCACTTTATTGAGGAAAAAAAACAATTCAATAAATGCAAAATAGAAGATGATATACTCTTAGCAACATATACTTTAAATAAATACATGGACCGTACACTTTAAAAAGAAGTATATCGCTTTAAAAACCAGTTCTTTCTGCTTGTAGGTGCACAAATGAGGTAAAAACATCGTCTCACAAAATATAGAACTGTATATTTACTGTACAAAATACCAACAGAAAAGTGGCCCTGGCTTCAACAGAAGTGATGAATGCTGTGAGATTCATTCATGAAGACCCTCATCTCGCGTTTGATCCCACTTACAATCCCTTTAGCAGATCCACTCCAAATTCCAACACATTTGGCGTCTTTTTAAAGCAAACCGTCACCTCCAGCCTCACTCCTCAGCTTGATCATAGAAATCTTTTTTTTTTTTTTGACGTTTGTGTTTTGTCCTTCGAAAAAATTGGCACTTTTGCAATCCGTAATAAGAGTGACGACTCCTCCATCAGGTTTTCCAACTCCCATGATCCTTTGGTTCGCAGCATGACCGTAAGAGATCAGTTCACATTAGGATTAAGCTCTCTGATGTCTTTCAACACTCCTACTCCCGCTCTACTCCCCAGCCTGTCGTGCTCCACATACTCTCCTGACCAAAATACATATGAGAAACGCTTGCATCAAAATGCAAAAATACAAGGATGGCGTGAGGCCTGGCGAAGGAAGGGAGGCGACACCACTTTTAGTTTTGTCGCATTCGCTCGCTAAGCTTTGCCGGTCCTTCTCCTCATCAAACCGGACCACATGCAGTCCCACGGACGTCAGAAAGTGCCGGAACACGCCAGGTGTGAATGCAGCAGAGAACGTAATGGCTTGTGAAGAGCTTCGGAGATATTTATACTCCAACGGGAAATAATGATGTGATCCGCTAAGCTGGTTCGGTTAATGCGATGCTTTGCGAAGGAAATCAAACTGAAGTGGATCTTCAGCGGTGGAGAAGCTCATTGCCATCCTCCAGGTTTCTCCATCAAAGCTGCGAATCACACAGTGCGGCACATTTTTTCCTTTTGTCTTAATGGCTGTCATTTAGTCTGGTCGCTGAATGCCGCAGAAAACATCCATCCACGTAACAGCCACTCAGCCCCGACGCGGCCGCATTTGTATTCCAGACAGTCCGTTCTCAGGCTGGGAAGATAGGACGCTATTTGTATTCCCAAGGAATGGATCCTAAAATGCCGAACAATGAGGCTGTTTTCCATTTTATTTGGTCACATATCTCCGTTTTTATTGGATCTTTTTCCCCAAAGACTCCCTGCTTTATCCGTGCATACGATTTGAGTGGTTGGCAAATCAAAAGAATCAACAGTTTGCGAATATGAAGCGATGATGGACGAAGACGAACGGCAGACCGAGCTGGGCCGTGACGGAGGCAGACGAGAAGACGGGCTTGAGTTCACATTCACGGATATCGATGTCTGCTTCGGCCGCAGTCGTTTTACAAAAGACGAAAAGTCCCAGAGCGGAGAGCAGGTGGACATCTGAGAGTGTCAGATGTAAAACAAAAACACCCAGCAGATCCGTTGGAATCATTGTCGTCCGCAAGTCACCGCAAGCAGAAGACGTCAGGCTCCGCAACTCGCGTCCTGGATTGGCACTTCCACGTTTGCTGCTCATCGAGAGTCCCAATTGTCATTGGCATGAAGTTCCACAACCAGAGAAAGTCACAAAGTTCAGTTTTTTTCCCCCCAAAGCGAAGAGTCCTTGGGCTATTACCCATCGCTTCCTCAGAGGTCACTGCCCTCCGCTCGCTCATACAAGGCTTTCAGCTTCTCGAAGCGCGGCCCCCACTCCTTCAGACTCTCGTGGCCGGCCATTCCCTCTTCCAGCCCAGCAGAGCTGAAGGAACTCAGTGACCCGGCCAGCGATCCACCACCCTCCGTGGAGAAGACTTGCAGGGAGTCAAAGGGTGCCGTCTCCGGGTGCTGGTCGGCATCACGGATAATTTCACACAGGTAGCGGGCCAGGTCCTGGCTGGAGAAGGACAGGCTCTTGCGGGAGAGCTGGGCAGCCCGAGAGCCGTTGGCAGTCTGGCCTTGAGCTGGAGAGCGCAGGGGTGGCACGTCCCGTCGGAGGGTGGTGGAGCCTGAGGAGATGGAGGAGCTGGTGGTGGCAGTGCCCGTTCTGGAGGAGGACGGCTCGGGCGGGCAGTACTGCTGCTGCTGGGAGGGCGGGGGGTGGTGGTGGTGGTGGTGGTGGTGGATGGCCCGAGACCGGCTGTACTGGACCGACTGAGCCGGGCTTGGCTGCAGAGACTTCTGGAGCTCCGCCATGTCATAGGCATTCTGGCAATGAGAGAAGCAAACGGAGGATTACGAACAACAAGATCATTAGCGTTACGTAACGCCCCGTTATGCCTCATCCAACAACGCCGTCGTGACTAGGTTCTGTTCCTGGACGACCTGGTGACAAAATAAGCAGCTCGTCTCCTCACGTAATGTATTCTTCGGCAAACTACTAATGGCGTTAATCCGGATTGCAGCGACTAATGCCTGGCACTGATTAGCACCTTTGTGAGGGTCTTACTGCACCTGAGAGTTGTGACAGATGCACGGCCCCGCATTACACACTCAGTCAACACAACACAACACACCGACGGCCTCCTCTCCTGGCGCCGCATGCACGCTAATCCCGCTCTACTCGGCCCCGCAGCTCAAGCAAAAGAGGGGGGGGAAATAAACGCCTTGAGGGGAAAACTGAAGAAAGGAGTGCGAGAGGGAGGTGTGGGTGACACGGACGGAGGCGTAATTGATTACATGATGAGGGAGATGTGTGAAGCCTCATCGGATACAGGGGATCAGGCGGCTCTGTGCATCTGATCATCATGTAACAGGATTTTACGCCGCGGGAAGATTCTGCCACGCATCTACACCCACTTTCTCCGCAGCGCCGGGCACGTTACTGTCGCTTCGGGGTTGTGGAATTTTTGGGAAGACGTGCGGTGTGAATTTGACGGGGGTGTGGTGGGGGGGTTTACGTTGTTTTGAAGTCTGTGACGTCATCACGATGTATTTCCGCCTAAACAGCCGCCTTGACGGTCTGCGCTACCGAAATAAGAAATAGACTGACGAAGGGATATATAAACACATATAAACAGATAAATATAGATGTAGTATCTACTATACAGAGGTGTAAAGAGTACCTGACAACTATACTTGATTTTACTGTATGGTATCTGTACTTTTACTCAAGTTACAGGTCACCAATTACAAGACTTGAGTAAAACTTGTAAAGTGTCCGATTTTAAAAAGAACTTTAGTAATTTATTCATACTGAATTTAGGCTCCAAAAAGAGCAAGAAATGTGGAAAAACAAGAAACTATTTATGAGGCTTCATTTCCTAATTAAGTTAAAAAAAAATGTAATTTACAGTATGTCCATTCTTATGTAGTGGAGTAAAGAATACATATCTATTCAATCAAAAAATGTAGTCAAGTAGAGTAATTGTTGCTCATATTTTTTCAAAGTAGCCAAAAAACACTTTGTAGTAACAAAGACCATTTACTTAAGTACTGTTCACCACTGTAGTGTGTGTGTGTGTGTGTGTGTGTGTGTGTGTGTGTGTGTGTGTGTGTGTGTGTGTGTGTGGAATTATTTATTTTAGGTGGAATTATATATTTTAGTTGGAGTTAAAATGAAGTTTAAAAAAATAGTACTTATCAAATACACCATCATAAAGTAACATCTTAATTTACTGGAATTAAGGTGTTTTTTTTTTTCTAATTAAGGGATTGAATGATCTATTAGAGTACAAAATACAGCTTTTATAAACAAAAGTCTTTTGTTTTATAATGTACTTATTTTTTTTAATCATATTCATGTGTTGACTATTTAGTCATTTTAGACCCCAGAAGTCTATTTAATAATAATTAAAACAACTGTAATAAAGCTGTTACAAAATACAAAGTTATCACATAAGTAAAGTGTTTTTGGATGCACTGAAGCTCTGAAATAAACAATAACAGTAATAATAAGTGACAAAGTGAAAAGATTGAGTGCTTTCTAGCTGCATGTCATCAGCAGGCATTTTTATATATGGGATGTTGTCATGGAGACTAACTGACATGTGCGGCGTCATGACAACCTCAGTTGTTATAGTAACTGAGTGATGGTTTGTCCCCGCGTGTCGGAAGTGAACGACGTCGTCGGCCTAAATCAGCATCCATGACTCGAAAATCCCGTAACGGTCACAACACACACACACACCTGATCTTCTTCACCGCCTCCCTCCTCATCGTAGTTCAGCACGTTCTCGCGGATATCCTCCCAGCCGTCGTGATGCGCTGACACGTGGTACACGCCTTCCTTCAGACCCTTGTAGCTCCGCCATCGCGTGTACAGGAAGATGCCCAGCAGGAGCACTGCGGAAGCACAAGCGCATTCAAGTAGTCTTTAAGTTCAGGTTTAGTTGTGTAGTGCTTTTCTCAGTCCCAGACCAACTCAAAGCCGCTCGGAATCATTTAGGAGTCATTTAACTCCTACTCACTCCTATTATGTTTGGGTCACAATTGACTCGTTTTCAAAGTTTAAAAATATTTTTTATATACTTAAGTATAAATACTAAAAGTATAAAAGTAAAAATAATTTTAAGTACTTTGAAACTTCTGCTTGGCTTATTTGGTGTTATCATCATATAAAAAATATATTGATTCAGTTCACATATTTGTAACACTATGCTACATTGCAAAGATTATCTCCTTTGTCATATTGACTCGTGTTAAAAATTTCAAAATAAAAAGAAATGCCTAAAAGTATATGAAACTTCTCCTGGTTGTCGCCTTGGTGTAATCTACATATAAAAAATAATGGTTCCATTCACATATTTGTAACGCCCGCTACTTATTTTTGTTCGATTGTTGTACAATGTGAAATTGACCCTTCAGACAAGTGGATCTAAAAAGAGTCAGAAAGATCAAATACTATGAGACATAATGCACCACTGTCTATGACACACATTGTTATAAGGAACTTTGGTTTTTGATACTTATACGCATAATAAAAGTGTCTAAAATCACAGAAGAGTAAGCGCAGACCGAGATTAAGCTCCGCAGCCGTTTCCTCAAGCTTTTGTGTCTGTCTCTGCCTCAGGTTATAATCGCAATTTAGAGGAGAAAAGATTGTAGACGAAACAAAACTGTTTTAGTAGGAATCTGTTTCAACTGGGAAAAACATCACCACATAGTCATTCAGAGCGACAAGAAGAGTCTCAGAATCCAGTATCAGTACAAGGCATAGTTAGGGGCAAAGAGACAGTTACGGGAAGTTTGCGAGACATTCGCTTACTTCAAGGTTTTAGTACTGGACAAATCAGATTTGAGCAATGAGCACACACGGGTCAACTTAATCTTTTCCATCTGCATTTCATTCTCAAGCTTACTTTGAAACCTTGAAGGCATTTTAAAACTAATGTTCTTCAACAAGGACCTTATCTTTAGGACCAACGGTACAGGTGTTCTGGGCGGGCTACAACTGCGCATCTCCAGGGTCACGCTTCACCCACGGCTCCGTGACGTCTTGTCAGTCTGGAGACTCTGTGTGTAGTGCTGGTTCTCCACAGACACAATATTTCAGCAAGAGCAGACGTTTGTGTCAAGTATAGCGGGCAGAATCAATCCTGTTCTGACCTTTCGAGTATATTATCTCGCTATCCAATGCCCAACACACTTCAATCTGCCAACACTCCCATCTCTCTCTCTCTCTCGCTTTCATTCCGCCACATTCTCCATTAACCTGCTCCTTTTGTGCCTTGCATCTCTCATCCTCCGTCAGTCGCTCAACGCTCTTTGGAGATTTTCTGCTTCCCTTCATTGAACCATCATGGATAATATGCACCTTTGCAAGTTTAGCTCGACCTTGTAAACAACTCCAGTTTGAGACGCTCATGTCACAAAGACCTAATGGCTGATGTTTGGCCATCCAGAAGAGGAAAGTGGTCCGTCCACCTGAAGGTCAAGACTTGAGGTCAAACAAAACGCTTTCACATTGAGATCTGGCCGTTTGGTTGAGCGACAAATGTCTCACATCACTAATTGGGGTCTGTCTGTCTATCACATGTCTGTCTCTCTGTCCATCCCCTAATCTATATCTACCTCTATATATCTATCGGTCTGTCTGTCTCTGTAACTCTCTACATCTATCATGTATCTATCTAACTAGCTCCCTACTCTGTCTTTATCCATCTATCCATCCATCCATCCATCGGTCTGTCTGTGCTTCTGTCCATCCATCCATCAGTCTGTCTGTCTGTCTGTCTGTCTGTCCGTCCGTCCATCCATCCATCCATCCACCACATGTCTGTCTCTCCAACTATCTCTTTTGGTTCATATCTCTCTATCTATTGATCTATCTAACTAACTCCATTTATCCATCATGTCTGCCTCTCAACTCAACTTTATTTATCAAGCACCAACATCAGAGTTGTCTGTCTGTCTGTCTGTCTAGATCTATCATACGTCTACCTGTCTGTCTGTCTTTATCTATCCATCCATTGGTCTCTCTGTCTCTGTCCATCCATCTACCACATGTCTGTCTCTCCAACTGTCTCCTTTAGATCATCTCTCTCTCTCTCTCTCTCTCTCTCTCTCTCTCTCTCTCGATCTATCTATCGACCTATCTATATAACTAACTCCATCTATGCCTCTGTCTGTCTACAGGTTTATCATACGTCTACATGTCTGTATTTATCCATACATCCGTCTGTCTCTCTCTCTTTCCATCCAACCATCTATCCATCCATCCATCAAATGTCTGCTTCTCTGTCTAGATCTATCATACGTCTACATGTCTGTCTGTTTTTATCCGTCCATCCAAACATCAGTCAATATATCTATCTCATGTCTGTCTATCCAGTTACTATCACATGTCTTCCTCTGTCTGTCTACCTATATCTACCACATTGTCTGTATTTAACAATCATATGTCTACATGTCTGTCTATATCACATGTCTGTCTTCTATGCAGTATCCATCACATATCTGTCGGTCTATATCACATGTCCGTCTGTCCTAGCGTGCCTTCATCCATCCATCCCGTTTTGGCTTTCAATCTACGTAAAGTCTCCAGCTAAACAGTCTTGCAGGCAGATGCCTTCTGTGAACTGAGAAAACGTTTTTTTTTTTTAATCTATATACGTTACGGAAACGTGACATGTGGCATGTGTTCCACGACGGTTCCGCAATGTGTTGTGAAGCTTTGCAAAAGAACATGACAAGACGCTCAGGAAGCCATACGGAGTGTGTCTAAACCACTGCGATCACGTCCTTTGATAAGCGCGTAGAGTAAAAACAAGTTTACAAAGGACATTTGAGTGGCTGTATAGCAAAATATGATTTTTTTTTCATATCCAGCTTGACTTGTACATGTAATTTAAGGACAAACTACATCGAATTCTTAGTTTTTAAGTGTTAAACGACCTGTGATGGGAATAATGGCGTTATAAATAAAGGCGTTTCTAACCACGTTACTTTTTTCAGTATCAAGTAATCGAACGCAATTACTTTTTCCTCCATTACAACATCGTTATCGTTACTGACAAAAATGCTGCGTTACTTTAATTGTGGTCACCGAAAGGGTTTTCGTCTGAACTGAGTCTTTTCCTCTGGTGTGTGTGTGTGTGTGTGTGTGTGTGTGAGGTGGGACATGACTGGTGATTGGTGAGTCTGTGAACGTAGTGCAACTAAAAACGTGATTTAATCTTAGCCACGTTTAATTAATCATTTAGTGGTCATAATTTACCATCCGAAAGCATTGCGTTTGGTCGCATACAAGCGCTCGCCCAGCAGGAGTCAGCGATGAGGTGAAGAGATGAGTCATTGAGTTTAATTTTATTACCTGTCTGCATCTGAGAAAGATTGTACATTTTTGTTATTGTTATTGAATTTTGGTACACTGTTAAGTATTATATTGAGAGCAGAACACTTCTCTTTTTATTTTTGTACATTTTATTCATTTATTTTTGTTACATTCCTAAAGCATAATTTATATTTAGACTTATTTGTGGGCCAGTTGTAGACTGTGCAATAAATATTAAAAGTTATTGAGAATAACTATCATGTTTTATTTTTCACTCTACTAATGATAATATTTACAATACTGCTTTGATTTTTGATAGGTGTCTCTCACATTGTCCCACAACAATAATAAACTACTGTAGACTATTGAACAGTGCTTTATATTAATAATTTATTTTATTTAGTGTCCGTTTCATTCATTTAACATGTTTAACATCGACAGCAGCCAAGTTATTTGACAAAATAATAAAAAAAAAAAATAACACAATAGTTACTTTCCCTGGTAATTAGTTACTTTTATAACGAAGTAACTCAATTGGGAACTCAGTGACTATTCATTAGAAGTAATTAGCAACTGTAACTAATTACCTTTTTTAAAGGAACATTCCCAACACTGTAAGCGACTAACTCCCGAATCATTCCGTATTTTCCCGGGGTGAATTTTAGATGCGTCCTGTGCAGCTAATATCGAGTCAGACGCTTCTTGATCTCATTCCACACAAGCCTACTGGCAACCTGCTTCATCGATCACGTGACCTTCCGCGCTGACCTCCTTGACCCCTCTCAGGACGCCAAATACCGGTCGGGCATCTTAATCTCCCGCGAGAGCGATGACAGGTGAAATAAATTCCTCCCTTCAGAAAGGCCTTCAAAAGAAAACTTCTCCAGCAAGTGTGAAACAAAGCGTCCACGACACAAAACCTCAATCTATTTCTCCAACCCGAAGGCCTTCAACGGTCGGAGAATCAGACGCCATCGCGGGGAGCGGCCGCTTTGAATAGAGCCACTTAAACATCAAGGTTTCTGATAAATACTGGAAGAGAACACAACACCGATCACATCATGATTTCTCACGGTCATTAAATCTTTTATGCTTCCCAACCAAACACAACAAATCAATGCCTGAGGACAACATCAGCTCGCGTTGAAAGAGCCGCTCTGAATGCGCCTTCGCCCAGAGTCGTTATTAATTTCACCGCTGCTGGAGTGGCCGAACTCTGAATACTTCCCACCTCGCTGGAAAATAAATGAGATGTGAAGCAATTAAATCAATGCTGGGCGATCAGGAAACACTTTACGCCGTCAAAAATCACCTTTTGTGAATTGATTGGAACCCAATCGCCAAGCAACGGCAAACAACAGCAGCCTCGATCACACTGGTCCATCTTGAAATTCAAACCCTTGAATAACGTTCCAAAGCACAATCTGAGATCGGAATTTTCTATATTATCTATATATCTATTTTCTGGAGACTTTAACCATTTATTTATATCTATTTTATATATTTCACAGTATATATTTCCATATTTTTCCAACTTTATCTGAATTCTAAACTATATAAACAGATTTCTCTGACTTCCTAAAGGCCCGTGTTAGTGTCAAAATCGGGAACTTGCTCTTTCAATCGCACTTTTAGACTCAGTGCAACCGTATCTCCGGACACAATCACCACACACACACACACACACACACACACACACACACACACACAGGAGAAAGATATTAATGAAGGTTAGCACTGAATAGATGTTCTCTCTCCACCAGCTCATAGAATGAAATAGAATAGAACATGTATGGCTCTCTTTAAGTTTTCCATTTTTCTATAGGTTTCTTTTTTTCTATACACTGGAAAGCAAATTGGATCCGAATCGACTTTCAAGAACGTTTTTATAACTACAGTGGTACTCCGACTTACTAATGTCCTAGCTAACGATTATCCAAAGTAAAGAAATACGTCGAAAATGTTGTCACAAGATCCGAAATATTTTCACACACACACACACACACACATCTATGGGCAATTTTCCAGCCTCCATGTGTCATTAACGAAAATTGTTTTTTAGATGTTAAATTTTGTATAGCCTTATGACGATTTTTTTATGTCTTATTATAGCCTTATGCTATTTTTTCACATCTTAGTATAGCCTTGTGAATTTTTTTTATGCCTTAGTATTGACTTAAGACAATATATATATATATATATATATATATATATATATATATATATATATATATATATATATTATAACTTCATTTTATCTTAAAATATTTTTATGTGTTAGTATAGCTAACATTTTTAGTAACATCTTAGTATAGCTTTATGACAAATTCTTAGTATTGCCTTATGACAATTTTTACATCTTAGTATTGCCTTATGACAAATTCTTAGTATAACCTTTTGTCAATTTTTTTTTCTTACATCTTAGTATAGCTTTATGGCAAATTCTTAGTATAGCCTTATGACAAAATTTTGTTACATCTTAGTATAGCCTTATGATAATTTTTTTTTTTATATGTTAGTATTGACTTTAGAGGTCCACCAATCACAGAGCAGCACACACGTTCACACTCTCACAAACACCTGTGGGCAATTTTCCAGCCCCCATGTCTCATTAACCAAAACAGGTTTTTATATGGCGCTTTAATTGCGGGAAGATTTTTTTATGTCTTAGTATAGCCTTATGACAAATAATTTTACATTTTAGTATAGCCGAATGACAATGTATTTTACATCTTAGTATAGCTATAAGACAAAGTCTTAGTATGGCCTTATGACAAATTATTTTATTTTTAGTATAGCCTTATGAAATTTTTTTAAATTTTAGTATGGCCTTATGACAAATTATGTTATTTTTAGTATAGCCTTATGAAATTTTTTTTAAATCATAGTATGGCCTTATTGACAAAATGTTTTTTATACATATTTTAGTGTAGTCTTATGATACACTTTTTTGGAGCCTGGTATAGTCTTATAACAATTGTTTTCGTCTTAGTTTAGCCTTATGACAAAAAATGTTTTATGTCTTAGTTTAGTGGTCAACCAATCACAGAGCGGAACACACATTCACACACAAATTTTACAGCCTCCATGTCTCATTAACAAAAACGGGTTTTCACGCTTTAATTGCGGGAATATTATACGGCACGGAATTGGTCAGATGAGATTATATGGAAACCGTAGGTGCAGTTTAGCGTCGCACCGGAGGAAAAGCCTCTTTTCACACAGACATAAAAACGGATCTCGTGGGAGCAGGAGAAAGTGATTGTCAGAACTATAAACCCTAATCATTCAAGTCCATCTTTTGAAGTGATGATGGAGAGCGAATCCCCACCGGTGCATGTCTACCTCGTGTGAATGTCAAATCTCCATATCAGCTCTTTCCTAGAAAGACCTTGACGATCCCACCGAACCACCACCACACGCAGCCCGAGGAGAACATGTCTTCGCCAGATAACACTCCAGCCACAGATGTACATACTAATTTACTTTCAAACAAACTAATGAACACACGATGTCCCGTGGCTCAATCAATAGATGCGGCGCTTGCAACACCAAAGGTTGGGGTTCGGTTTCTAGGGAAAACTTGAAGCGTCTTTTAAAGTAAATAAAAACAAGCATGATATAGAAACTGATATATTGATTCAGAAAAAAAAATATATAAGCAACTGTAACTATGAGTGAAATGCAAAAAAACATGATGACATATTTCAAGAAAATGCTAAATATTAAATTCAAAGTCAATTTATGTCTGTTCATTGAGCAGAGGAAATTATTATTCTCTGTATTTGTTCTGCACGGGTTCATTTACATATACGAACAATAGCTGTGGTTACTCAACTTGAAGACTTTGACAAATCTGAATCTGGATTGTTGTTTTGCGTTTTTGATTATTAATAGTGTGAGGAAATGTAGGTCTTGCTTAGCCATTTTATTATTTGGCTCATTTTCAATTCTCAATTTGTCACGTGACTCGGTGACCTTGAATCTTTTCGCGTTCATTTAAAAACACTAAAGAATAAAGAGTTTGTGCAGCTTCTCTCAATGACGTGAACGCTGCTGAGGAAAAGTTGAGGAAGACATTACTGGCAGTGTCGGAAGTAACACGTTACAAAAGTAATGTATTATTAGTGTTTGCACAGTAGTGTAGCACATTACTAATTGTATTTTTTTATACTCAAATCGTTTACAATACTCATACGTTGAGTATTACCCAATCAAAAGTAGAAAAGAAGCTTCGTCATAAAATGCGTGAGGAATGATTTACATAAGACGATGAAATATATGGGAAAATATACAAAAAATATACAAAACCTGTATTGATTCAAAACGGTGATTCAAAAATCTGAAATACGATTCCGAAGTGGAGTTAGCACAGCATGCTAAACCTGTTAGCTGCCTTGCAAGACCAAAGAAAATCTCCTTGATGCCGTCTTTCATACGGCGGCTTCTTGCGTCTTCCTGCTCTCGCCTCTTTGGCACGGACAAAACCAAGAGTCGAGAAACAAAGACGGAGAGAGGCGGCGAAAAAAAACCCCACTTGCATTCAGCAGAGGACAGTCGGCACCATTGAAATTCTGCCCAAAACCCTGGTGCATTGATCTCAATTTCCAAGCCGGCTTGAGTAAACAGCACAATGTGTGCCTACAAATCAAGTAATTAACACTTTAAAAAGCTAGGAATGAGGAAGGTCGTGTCAAATCTATAATGGAATGAAACTTTGAGAGCGGGATTGAGACGCTGGAGTTCCTTTAGCTCGGCCCAGCAGCTTTACGGACGGATGGAGACGTCAGAACCAGTTACATCACGGCCGATCGACAGACGGACACAACAGCGGCGTGGGAACCAGTGTGAGGAACGTCTACGCCACTGTAAAACGCTCGTATGACACGGGGAAAAGACATGTGCTTGTGATGACGCTCCGGAAAAATAATGCGCAAACAACCAAATTTGATTTTAAAAATGCACGAGACGGAACTCGACTCTTCGTAATATGATAAAACGCCAAATCTCGAACTTTTTGTAGGACTCAAGCATATTACTGTAAATATTATTTACACTCTTCCATAAACTGTAAGAGTGTGTGTGTGTGTGTGTGTGTGTGTGTGTGTGTGTGTGTGTGTGTGTGTGTGTGTGTGTGTGTATGCAGGGGTAGACAAAGAAGGGAAATTGTGGCCTATGACTACATTTTTTGTTACGTCTTTGTATACTCTTATGACAAACTGTTTTATGTCTTTGGTTTATCTTTATGACAAAATATTTTTATGTCTTAGTTTTGCCAGATGTCTTAGTATAGCCTTATGACAAAACGTGTCGTGTCTCCTTAGTTTAGCCTTATGAAGTTGGCTTTTTGCCAGTAAGCTTTAGAAATTAGTATTAGAAAAGTATAATTGGTAAAATACTAATATTAGTAAAATATCTTAGTATAGCCTGTTTACTAAAAATGTATGGACATAAGGCTATACTAAGACACAAGGCAATACTAAGACATAAAAACTTTTTGTCATAAGGCTATATCGTCCTAATACTGCCTTTTGTCTTAGTATTGCCTTATGACAAAAAAAATGGTCTTAGTATTGCCTATATACACTATATTGTATGCTATATTAGATTATATACCCTATTTACTATATACATTTCACTAAGACACTAAGGCAATACTAAGACATACGACATAAAAAAATTGACAATGCAATACTAAGACATCAGCTCTTTTGTCATAAGGATTTACTAAGACACAAGTCAATAATAAGGCATAAACATGTTGTCAAGACTTACTACTAAGAAATCAGCTTTTTGTCTTAATGCTAAACTAAGACATATGTCAAGGCTGAGGCGTACAGATTTTGCCATAAGGCAATACAAAAACATAAGACATTTTTGTCACAAGATTATATTACAGCATAAAAATGTTGTTTTAAACATATAAACATTATAAAACAATGCCTTATGCCAATTTTTTTTTTGGATGTGTGTGTGTGTGTGTGTGTGTGTGTGTATAGGTGTATTCCACCACCAAATCAGGGTGTGTCAAGCCTTCACTCCCAAAGTTGCTGTGATTGTTTCCCCAAGTTCCAGAAATGGAAAAGCGGGTCATAAAATGGATGAATATTCTGATGTATTCATGTCCTGAATATCTATAAATGTAAGAATGTATCATTTGATTGTCATATCAAATGATACATAATTACATGTGCGCTTTGAGACAGTTAAAACTGTGAAAAGCGCCTTACAAATACAATTATTATTATTATTATTATTATTATTATTATTATTATTATTATTATTATTATATATATCAGACTATTAAGGCGCACCTAAAATTTTCCACAAATGTTAAAAAATTGAGTGTGGGGAAAAAATGTATGCCTAATATGTGAAAAAAGATAAGGAAATAGGCATGTATCAGCCTTTACATCGTGTATTGATCATAATAAGCGGCTTTGTGTTAGTCTGAGACCAATAAAAGCTCTACATAAATCAACCTGAACTTCACAGGACTCTATGTATAAACTCAATAAAGTGTTAGAATGATACGGTGATGAAAAAAATATGTCAGCACTGTGTTTTTAAGTTACCATAGTGTTTTTAAAAGTATGAACTGATGTCAAACTAAAATGAACGCAATTATACTTTACGAAAAGACAGTGGAGTTTCTGTAATTCTTGGGAGGAGGTGGAGTGGATGGCACCGACTCACCCAGAAGCGCCATGAAGCAGATGCATATGGCGAAGAGCGAGCTGAAGCTGAGACCCACGTCGTCCTGATAGACGGCCAGCGTCACCTCGCAGTGGCGCCCGCGGAAGCCCTCGGGACAGTGGCACGTGAACCTGGAGGGCGACTGAGCCACACAAGTGCCCCGGTGGCACGGACGACTGGCACACAGCGTGTACATGCAGAACCTTCCGGAAGAGTTCGTCTGGACCATGTGACCGGTGGGACACCTAGGTTTGGAAAAAAAAGAGAAAGAAAACAGAATAAAAGTATTTTAGCAATGTGTTTCATTAAGGGCTTTCAATGTGGTTAGAATTATGGTTCAAATATATATAGACATATTTTTTTATTTTATTTATATACCACTAATATTTTATTATATTTGGCCTATTTCAGCATAATTATAACAAATCTGTTAGATATAAAACTATAAGAAACAAATATATAAAACAAATAAAAACAATTATAAAAAAAAAAAAACATTATATATGAATAAATAAAAATAATTAAACACAAATGAACATATATATAAGAAAATGAATTTATATCCTGCATATAAAGATTTATATACTGTATATATTGTGTATATATTGCGTATATCCATTATATTAACTAATTATTTGAAAAAAAAAATTAACATTTTAATTATTGAAATTCATCTATTTATGAATGAAAGAATGAATGTCTGTCTGAATGAATACATGAATTTTTATTTATGGATTTTGGACCAAACAATAAATTGGAATGGAATGAATGAATGAAATACCCAATTTCTCACAATATTTCCCACAAAATTCCCACAAAAAGGGGAAATTTCTATGATTTCAGCAGCAACGGACAAACAGTACAACACAAAACAAAACAGTGATGACAAAGACAGATATTAGTAAAAGCAGTAGAAAAATCGTGCAAGGGAAATGAAGATACAATAAATAAACGGCTGCTTCATAAGTGGATGGATGGACGGATATGAGTAATAAATAAATCATTTTTAAATACGTCATCAAAATTCTAACGAAATTCCAAATTCTAAGAGCGCTTTAAATGTGTCCCCGCCGCCGAACGCGTCCCACCACCCCGTGCGAATCAAAAGCACATTGAATATGCGTCTCAGCCCAGGAGAGCAGAATGCAACTCACAGAGAACAGAAAGAATTCAAAACTCCACTGAATATGCCACTATAATCCTGACGCTCAATCTAAACATCCCAGGAGACACACACACACAAACTTAATATGACCTTCTTATCAAACTGATAAGAATAAGAATAGGATCGCCTGCTGGCAAGCCAGGAAAGATACCTGTGGACACACACACACACAAACACACACACACACACACACTCCAGAAGCGCTGGTGTGTTCTGAGACTACAACAGACCCGGGGTGAAGAGGAGCGTCGCTCTTCATCCTTGTCTATCAGTCTGATTGATGCTTGTCTGCAAACAAACCCAGGGCCAAAGTGCATCAAAGAGCTCGTCTCCAACCGAGTGTGTTCTACATAGGGAACATTAGAGTGGACTTCAAAGTGCTGAATGGAGGTTTGTTTACAGGGGAATGCGAGTCTGGGAACCCGTGGTCTTCATATTCATCTCAGCAAGGAGTCGCTTAAACAGATCTCGGCGAAAGATAGTGGTGGACCACTGCAAATCTCACATTTTTTATCAATTTTTCTCTTATGAATTGGCTGCTTTGTCTATTTCTGGTTCAGGGGGAAGAAAAAGAAAGCCAATCGCAACATTTCTGGGCAGAAGGTTTTTGACCTTCACGTCCACATATTTTGCTGTTACATACAGAAACACCTGTCGTTCTAAATATATTTTATTTGTATCTATGTATTTAAAAAAAAAAAAAACTTAAACGTAAATGTGACCTTTGACCTTTTTAATCACCAAATTGATGTTATAATTGGCACTAAAATTAAAAATACCCAAAATATACTATATTTATACACTGTATATATGTGTGTGCGTGCGTATTAAAACTATAAATACTGTTTAAGAACTTTAAAAGAAACTCAAGTGTATATATACACCTATATACACTCTCGCACACAGATAGAAATGAATGTGTACTTATTTTTATTAAATATTTTAAAAAATGGCGATTTACAATGAACAAAGGTCAAAGTTTTTTTTTATTTTACGCACACGGACACACACACTTTTTTATTTGTTTTTTTTTTTATTTGGCTTTTATTATACTTTTTTATAACTCTGGTTACCCGTGGTCTTCTTATTCATCTCAGCAAGGAGTCGGTTAATCAGAGATCTTGTCGAAAGATAGTGGTGGACCACTGCAAATATCACATTTTATATCAATGTTCAAAAAAAGCCAATCAGTATCGCAGTATCTCTGAGTTTGAATGTTTGGACCTACACATATTTTCATCAACATATTTTTGCAGTTACAAGCAGCAATGTCTGTCTTTTCATTGTTATACTATCATTGTTAATATATTTTATTATGTTTTTTTTTTTTTTTACTTAAACGTAAATGTGACCTTTGACCTTTCTAAATCACCAATTTGATGTTATAATTGACAGCAAATATAAAAATACACTGTATATAGGCGTGTGCTTGCGTATTAAAACTGCAAATACTGTGTAAGAACCTTAAAAGAAACACATAAATACACACTCTCTCACACACAGATATAAATGAATGTGTACTTATTTTTATATTTATAATAAATTAATTAAAAAAATGGCGATTTATAAAGAACAAAGGTCAAAGTTGCTTTTTTTTTTTTTTTTTTTTTTTTTTTTTTTTTTACTTTTTTTGTTTTATGCACACGGGCGGACACACACACACACACACACACACACACACACACACACACACACACTTTTTTATTTGTTGCAAAAAACAATTAATGGTCAGTTTTATGTCAATATATTCCAAAATAGGCTTTGCTAGCAATACACTAGCAACAGTGCAATAAAATGTGAAAAACATGTGGAGTTTAGATTCATTTGAAAATATGGAAAGAAAAATGTAATGATGTTTTTAAAATTTCTCTCTCGATTTCATTGTAACCATGTGTCGCAATGACAATAAAGGCTATTCTATTCTATTCTAAAGAATGTTATTGCTTCTTATGATCTGTCTGTCTCCATGAAAAGATGGTGCGTTTGTAACACAAAAGATTATGGATTTTTTTTTAACATTTCTTTCATACTTTTATATTTATATATTTAATTTTTTTATTTTGTTTTGTTTATTTGTCCTTTACATTTCCTTATTATTGTGTGTATTGTATTGCGTGCTGGTTTTTAATTGACTTTTATTGCTGCTGGACTCGGGGAGCTACCGAAAGAAACGTCGTTGTATAACATAATAACAGAATAAAAGCCTCTTACTCTTATGGGTTCATTTATCAACACCAAGGTGAGTTTACCTGCACTCGTGTATTCTCCACAGGTCCACGCATGTAAACGGGGGGCTGCACTGGTTTTTCCGGCAGGAGTCTGAGGAACAGCCGGGTGAGACGCCCTGAGAGCTGATGACCGACACGACCTCTCTGTGCTGACCGTCCAGCGGGACAAAGCGGCCGTTGAGCCTCAGGTCCCGCATACAGCCTGCAGAAGCACAACAGCCTGATGAAGTGCACAACCAAAAGTGTCTTCTCACACCAGTTTGTCAAGTCGAAGGAGTTCTCAGATGTTTGAATCTCCAGGACGCTTTGTGTATTTCACACGGTGGTCATCAGAAGCTGAAGGCCAGTGGAGATGGAGTCTTCACAGCAGCTAGGAACCACTAAAGTCAAGGTCCAGAAGTACCGTAGTTATGGAAAGTTAGCACCCCCCTTTTTTCCTGAAAATTTCGTTTTTTACATTTCTGGTTAAATCACGTCAATATTCTCCAAAACATCCCTTTTTTCTTTAATTAAGAAACCCAACTTGTGACTCGTATCATTTTGATATCGTTTCACTTGAATGATAGATTCTAAAAAAGTCGATTCTAGTGATCAGAACTTTATTTCCCAATAGAGTCTTTGCACCTGCCCGTCGAGCTTTGTTTATCTGACGCCGTGTGAAGGGAATCGAAGCAAAAGATTATTATCCCCTCTTTAGCAAACCCAGCATTTTGATTGTGTCTGTTCCTTGGATTTTTTTACTCCTTACCTGTGTTCTTCATTTTCGACTCTTTCTGCAATGACACATTGGACCCGTTTGTTAGCGCCAAGCTAACCGGTCATGGTTTGTAGTTTCTGTTTGTTAATGTATTTAGTGGAAATGTATATAGTTTAATGTAATTGTATTTAGTTTAATCTTACTTCTTCCAGTGTTATTTTGTCCCTGTTAAGTGTCGTGGCATGTTTCTATATTTCTGTTATTGAGCTAATATACTGTATGCACGTCTGCTATTTAAAGTTTATTTCAGTTTATTTGTGATTGTTCCTGACTTGAAATACGGAAATATGGGTTTATAAGCACCACTCCAAGTTTCGAAACAATCATTCTTATATTCACGTAAATACGGTGTATATATATTCTGAAACCTTTTCACAAATCTATTGCTCTGTAATAATATATTTACAATGTTATTTAACTTGTGACATAAAAATGTTCAAATTAAGTGTTTGGAATCTAAGGGCCCGTGGACTTTAGGGACCACAGAGACCTTATTTATTAGACATTTATTCATTCACTTTTTTTTTGTAATTGTTTTAGTAATAAGCAGATTATAGTAATTAAGCAGAGCCCAACTTGATTCTTAGGGCCGAGAACATCTTGCGATGACCCTGCAAGCCGGACTTCTGCTCTAGACATGGCTGCTCTACATCATTTGAGTCCATTTTCTATTAATTTCGATCTATTAGACCAGAGTATAATGAACCGCGAGGCTAATACGCCGTTCAGATATGCGACAGGAAGTCACCGTGACGAACATGTGCATTTGCTCAGGACTTTCTGGTAGCGACACTGAATTGAATCAGCGTTAGAATGGCAGCAACACACTTTACTTCACACGCGCTGATATAAAGGGGAGATTGGATTTCTGGCCACGGGACGCGGCATTTTTCGCAGCTGAAAATGTCATGAGACCATTTTTATTGAAGTTATCCATAGCTCAGCATGCAAACTCTGACATATCGAATCTATTTCATTTACTGAAGCCAATTCGAACTGAAAGAAGACTGCTTATCATTTCCACTTCCACCTGAGGGGCTTCGGAGCTTACAAAATAAAAGTTCAAGCAAACTTCCTGAAGACGTCATTCATTCTCTCAAACATATTCATAGTGTCTATTTGTTTTAGTTTACAAGGATCCTTTTATATCAGACACAATCATGCCTGTGTTCTTCACAATCGTGTCTGATATTAAATAATCCTTCTTGTAAGTCAGCAAATACAACTTTACTACAGTAAGTTTGAAACTTATTTCAATAGTTCTATCAAAATTACATCCCATGTATATAGTAAACAAATATAAAGTGGTATCTCAGACTCAGAATACGGTCAATTACTGTATTTTCCGGACTGTATGAGGCGCACCTAATTTTTATTTGATCTTTTATTTGAAACATTTAATAAATAAAATCTTTCTTTCACATAAAGAGCTCACATTTTTTTTTTATAATTATAAGATGCACACTCAATTTGTTAATTTGTGTTAGGATTTGTTAGAATAGGTGCTAACAAAAAATAGGTAGTGATGACAGATAGATCGGTATTAAAGTTAAAACTAATTTTGCGCTTTATATATTTAGAATATTGCATTATCAAAAATATCCGTCTTGTTTCATATTAAAAGACCGTGTGTTTACTTTGGACACAAAAACAAAGAAAGAAAAAAAAAACATTATTTTTAATGTATCTGCGGAGATACAATATGCTTAAAAGTAAGGGTTAAAATTTCAATCAAAAACATTTACCACGCCACATTCAAGAAACCCATCAGACAACCCTTCTCATAAAAATCCATAACTTTTTCCACTTTTTGCGACAACCTGGTGATCAAATTATGTATTACAAGTATGTTCTTGAATTTAAGTTTTTTTTTTGAAAAAATAAGATTAAATGGATTCGAGAAATGAATTATTCTCCAATAATTCTCAGTTTTTTTTTTCTTCTATGTAATAATAACAATTATTATAAGTTACACGACACTTAATACGTTATGAACAATTATAAGAAGTTATAAAAAATATTGTCATGAAAAACAAGAACCCCCATAAATTATGACCTTTGAGGGTTCTTGGGTCGCAAAACGTTTTTTTTTCTTCTACGAGGCGGCAAAACGAATCACGAAGAATTGCGATGCATTCCACAAAAAAACGTTTACCCAACGAGTACGAAAGCGTCTTTGGCACGACCAGTCAAGCGTTAGGGACTCACTTGCATCTCACCTTGGAAGCTTTTGTTATGTCCCGAGGGGAACGAGTTGCCCAGCATCACCACAGCAGGATCGATAACAATCTCCCGACTGCGGCCCTGTGACCCCGTGACCTCTCGCCTTCCTCCCCCGCCGTCCAGGCGCAGGGTCAGCTCGCTGTCGTGTCGATCTAAGTGAATGTCGTGCCACTCTCCATTGTCCACGCGGTGAGAGGGCACCGTCATGTTGAAGTCTCCATCGCCAAGGTTATAGAACACCGTCAACAGGCCTTGACAGATCTAGGGGAGCAAATCGGCATTTTCGTAAACTGGAGAATCCCGTAAAGCTCGGGGGTCGAACAGGATAAACATTTATAAAACATGCTCTACATTTTTTACTTTTAAATTTGAACAAAACCAGACTGAATGAATAAACTTCAACGTGGAGAAAAAAAAAAAAAAGAAAAAAAAGTCCTCTGGCACTGCTTCTAAATTTGACAGGATGTGGGAACCTCTTTTCTCCTTTCTGGACAGAATAACGGTCTGAATTTCTTAGAACTGTAACTCATCTAAGTTTGTCTGTCTTCTCTGAGGATTTTTTTTTACTTCTTTATTTTATGCTACTGTATTGTGAAGGGTTGTTTTGTAAAATTCACAATAAAATTATTATTAAAAAAAAAAAACAAACAAACAAAAAAAGAGCTCTCCATAAAAACATATTCAAATGTATTTGTTGGAAATATGAAGATAACAACAAAAAAAAAAAAAAAAAACCCAAAAATAGGAAAATTAAAAATAAAAAATGTGCTTTGAAGTAATTGTTACAAATGAAACAATTTCCATTAATGCAAGGCAAGGCCAACTAGAGAAAGTGCATTGTGGGATATGAAGTTTGTGTGTCATCAGCGATAAGCCAATAATGCCAATCATAACAGCTCGTTACTAATTAATTATCGGGTCTCACGGGCCCCATAGAATTATCCCCTGGACCGGATGTGACCCCTGGGTCTTCAGTTCCACACATACGCTGTTCATACATCAATGTGGGTTTTGACATTTTATGAACAAATAAGAACAACCGAGATCAGAAAAGTGAAAGATTAAAGATTATTATACGGACTGTATTCCTAAGCTGACAATTTTACTCAGGTTCAAATCTATCCTTCTGAATTGGAATTTATTTTCTAAAAAGCCATGTGTAAAATACTTGCGTAAATGGATTTTGTTACATTACGTATTTTAGTATTTTGTTACTTTAAGTATTTTATTGGAAGCATTTTTTGTTTACTTTGTATCAAAAATATAAGCAACTTTTACTCTCTACTTGACTACATTTAAACTTGAACTTAAAGTGAGGTTGTCAATATGGCGAACCATATTGGTGCTCTGCTTTTAATGTTGAGTATTTGTACTCTTTACTCCAGTACATTTGAATGGACACTTACTGTTACTTGTTACATTGTGATTACTCGTTACATTGTAATTGTCCGCTACAAGTCGGCATCTTTTTCTACCGTGGTTAATTTCTTGGGCGGACGAGGTGATATCGCCATCTGCAGGATGCTGAAGGTACTGGACGGTGTTTATCAGCTAAATCACGGGAATGTGAACTTTTTTGTTTTTTTTTCCATTTGAGTTTGAGACTGACTTTTTGTTCTTTTCTTCTCTATTTTGTTCTGCCATTTTGAAACAATATGGCGTTTAATTTAATTTCCATATTAGGAAATTAAATCTCATAAAGAATGTCTTGCTTTTCAGATTCCGTGGTGTTTTTGGAGCCTAAAAAAAGCACAGCCAGGTTGAGATTTTTCGACAGCATGTTTGATGAAGAGAGTCTCTATCCAACTACTGTTTAAGGTCGGCGCCGTTCAGCTTCAAACCATCCAGACACTCGCCCTGCATGTTTGCTCATTTGCATTAGCTACAAATAAATTAATAAAAAACTTTGAAATTAATAAATTAGAGCTTTACTTCTCCAGCACACCAGACACGTTTTTGGGATGAACAAGGAAAACGCGCGTTTGATAGCCGAGATTAAACTCATTTGTTTCCGAGCGGCTGGGCAGCTCTTGAAGAACCTTCAGCCTTCGTTTTAACTTTCCTGCACGTGTCCCAAAGAGCATAATTTACAAGCTCCCGTTCTGGATAACAGCTTTGTAGTGATGCAAATCTAGACTAATCAATGATGCAAAAGGCAGCTCGCTCTCCTTTCGTTTTCAGCGGCGGCGGAAAGCAGTTTGCATGCATAAACGCAATTAACCTCGCTGAACTTCTCACTATCCTCGTCCTCCCAAGTTTCATTTTCACCTATGGAGAGGCTCATAACAAACGTCTCCAACGCAACGGTGGGTGCTAAACGTGGTCGGGATGCTGACAAACAGCGGCGCAGGGGTCGATCGGGAGGAAAAGCCAAGGACAATTATTACTGTCAGATTTATTCTACAATTCAGAGAAGCCTGGATGACCGAATGTATGTCTATTAACTAGTAACTAAGTAACTATTGGACGTAACTATTCATGTTAGTTTCTTTAATTGAGTCACGTTGAAACTGATTTGTACTGAAGATCTGGCAACATTTGGCTTTACCAAAAACACTATAAAAACAATAAAAATGTTTATTTAATGTTTATAAATGGAACACTAAATTTACCTATTCTATTCAATAATTCATATAATTTAAAATCAATAAATACATTTGCCTTAAATGTCAATGGAACTAACGGTGCTCTCGTCATCCCACAACACTAAAAAACAATATAAGTACGTACATAAGTGATCATACATTTTTTCTAGACAAGATACATTTACTAGCTTAGAATCAATAGCCAAAATTGCAGTGAATGTAAAACACAGCAAGCAAACGAATAAAGCTATTTGGTTAAACTAACAGTTTGCTTTAGATGATTTAAACAAATTGAAACTTCTAACTCGGTCCAGCGAAAGTGAAAGTTTAGATAAAGAATTTTTTATTTCAGTTGACAACCTAAGCAGTTTCTTGATGCCACTAGTCACGATAAAACTAAACATGTTGATGCAGCTCCACTTTTACTTTGTTATTTTGAATGACAGATTAAATAAACGTTTTTGGAAAACGACATGAAAAATGACGACAAGATGACAGTTAAGAAAAGTCTTTTTCCTGCTCTGTGTCCAAATGTCGACGTTGTTGGCTTCTTAAAGGTCAACTCCATTTAATATAACAGACATTTTTTTAATTATTAATATACGTGTATTTTTTCCATCAAAAGTCTCACACTTACAGACCCAAAACGGCAATGGGATAAACCTTTAGTAAAGACATTTTTTTTTTCTTTTACATTAGTAGAAGAAACTTTGAGACAGTTAAAACTGTGAAAAGCGCCTTACAAATACTCATTATTATTATTATTATTATTATTATTATTATTATTATTATAAAGATCTACACGGTCCACAGTCTCCACGCAGGAAGTTCTTACCCCGGGAATGACTGACCCGCCAACATCAATACACACGTCCATCTCAATTTCAGAGAGAAACTGCAGATGAATGTTCTACTGCTCTTTAGAAGACACTGGATAATCAAGTTGTTATTTCCTCCTTATTTGTTGACGACTCTGACAGAAGCACCTCGGTGGAAATCATTCATTTCCAGAAGCAACAGGCAATGCTAAATAGGTATTGGCGCATCACATCAATTAGCATTATTGCTAAGGTAATTGAGAGGAGCACAGCAGGAGATTAAATTTTAATCTTTTGCACATGGCACAAAGGCAGCGGCGCTTCCTGCACCGCTGTGAAGCCACGGAAGAATCACAATATAAGAAGATAATGAAATCTGTAGCCTGCCACTTTAGGGGATATAAAACCTTGTCTAGCACTTCTCCACAAATTCAGACTGCAGATGAATCAGTCATGATTTACATGAGTCTGAGCCGAGGGAGGGAGGGAGGGGGAGAGAGGGGGAGAGAGAGAGAGAGAGAGAGAGAGAGAGAGAGAGAGAGAGAGAGAGAGAGAGAGAGAGAGAGAGAGAGAGAGAGAGAGAGAGAGAGAGAGAGAGAGAGAGAGAGAGAGAGAGAGAGAGAGAGAGAGAGAGAGAGAGAGAGAGAGAAGATGAGAGGAAGCGAGAGAGAAAGAGGGAGAAGGACATAGTGAGTGAGAGAGAGAAAGAGAAATGGAGGAAGTGAGAGAGAGAGGATGAAAGAAAGAGAAACAGATATGGATGAGAGAGAAAAAATAGCCAAACAAAATGCGAGTAAGAGTGCGAGAGGAAGAGAAAGTGACAAAGGATGAGAGAAAGGAAGGAGAGAGGGAGAAAGGATGAGAGAAAGAGAGAGACATATATTTAGAGAGAGAGAGAGAGAGAGAGAGAGACTGAGAGAGAGAGAGAGAGAGAGAGAGAGAGAGAGAGAGATATGATTCTACAGAGAAACACAAAACCGCAATCAACAATCCATCTCTATCAACTTAAAGCAGGTGTTGAGGAAAATAACTCTGGGGGAAAAACGTGTTAGAGTGAGAAGCTGCAGCAAATCAGGAGACGAGTTCTAATGCGTCTGTGATTAAAAATAAACCTGTTGCTCCGTCCAAACGCTCAGACTGCAGCGCTGTTGCAAATCAGCTTTACCGCTGGTGGTCTGCGCGGGAAAACGGCGGGAAACGCAAAACCAAACAACCAGCTACAATCGTTTATCACGTTATTTGCATAATTAGCGCAATTAGCAGCTACTTTGGTACACGTGAGATTTCTGTCGGGTCACGACGGCGCTGTTTTAGGCTAAAGACGCTTGCTAGCGCAGTTAGCGCTGATGCTAAAACACACTGACCTCCAGGCGGAGATACTCGTTCTGCTCTTTGGACAGAAGGCTGAGGATGGAGCTGCTGCGTTTGCGGGTCCGGACCAGAACCTGGACCTGAGTGTGTCGGGCCGGGAGAGCGAAGGCCAGCTGGAAGTGAACGTGGCTTCGGCCGTCAAAGGAATACTCCGGAACCTCTATGGAGAACAAACGTATAGACAAAAACATCAGTGGCCAGTGGTGCAAAGTACTTGAGTAAATGGACTGTTACTGAAGTACTTTTTGGCTTTTGTACTTGTTAAAAAAAAACAACAACAAATGGGGTCAAGTAGAGAGTAAACTTTCTTGAGTATCTGTAGTCTTTATTCCACTACATTCGAATGGACCAACCGTTACTCGCTACATTGTGATTGTGTGCAACAAGTCGGCATCTATTTCTACCATGATTAATTTCTTGGATGGACGAGATGATGTCGCCATCTGCAGGATGCTGAAGGTACTGGATGCTGTTTCTCAGCTAAATCACGTGAATTAAGTGGTTGTGCAAAAACATTTGAGCACATTTTGAGTATGACTTTTTGTTTTTTTTTTTTAAACCTTTTTCTGTTTTGCCATTTTGAAACACTGAGGTGTTAAATTAAATGTTTATATTAGAAAATAAAACCTCACAAAAAAGTTTCTTGTTTTTCACATTTCTTGGTGTTATTGAGCCTAAAATCAAGTCAAATACTTAAGTTCTTTTAACATTGGAAACGTTACTCAAGTCTTCTTGGAATTACCAACTTGTAATGGAGACATTTTTATTTTAAAATGTTACATTTTTGAAAAAAAAAAAAAAAAAAAAAGCTTTTATCAATGAAAATAACGTTAAACTAATCAGAAATACATTCTATACATTGCTACTGTGGTAAATAACTATTCAAACTGAAAAGTTAAACACTTCAGTGTTTTAATGAGACAATGTGTTGTGTTGTTTCATCATGTCGGAAAGATAATTGTATTGGATAATTGTAAAGCCCTTGCTTGATCATGACAGCACTGCTGGAAACTGTTTAGCTGGTTAAAGAAGCTAGAAAACAGACTTTCCTTTCAGCAGGTTGAGAATCTGGAGCATCACATTTGTGTGGTCAATCAAACGCACAAAACGTCCAGAAATAGAGAACGTTCTTGAGAAAGTGTCACAGTCTATCCTTGTTCTTAGAAAACAAAGTGTGACTTTTCAAGGAACACACAAAATTGTCTAGGTGACTCCAAACCTTTGACTGGTAGTGAATCCTAAAATGTACTTTTGTAACATTTTGGAACCTTAACATAAAAAAAAAAAAATATTTGTCTTTCCTTGTGTTCACTGACTGTCATGCTGTTCTGTCTAGTAAGTTTCTCTATATAGCCGGTGTAGACATCTACTGTAGCCTATTGTAGACAAATTGCTTCACTAGCTGCTTTTTTTTGTAAGTTTTTTTTTTTTTTATTGTAAGCTTTGGATAAAAGTGTCTGCCAAATGACTGTAAAGTAAAGTAAAGAAAAAATGTACTTTTACTCTTTACACTTCTGCAAGTGTGGCTTTTGCAGTTCAAGTTCAAGTTCAGAGCGTTTGTTTCAAGCGTCTCAAAGTGCACAAACCTAGCGTCAGCAAATCACGGGAGGATTAGTAATTACCCTTTTCACACTGATGCCCGCTGTACCCGGGTATGCACTGGCAGCTGAAAGAGCCCCACTCGCCGTGACAGCGCCCCCTAGTGCCACACGAGGGAAAGCCCATGTTCACACAGCTGCTGTCAGTGGTCATGCAGCCCGGCGCGCTGCCCGAGGAGTCGGCTGGCACGCCCAGGTCATACACCTGCCAACCAAACAGGAAGTGAAGACACAGTCAACACTCTGGATCCTTGAGCTGAGAGGGAGGGTCGTAATCGTGCCCTGAGCCGGGCCGAGGGGAAGTGGGAGGAGCCACACACGCCGATCTTCAGTGACGAGAATTTCATTACGAAAAAAACACAACTTACAGGAAGAAAAATAAAAAGAAATCTCCTCAAAACAGGAGTAACAGTTACCTAGACCGTCAAAGTGCTTTACGTTCAGACCCCAAATATTTCTCCTAAACGCAGAAAGGTCAACTTGCACAATAAAAACGCGTCTTTGGTTCAACCGTTGATCGAAATCACCTTCCAACCCTCCCTCACATTAAAATGGAATGGCTTTTATAAGACAATATTTTATTGTATTTTTTATCACTTGTATTTTATTCGTAATTGATCTCTCTTTTTATTGTATTTTATTGCTTTTGTATTCTTGTATATTGTATGCATATAGTATGTATATTGTATTCTTGCTTTTGTGCTTATTTTTTATCCCATATCTTAATTTTTTTTTTATCCGTCACCCCACCCCCCATGTTAACATGCCGGACGATTGCAAAATACATTTCACTTCACGTCGTTGAAAAATAATTGTGGATGTGACAAATAAAATTTGAAGACAGTTTTCCCGCCTAAACGAATTGGGTGGTACCACATTTAATCCGGAGGGGGTACAGGAAATAACACTAAATCTTTCAAAATTAACTAAATCTAACTGAAATCTTACAAAATTACCTTAATCTAAATAAGGAATAAAATAGAATTAGCCAAATCAATACACAATACATACATCTGCAAACCAACAACACCCACTAACCCCGAAATGTACTCAGCCCAAGCTTTTAAAATGGCTGACAGAAAGTGGAAGTAGAAAGTGGACAGGAAGTGGCAAGTCTGCTGGAAAATCTCACATTTTCTAATAAAATAATTTAAATGTCTGCATTTCCTTTCCCGCAATTTGAAAACCTGCAGTGATCTGACAAATAAAATGTTGACTGTTACAAATCAATAAAGGGTGAACATGTTAAACATTAACTTGCTGCTGGAGAACGAGGAAAGAATGAAATGTTCTTTGGGCATTTTCTCCTGCCAGACGTAATTAATGCGAGGATAATCAGCGGGTCACGGGCACTTAGACGAGCGCCAGACGAGCGCCGCACTCCATATTAGCGCCGCGCGGAAACCTTGAGGCCTGAGATTCCTGCTACAAGTGAACAACCACGCACCACATTAGATCCGCTTTCTCTTTCATCTGATCACTGGCATGTATTCATGCCCACTTCTCACATTCAGGAAGACACACACACACACACATAAGATCGGTGAGTTTGAACCCGAGTCTGAATTAGCAGCACTCAGTGAAGATGAAGAAGGCTTTTAAGCAGAGTTTAGATGTAGTTCAGCGTGTGGAAGTCACTACTCCAGCGTGTCCTTGTTCTCCCGCGCCAGTCTGGATGATTTATTGACACTTATTACAAAGCGACAGTCTTCTGATCACACACACACATGCTGTTGCTGCACGTTTAAAGCAACACGCACACACACACACACACACACACAAATGTAATCATGCATACATATGATGATAAAGTATATCTCTATTTCATACACACACACACACACACACACACACACACACACACACACACACACAAACACATATATTTGTATAGTAACAAACTCATAGTGATATACGTACACACATTTAGTCACACACTCACACACATGATCATACAAACATACATGTAATTTCCCACACACACACACACACACACACACACACACACACACAAATCATCACACCTATAGTGTTAAAATAAAAATCACACACATATACAGGTGTTTTGCTCTCTTTAACACACACACACACACACATCACATCAGATATAGTGTCTCTCTCCCACAGTCACACACACACACACACACACACACACACACACACACACACACACACATTTGTA
Organism: Paedocypris sp. Pulau Singkep; assembly: GCA_017309775.1. Classification (NCBI taxonomy): domain Eukaryota; kingdom Metazoa; phylum Chordata; class Actinopteri; order Cypriniformes; genus Paedocypris; species Paedocypris sp. Pulau Singkep. The sequence goes on from MU204179.1 coordinate 1,264,659, forward strand.
TAATCAAAAACTCATAGTTATATACTTCACACACGTCACACATCCACACACATACATATGATCATAAAAACATACATATAATTTCCCACACACACACAAATCATCACGCTTATAGTGTGATGAAAAAAACACATACGTATATGCACGTGTTTCGCTCTCTTTAACACACACACACACACACACACACACACACACACACATTTAGTGTCTCTCTCATACACAGTCACACACACGACCATTCACCTCACAGCAAACTCACATTTGAAGTGTGAAGTTATGTACACACATTTAGCCACACACATACATATAATCATAAGTGCATACTTCATACACAAATCATCACACATATAGTGTATAATCACACACATACTGTATGTAGTTTCTCTCTACAACACACACTAATCTCATAATTAGTGTCTCCTCACACCCAGTTACACACAGTAATCACGTATATAGTGTATCACTCACACGCACACACACACACGCACACACACGTTTGTTTACAGATGTTTTGTAACGAAAAATTCTTGCACTCTTGTATAGTGATGCGCATATTCGTTCACACACTCACACCCAGTCACACACTTGCACACACATATTAATCATAAAGAACATGACAACTGCATTGCACCACGGTAACATGTTGCATTATGGGTAGAGCTTGATCATTAAGAAACACGTTTGTATTTATTTTGAAGATCTCCTTTACCAAAGTTCTACTAAAACTGTGACTCCGCTGTTTCCCGTCACTGGGCTGGAGCGTCTCACCTTGCTGTCCACCATCAGGTTCCTGATGCAGCCGGTGAAGTGCTTGTGCTGGAGCTGCGGGTAGATGTACGGCAGGTTCTCATTCACTCCTCCAAGCTGAAGAACCTGAGTCACATTCAGATGCCTGGAAGAACACAACACGTTAATCCCCCTCAGGGCTATCTCGGTTTATTTGACCTTAAAGATGGAGATGACGGAGCCATCAATAATTCAAGACAGTATTGGACATATGGATCGCACATAGTTGTAGATGGAATAGTAAGGAGAAGAGAAAGAGATGTGTGAGGATTCTCTTGTTGACTAGAATTATATTAGCTGAGCTGCTTTTTCAAAATATTGCCATTTTTTGCAGTCATTCTATACAATGCCATTGTATTCATGTGCATACAAATTATTAGGCAAAGTGTGAAACGTCGACATTGTCTTGACCTAGGCATTGTATAGAATGACCAGCACATCATACAAACTGTTTGTATTGAAAAGACTTTTGATGTTGAAAAGTCTAAAAACTGAAAAAGAAACACTCATCAGAAAAACAAAATAATTGGAAGCACAGTTTAAAGATGTTATTGTAATTTCAAAATTATGGTTATACACATATCTGTAACCCTTATTGGTGTCGTATCTACGTAATGTAAAAAAAAAAAAAAAGAAAGAAAAAAGAAAAAAAAAAAACAAGAATTTTGCAAATTAAATTTTTCATTCACTTTCATTTTTGGGATAATCAAAAAAAATAAAAGAATGGGAAATGTAAACAATTTTTATATATCTGATTTTAAGTTCATTTTGTTTATTTTTCTATTTCATCTTTTTATAGTTTTTGCCATGTTTATTGTATTGCTGCTGGACTCGGTGAGAAACACATTTCGTTGTGCGATATACAATGACAATAAAGTCTCTTATGTCTTACATATCTACATCGTTGTGATCTCGAAGGTTAACCAACTTCTAGTTCAGTGCTATTTCGTGACCTTTATTAGTATTGTCTGTATATAACAAAATCCATGTTTTCTTTCTTTGGCAATCTCAATCTTATCGGTGTCATCATCATTTCGGATGTCAACTGATTTCTCGTATGGTTGACTTTTGTCGAACATATTTGGACAGGAATTGAAGAGGAATCAGCTGATTCCACACTCTGCCTGTTCTTTTTCAGTCATTGTACAGAATGTCAAGAAGATGTGTGAAATCTGATGCGTTTTTTTAAACTTTGCCAGAGACGTTTCAAGCAGTTTTTTATAAAATGCCTGAATTTACACACTGACAAGAACTGACGTCAAAGACAAACATGACAAAACAAACTCTGGAAGCTCTAGGCCTTCTAGATAATGGAGATCTTGACACAACTTGGACACTTTTAGACTAAACACCATAAAAATAAACGAGCAGTGTCCATTACTTGTCCAGATTTGGTGTGACACCAGTGACTTCACAGGAAGTGTGATCTTCAGTGGTCAGCCAGCTTCCCACTCCCTCCATCTCCATGATGGTGGCTCCTGCGCACCGGTCCAGGGTGAAGCGAACCTCCTGGACAAGAGCAAAGTCATCAGCATCTTTCTCACCAGTGCTTAGCGTTGCCTTAAAGTTCGGCCCCAAAGAACTTCTCCGAATCGCAGCGAGTCTGTATTCCACCAGCGTTGCCTTTAGTTGGGGGTCAATTGGAAGGCACAAAACATACTGCTAAAAAATTCAATGAAAGAACCCAATTGGCAGAGGCGTACGCACCGGTCAGAGCGGCAGAGAATGTGAAATTTCATCTGACTTGTTCATGTTTTATATATCCAGAGTCTCTGAGAATCCAATCAGAAGTAAACAGTGCTTTTTTTCGTCTATAATGGATGTTGGAAGCACGTCAAGATTGTTTTTCAGTTCGGTGAAAAGCATCAGAAATTGTGAAGTATCTCGATGCGCCAGTGCTAATTTATACACAATAGCGCGTGTCCTCGTTTTTCACGGACTCCTAACAAACAAGTGGTCTGATAAATCGATGCTTTGGAGGAAACTGATTAGAATCTAGCGATCAAATCGAGTCGTTTGAAGAGACAACACTAAGAACAAATTTAGCTATTAGTGAATTTCAAAACTCTCATTCTGTGATTGGTCGGCCACCAATCCAGGGCGTGTCCTGCCTTGGGTGGCCCAGAAATGGAAAAGTGGATTGGAAATGTCATTATTGAATGCACAATGACTGACATATTAGCAAACGTGTGAAACGTCCTCATTATTTTAACCTAGACATTGTATAGAATGACCAGCACATCATATGAAATGTTTGTATTGAAAAGACTTTTGATGTTCCGTCTAAAAATGGAAAAAAAAACGGAAACGAAAATGAAAAACGAAATGAAAAGAATCAGAAGCACAGTTTAAAGTTAAGTCCTGTTGAAGATGTTATCCCAATTTCAAAATTCTGGTTACACACGTAATGTTTAAAAAAAAAAAAAAAAAAAAAAAAGAATTTGGCGAACTTAAATTTGCATTTTTTTGTTTTAATTTTTGGGATGATCAGAAAAGTAAACGAACCATTATATAATTTATACACAATAGTGTGTCCACATTTTCCACAGACTCCAAGCTAACAAGTGAATTACAAAACCCTCATTCTGTGATTGGTTGGCCACCAATCCAGGGCGTGTCCTTTCTGGTGGCCCAGAAATGGAAAAGTGGAAGGGAAAATCCATTATTCATACAAGAACATAAACGCTAACGGTCCCTGGAAACTCGTTTGTACAGCGCTGTGACCTGAACCGTTTTTTATTCTAATTTGTTAAACAATTCTTTATCTCATAAAGCCGAAATAACACAAACTAACACAATAAAGTTGTGTCTGGCCTATTGCACCTCTGTCTTTAACTCTCTGCGGAGACTGAAGCCTCGGGCCTGCTGTTATTAAACACAGAGCACGTTAAGCGCTGCGCAATGTTTGTTCACACGAGCAGGAAGCTGAAATTCTGTTTGTATTGAACAATAAGCGGGATAATTTCAAGCAATTTCAGACTGACCCTGAGGCGGCGTCCGCACCAGCGAGACCAGCAGACAACGCAGCGAGAGACGGAACCAGCAACACAGCGCGGAGCTGTCTGGCCATTTACCAATAAACGGACATTTAAAAAAAAAAAGTGAAAACTTTTAACAATTGTGATATTATTGAACTTTTTAAGCTAGGCTAATTAGCACAGTTTTACTGTACCTAATGACGAGACTCATTTGTTTAATGGCTCTTAAGACTGTCTGAGTCTATCTGGTTCTTCTCTATTATGCATCGTTTTATTGGGAGTTGGTTTTATAAGCTTCATGTATTATGTTTATCTAGTTTTAAAGAGGTTTAATTTATTTATGTTGTATCTGTAAAGCACTGTTTCAACAAAGTTGATTTTAAAAGTCCTCGTTAAATAAAATTACAATTACTTCAACTTACAGTGTTTGATATCATAGGACATGCCTTTACATTTCCTGATTGGCTGATGAAGAATTTAACAAATAATTAAATAATCATGGTTCAAATATGATGGTCCAATCAATAACCTGTCATATCTATCTATCTATCTATCTATCTATCTATCTATCTATCTATCTATCTATCTATCTATCTATCTATCTATCTATCTATCTATCTATCTATCTATCTATCTATCTATCTATCTATCTATCTATCTATCTATCTATCTATCTATCTATCTATCTATCTATCTATGACCCTTTAAAGTCAAACCATTGATAAATCCTAAAAGTGTGTGATGTGCCCCAATTAATGAAAAAAAAAAAAATAGTTTGTTTGCCACATTTACCGTGACCAGTTTCACAAGCGCTCGACAAACAAAAGCTTCCTGCAGTTTCCTTCCACGTCAGCTTCAGCTTCCTCTGTGTGTGTGTGTCGCGCGTCCCTCAGCTGGCCCTCTGATTGGCTATTGATCGATTCCACCTCAAGTGACCTCCAGTCATCCAATCGGTAAGCGCCGCACGCATTAATATTTCCCCTACATTTATACTGCGCTATCAGAGCCTCTGCTGACCATCTCCCCAGCAGATTGTGTCGCTCTCAACACACCTCACGATCATCGGCGAGATAATCAAGACAGTCTGGGTTGGTAGGTGTGTGTCCAGTCTTAGCTAACACTTACTTTGCTGTTGCTCCTCACGTCCAGCCTGTGCCACCGTCTGTCCGCCACGTTGACGTTGCCCGGCAACTGCAAAACCAATGTGCCCGAGCCGTGGTTGATTTTCAAGGTGGGGGTGCCATCGATTAGTTCTGGGAGAGAAGGACGCAAAGGCGGTAATAAGATCACGCAGATGGGTATAACACACACGAGCAGAGCTTAAAACAAGAACACCGACCACGTCAACAAAAGCAAATGAGACAAGCCGTTGACTAGCCGACGCGTGGCAGACTCTCAAACATTGCCGTTTTGTTTCACATTACAGGGTCAAGTAAGCAGCGCAGCAATTATGATTATGCCGTCTCTAGCTGTAATAGGAAAAACATATTACGGAAAGTTCTCCATTGTCTGAGTTAGTCGATTGGCAAATTAAAAATTAATGAAGCCGTCCCTAACCTTCCTGAAGCTGCTGTAGTCTGACAGACGCTCGCATTTGAGAGTATGGATGGAAAAGAGAGCGAGGGTACCGTAAAACTTCTAATAGAACACCATGGCGGTGTCATTTTCCAACTCTTCCATCAAGGTGGCGCTCTATTAGAGGTGGCCTTCTACTAGAGCAGGGGTGGGCAAACTTTTTGATTCGCGGGCCACATTGGGTTCTAACATTTGACAAAGGGGCCGGACTGAGGTTCCTGGTCGAGCAACTGTCAATCACATTCTCACCAGCCAAATGTAGTGCCAGAAGTCCAATTGAAGAAAAAAATGAAATGAAGAAAAAAAATCTGAAGCGAAAAAAAAGTTTCAAACCAAAACATAAAGATTACAAGTAACGTAAATGTGAAGTACTTTCGCTTCTTAGAAATGTAAGTTTTTGGCATCTGATTGCACAAATGGCCCCCGGGCCTTAGTTTGTCCACCTCTGTACTAGAGGATGAAGTTTTCAACATTTTGGACAATTTTTGTTTCAAAAGTTTTTCACTTCACACAATGACTCGTCTCACTTTTTCAGAGCATTTCTGAAAACTACAGGCAGCAATAGCATTGATTAATGTGTGATTAGATTTTTTTGACTTCGTGTTAGTTATTTATTATAATTGTTAATTATAAGTTCAACCTTCCGTGTAAGGAACACAAAACGTGAATATATGCATATTTAAGGGTGGCTGTCTATTTTTCAACCCTTTCGTCTTGGTGGTGTTCTACTAGAGGTTCCGTTCTACTAGAGGTTTTACGGTATATTGATATATACCAACAGCTACAGAACACCACAGCGTCGGACACAACCGATGCTCAAGTCTTCCCTTCTTCTTCAGCATTGTGCCATCAAGAAAACAACTTTTCTTGAGCTTTCTTTTATCGTCCAACCTGTTTTTTTTAAATCGACTTTGCTGGTGAACGCACTTATCCGCGGCTGAATCACTAAAGCCTTTGTTATCGGCAAAAATAGTGGGTTTGATTCAGAGGAACGCCTAAAGTGGTTGGAAGTGTAACTACAGAGCAGCGACTCGCAAAAACAACCGCGTCAAGCTTCTCAAAAAACATCGAGGCTCTTCATTAACTCAAATCGATGGCGGACTCTCCAGACGGATCAGGCCGACTGAAGCCCGCGCTCTCTCTCGTCCATCTGTGTTTTATTCTCTCCGACAGTCGAGCTGTCCTATTATTTCATGCGCCGCTCTCTCTCTCACTGAGAGTTTTGGAAGGGAAACGTCTTCCCTCGTTCTCTCTTGTCGTTCGCCGCTCAAGCGAGTCATGAGTGCTGAGGGACTGCTTCGCTCCCTCTCTCTCGGTAGAGCAGCTGTTTGCTTAGCACTTACACTGCTGATATATACACGTAGATATATAACGGAGGACATGAGGTTGGCTGAGGTCAGAGTGGAAGATGCTCAGGATAGATACAGGTGGAAAAGGATGATTCCCTGTGGCGACCTCTGATAGTAGTAGTAGAAATGTTAAAGTAGTAGTGGTAGTAGAGAGAGAGAGAAAGCAGGCATTTCAGACAGGAAAAAAAACAACAAACAGAAGGTGAAAAGAAAAGTTAGAGGGACAGATAGAGAAAAAAGAGTGAGAGATAATAAGAGGAAGAAGAGTGAGAGCAAGAGACAAATACAGAGGGAGTAAGAGACAGAGAGTAGGAATGAAGAAGAGAACAGAAGTGAGAGTGAGAGAAATGTAGAGATGGAGTGAGAGACAGGGACAAACAATGAGAGAGAAAGAGAGAGAGAGAGAGAGATAAAAGGAAAAAGAGAGGAAAAAAATACACAAAAAGAGTGGTGGTAGAACAATTAAATGAATTGAGAGAATGAGAGAATGAGAGAATTAAAAAAGAAGAGAAGTGAGAGAGGAGAGAGAGATAATTTTTGAGGGAGAGACTAGATAAAATAGACAAAAGAAAAAAAAATTAAAGTGTGAAAGAAAAGATGGGAGGAAAAAATGGAAAGATAGAGGGAATAGTGAGAAAAATAAATGAACAAAGAGAGAGGGGGCGAAAAGGGCAAAAAAAGAGAGTGACGGTAGTACAATGAGATTTATGTATAGAGAGGACTGACAGAGGAAAAAAAGAGAGAGATAGAAACTAGACATTTATAAAGAAAGATAGAGAGGGAGAGGCGAAAGAGAGAGTTAAATAATCCAACAAATCAATAATTCATTAAACAATAATCCTACATTTAGTTTTTATCACGGCCATTTCTGTAGGGTGTCATCAATTATTGAGTCTTCTCCCAGCCAACTCCTGATGGAGTCAAATTAATGAGCGTTAAATAACACCACGAGTGTCTGAGCCGGAGCTTCTCACAGGGAAGCCCCCGAGACCAGACAGACAATGTCTTCTCAGGATGACATGACATTTCAGTTGAAGTGCAGATGAATCAAGGTGGACGAGTGGAGAACTAACGGAACGAAAGAAGGAAAAACACCACAGATGGGAAAAGCCTCAGCAGAACCTCAGGAGTCGGAAAAATGCCGTAATTATTGGAATTTTAATCCAAAAACGCTGGAAAACCCAAGAACGGACAGTGTTGTCCCAACTCCGGACCCCCGTTATATACAAATGGCCGACTAGAAGGGAAACGCAGTAATTAGTTTGGGACGGGTACGTTAAATGCCAGTCGCAGGGGGTCTACGCTATCTGCTCCTCATTGCTAATTCATGGTGGTCTCTCCACCACATCACTGCACATTAATCCCGCTGTCAGCTGGAGGGGAGATGAAGGGAGACCCCTCCCCCGATGCCCACCAGGCCGAGGAATGGCTTGGTTCCGGGCTTCCTGAGAGAAACGCAGCAGGGAAGATGCCAACGGTTGGAAACCCCACCTAAGTGTCTTTGGGCAAGACACAACCCCAAATGCCCCCCGGCATTGGCTCGGGCTGCCCACTGCTCCGGGTTTGTGTGGGTTCACTTCACTGTGTATGTGCACATCACGATATTGAAAAAAATATGGGATATTACTGTTGAATAATACGATAACGATATTGCCTGCGATATTACAAATTCCCATATAAAAAAAATAATAAAACTAAATTAGTCTAAAAAGTAAAAAAACTAAAAAGTAAATCTAACCAAAACAAATCTGATTCCTTAAGCTTAATATTATACACAAATTTGGACCAAAATTCTGCCTAATTGGACCAAATAAACTGGATTCTGATCAGTGGCTCGTGGGACTGAGACGTAGCAATTCTTATTGTAAATTCAGTGTTGACACAGATGAAAGTGAAAGTAATTTTGGAAGGGAAATAAAAGTCCCTAAGTACTTGCTCCGGCTCAAGTTCTGACTCAACATTGTGATCTTATCATGACACATGGGAGTTTGTGTTTGAACGTTCAATAAACTGTTGCATTTTCTGAATATTCTTATCACATCTGGAATATCTCCAATTTTGGTGTCATGCTGGCAATACGTCTGCGCGTCTTGAACATTTTCATTTATATGTGTTTTTTTATTTTTTTTATTGACATCTTATTTTGGTGAACACTTTATCCAGCTGGACTTTTAATCCGGATTAGCCAAAATCCACTCTGCTTTTTTCTAGTCTTAACAGCTTTTAATTGAGAGTGTATTAACATAGTAACAACTAATAATAAAACATAAATTCTATTTTCTTCTCTCTTATAACACACACACCCCCACACACACACACACGCGTAAAAATTATTCTTCTTCAGGCCCGAAGCAGTTACATTCAATTTATTGACAATATTTATGTATTCTATCTATTTATTCTCAGTCTAATTGGCATTGCACTGAAAACAGTGTCTGTTAATTTAATCATTGCTTAATATTGAAATTGATAAAAAAAAAACTCTTTATTTACATCATTTAATTTTTTGTATTTTTTCCTTTTTTTTCCTTCTCTTCTCCAGTGCCAAGACGCAGCAACAATGTTGGCGTTTTGCTGTTCCAATATTTCTCTTTTATTACTGGTTTATTTGTATGAAAGACATGATGTTTGCAATCTCATACACACACATACCGTACACACATAATTAAATGTGTGTGTGTGTACAAGCATTTAAAGCGAAAGTGAGGCCCCACTATGATATAAATGCTAGTGTGTGTGTGTGTGTGTGTGTGTGTGTGTGTGTGTGTGTGTGTGTACTATAGATATAATATTATCCTTCTCTCATTCATTTAGACTCTTAAGCACAAGATATACAACACTCAAAAAAAAACAAAAAGCGATACAAATATTCCCAACAAAGAAGAAATCCATAATTTCCACACTAAGTGCATGCAAAAACCCAACGCCTCTCTCTCCGCATCATCTCAGACAAAAAAAAAAGAAAGAAAAAAACACGGTCGGAAAAGGTTTGCTAATGAAACGGCTTAATATTCAATAAGAGTCCTTAATCAGCAGAATTAGATTTGTCCGTCTAATGTGTCCATTGATTTGAGATGTACACCATTCACATCTTTGTCTAACCTTGAATAGACGGAGAAGCTGAAGATGTCAGGATTGCCATTTTACCCACAGCCATCAATAGGAATTAATTGGACAAAAAGGTCAAAAGCTTTATGGAGAAACTGAATCCGGCCTGAAATAAATGATATATTAAAAGAAAACGTTATTTTGCAGGAGCGTAATAAAGGGCGTTGTGTAATTCACAGGCCACGTGAGAGTTTCAGACGCGATGAAAGGCGAATCCGAGCTTGTTTCAGCTACGCCTCGAGCCATCGGGATGATGTGTGAACTACCAGGAGCAAAAATATATGCACGGCGTAGTAAACACGCAGCTTAAAAGGGAAAGTGCTGTTTATTTAAAGTCATTCACACAATTATTTGAATATCAATATGGCTGAATGGTTTCATGCCCCATTTGTTTTCTACCTAGCAGCCGACGAGAAGACACGTTCTGGAATTTCTCTCGATTTGTCGACTTAAAAAAACTCTCAGTTGACAATCAAAGTTCTTGTCTGAAGGCAAATGATAGCAAAAGGTTCAGCGGATTTAAAATACATTTATAAGACTTTTATTCTGCTTTTGCAGCTACATGGTGGTGTGGTGCAGTGATTTTAGCGTCATAATTTCCGGCCCTCGCACCTTTTAATACAGTAAAATATAAATTGTCTATTATTAAAACAAACAATTATAATTTGTTAATTGCTAATTATTAAAAAAAAGTAATGTAATATAGTCATATATACAATCATGTATACAATGACAAATCAAACAAAACGTTGCATTATTGCTAACGCTGGACAAGCAAAAAAAAAAATTAAGATAACAATAATTTAAGATCTAAAAAAAAATAATAATATTCCTATTATAGTTCTAATATGATATTCCTAAAATATTCCTAATATGCTTTGTCATATTTTCTTTTTGCTTTGTCATTTATTTCTTCCAACTTCACCACTTTAACCGTCACTTTAACCAACAATTTTTTAACACGACACGTTTCAGAACGTTGAACAACTTAGAATCAGTAAAAAGACAAAAGTCAATCATCTTCCAAAATGATGTCGCATCGATGCAATAAACTTTGCGCACCTTTAGAGCGAGAGCACTACTGCCACCTAGTGTAGTGGATGTCAAAATGACAATTTATAATAAAAATCAAGAGCACCTTGGCAAAATAACACCAACCCTGAAAGAAAACAGGAACCAAACAACAGTCATAAGGCTTCGTTTTGATGATTGAAATACAGTTTATAGCTAAAATTTCGCCTATGATCGGATCCAGTTCTGAGAACGTGCACTTATCCGGATTCCACTGTATGATTTCTTTTTCAAGCACTTCATTTAAAATTCAAGAATTTTCAAGGCCTTGAAACCACATCATTGAAATTCAAGCATTTAAGGATTTCAAGCTCCTGTAGGAACCCTGCAAATTATCCACAGGTGCGTGTGTGTGTGTGTGTGTGTGTGTGTG
>MU204179.1:1275998-1294427 GCA_017309775.1 Paedocypris sp. Pulau Singkep
TCGGATCCAGTTCTGAGAACGTGCACTTATCCGGATTCCACTGTATGATTTCTTTTTCAAGCACTTCATTTAAAATTCAAGAATTTTCAAGGCCTTGAAACCACATCATTGAAATTCAAGCATTTAAGGATTTCAAGCTCCTGTAGGAACCCTGCAAATTATCCACAGGTGCGTGTGTGTGTGTGTGTGTGTGTGTGTGTGAATGTGTGTCCTGCTCTGTGATTGGTTGGCCACCAATTCAGTGTCTGTATGGAACGCCATGCCAACGTGATTGGCTCCAGCTCCCCGTGACCCAGAAAAAGAAAAGTGGTTGGATGGATGGACTTGGCAACATTGTTTCACACGGATTGTTATGCAAATGATCTGGCGAAACACAGGTGTGTGAGTGTCCCGCATCATTGTCGCAGCATCAGAGTCAAAACGCTCTTTAACAAGAAGAGCGGAGGCGTAAAACTGGCAGGCCACAGAGCAATGATAAGGTTTAATAGGGCATAGTGAAGAGCAGCGGCGGGTAATAAGCTCTGATAGACTGAAGGACTAAAGAGGAAAACTAATGCGTGAAGACACATTGTGGCTGCACTTGGTCGGCCATTGTGTTGTACAAGTCATCATTATTCATCACTCAGATTTCCTGCTTCGTTCCACCTTTCTGTTCAGACACCATCCTCCTTTCTGACCCAGACGGGGGCTTTTTTTATTTTCTCTCTCTCTCTCTCTCTCTCTGCATTTAATTCACGTCTGTGCAGCGACTCGGCGCTTCTTGCAAATCTGCAGCGCTCTTATCTTTTTAAACTGTCACTCTCTTCTCTCTCCCTTCTTGCCAATTTCAGAGTCGATCGTTTTTCTGCTCGACACTGTTTGACACGTATCGTTTTAGGAAATGTCCAATCTAACGCGACTCCGACTGCGGGGCTCGACACGCACTTGAATAACAACACAAGGGCAGCGACACCAAGCTTCAGGATTTCGCATAATTTTCAAACGCGATTTGAAAAAATTGTCGAGGTTAATAATCCATCTTTTATGGATCCATCAAGTGGTAGAAATCAGCACTACAGCAGCTGCTTGTTTTGGTCATGTGATTGCTCAGGACAGGTGCTGACACATGACTCGTTATGTCGGACTACATTACCCACAATTCCATGCCCTAAGAGAAAATGGTGGAACAAAGTCATTCTGATAACAGAGTTCCAAGGACTGACATAACTTTAATTAGGGAAATACTTAGAGAGTAAAACTATATCAAAAATCAAAAATCGTAATACTGTAAATTAGAAATTTAAATACTATTTTCTATTATAATGTCACATATTAATCTTTACATTTTAAGTGCTTTGGGAGATAGATTTGAGTCATATTTTGGCTGGTTATTGAAATAATCACTTATTAACATTTTAGCAATTAGCCAAACATTTCCTGAAACAGTATTCAGATTGTATTTTACTTGTACTAAAGTTGGGCTAAACATCAGCAAGAAAGATGAAAAACAAGAAACACCTCAATGTTTCTTTATTGAGATGGGGTTTCGATACAATGATAATTTCTTTTGTTGAATTTCTTTTTCAACTATAGAAATGAAATTGAACACCTCAATGTTTCGAAAAGACAGAACAAAATAGATGAAACTAAGAGTCTGATTCCGTCAAACTCAAATGTGCAAAAAAGTGCCATCACTATTTCTGCGCATCCAGTACTTTCAACATCCTGCAGATGGCGATATCACCTCGTCTGCCAGTGAAATTAACCGTGATGCTGACTTGTCACACACAATCACAAAGTAACGTAAGAATCTATTAAAATGTAGTGGAGTAAAGAGTACAGATAATCAAAAATGTCGTCAAGGAGAGAGTATAACTAGCTTGCATTTCTGATAATCAGAACAAGTACAAAGTACCCAAAAATACTCAAGTAAAGTAAACAAAGTGCATTTACTCCTGCACTTAACACCCCTTCCGTATTTATGGGTCATTGTATTTACTGTCCTAATATTCCCAACTCTCCAGACTGGCAGCTTCCGCATATCAATATTTTAATGAGCGAGGGAATCAGCCATATTTAATGCGGATGAACCCACTGCTAATGCTATGAGGACCACTGGTTGACCCTAATGGACATGTCCTACTATCCTCACAAAGGCTTTGAGCACACGTTTGGCAGGGGAAGAATAACGCCACTGGGCTCTTCTCAGGGTCTGGCCTTTATCCAGTGAAGAGCATCGCTAGCTAGACACGCCGGACGATGCTTTGCTTCCAGCTTCATAACACTCAAGCGCGGACGATGGAGTTTCAGGCAAAGTTTGATGAATCTAAAGTGAAAGCCAATGTGGTTTGGAGCTCCGGGCTCAACGTCTTCAGGAACCTTTAGGATAAACTGAAACAGAGACCGTCAACCATCAGTGTCTGACCCAGAAATGCTCGACGGAATCAAAATTGAGCATTTAACTAATTGTTTATGATTATGCTTTTAGCTGGACTTTTAACTGGACACTTCAGGATTATTTTGCGGATCACTGAGAGTCAGTTTCGGGTATTTTTTACTCACTTTTTGTATTATTACTCATTTTCACGTTATTTCTTTGTATTTTTATCTTCATAATTTTGTATTTTTATTCATATTTAATATTTATATCTACTGTATGTTATTGTAATTCTATTCTTTAACTCCTTTTTATTGTAATTCCCTTTTGCACATTTTATTGTATTTCCCCCATTCCAATGTTTAAATGCTGGATGATCCAAAACACTTTTCACTGTGTCGTACCACGTATAATACGCATGTATGTGACGAAAAATATTAAATCTCTATTTAAAGGCCATTTCAACTTCTTTACTTTACTTTACCAGACGTGTAATGTACTTCAGTAAACTTTTTTGTACATTTTGTAAACATTGTAAATATATACATTTTTTGGGCTACTTTGTACTTGGACTGAGTGTCAAAAATATAAGCAACTTTTAAAAACACGCAGTCCCAATAAATTCTAGCAATCAATAAAGTACAATTACTATGCTTGGTGTTTCAAAGAATATTTCCAGTTTCTTATTTTTTTTTAAGAAATGAATGTATTATACATATGAATACATATTGTTTACATACAAAATTTATAAAAATACCTAAAGTCACAAGTCTATTTACTCAAGTACTTCACACCTCTGTAATTTACTTTACAGTCATTTATCAGACGCGTTTATCCAAAGTGACTTACAAGTCAGTACAGTTTTTACAAATCCACACATCTCCTGCTTTTCCTGCAATCGACCTCTAACTTCTAACTGGAATCTACTCTCCAACTTCTCAACTGATGAAGGTCCGTGTGATTGAGTCACATGACACTCGACAAGACTTGTGGGAAACCTAGTCCAACAGTCCCATCCGGCCGCTATATCTCAGCAATCCTTAGTCCGTCTCTCCAGGTTGAACATAAATCAAGCTCCGTCTTATCTCACACACGTGAAGCAGATCTGACCCACAATGCTCGGCGTGAAGGCAGATCTATGGCTTCATTAAAGCGGTAAACGTGTTCACCCGCATGTAAAGACTCACAGATGAGTGACAAACAAGCCTTTACTGATATAATGAGCCTTAATGAGCAAATATGGCTGCACATGCCACGGAACTCGTGACATACACGCAAACACGGAAGAAAAAACAGTGGGTTTTCCGTGTTTCTGTTGTTAGATGGTAGCAGATCCCCTCCGGAGAACCAGGCTTGAACATAAAACTTTTTTTTTTATTAGAAACACTAAATCCTCCTGGAGATCCACTGAGGAGTCTCTTCATCTCCGACAAAAGCGGGTTTCTGTGTTCCTCGTACGCTGGAATAAACCGAACTAGAGAGGGTGTTTACCAGGCCTTGGAGCGTTAGCAACCCGTGGCTTGTTTGCGGAGCGTGCGTGTGCGTTACCTATGGCCATAAAGTCCTCAGGCTCCCATGGCTGGAGCTGGGAGAGCGGTCCACTGTAGAGCAGCAGACCATCAGCCACCTCCGTGATGAACTCCAGGGCCAGGTGACTCTCGAAGCACGGCCTTAGAGGGGGAAACCAAGCATAGCCGTTGCCATGGAAACTGTGCTTGGTCTGCTGGCACTCGGGTCCCTCGAACTGAGGCGGGCACTGGCATCTGTGTTACGTGCGGAGGAGAAAAATAAAGCCATTATTAAAAACAAACCCGTTTCACTTCCAGCGCTTTCCCCACAACGCACGAGTGAGCAAGACGGACGTTTCCCAGAATTCCTCGCACATGCGGATACACAACGTTTCCACTGATTGTTTCGCCTCAAACCTGGCGCGGTGAGCAAATTAAGACGCACAGGGGGGTTAGAGAAATACATATTTACGTAAAATAAATATAATTCACACTCCAGACCAATGATAAGAGGAGGCTAACTCCACACTTAACTTTTTTATTAAGCACTTTTGTAATTCATTTAACCAAAACAATCGAATTAGCTCTAGCTAGGTAATAAATCAAATGTAATCTAACAAAAGAAATTCAACAAAATAAAATGATCCATGTATCAAAACCCAACATAAAATGTGAAAATAAAGCCGCAGGCAGCCGTTGTGGGGTTCGAGCCTTTTCAATGTTGGAAAGCTTAATAAATGTATTTTTACACGGCACTTTCATAAAATTATATAGCTATAAATGCGCAGCTACTGATGTTTTAGTTTTTTCATTTCATCAGACCATTTGTTTATACATAACTAGACTATTTTGTGATCATTATATTTAAATACAGTTATATTCAAAAAGTTATGAAGTATAGAATTACAAAGTACAATTACTGTATATAATTATAAATAATAAATACAACAATAAAGTATTTCAAGTTAGGAACATTTTCCAAGACTGTTTCAACATCTTATCCCAGACACAGACATATACCAGGATAACAAAACATATCATAAATAAAAAAATAACAACAACAACAACACTGCCACCCTGAAGTAGAACGCCACCTCTAAAAGAGCGCCACCTTGATGAAAGAGTTGAGAATTAGACCACCATGGCGTTCTATTAGAGGTTTGATACAATACACACACGAATACACACAATCCGACTCTTCCCATCATTTCTGAGCAGCTCTTTTCACACCTCCATCTTTAGCATAAGTGATGAGCTGGAGCTCTTTCAGGTGGTATGTTCTCGCTGCCATCAGCTCAGCCTCCTCCCCAGATTGGGATGAAACGAGGATTATAGTCCATTCAGCATCACGGAGTCTCAAGCGGCATAGCAGATGAGGGCATGAGTCAAAGCGCTCGGTGACGGATCATCTCCACCTGCTCATCCCGGTCCTGATGCTGCCCACAAACCGCATCATCTCCTCAAAACGTCAGTGACAGATCCCTTTTCTTCTCGGCGGTCTTCAGATCTTGAGCCTCACTGTGTCTTTGACAAGTTGAGTGGCTGTGAAACATTCATGCACGTCTCCCGCTCTTTGTTTCTTTCCCTCTAGTCAGACTGCTCTGATTAGCAGCGCTTGTAATTGGCAGATAAAATGGAATTCGACACAGGCTGAAAGCCTCCGCAAACATGACTGACGGGAGAATTAAAGATAGTCGGACAGGTCAGCGCCGCCAATAATACAATTAAACACATCACAGGCGCTCCGGCACCACACGGCCTAATCAAAGCTATTACTATGTTAACCAAAGCTCAGCGTCAGGGTCAGTCAGACCAGACAGACACAAACAAGTTGGTGTTATTGAAGGGCGACGCGGTGGGCAAGGAGGTTCAACTTTCGACCCTTCTGAGACCTTTCTGTGTGAAGCCGGCCTGCTAACGTGGGTTTCCTTCAGGTCTCCAGTTTCACAGTCCAAAAACATCCAAATGAATCTGGAAAATTGCACATTGGTGCGATTGCCAGTGTGACTGAGTGTGTACGTGTGTGTCCTGCTTTGTGATTGGTTCTAACTTCCGACCCACAGTGGCTGGGACTGACTTAAATTAAATTATCATATATTTTTTATTTTCTTTGGTCTAAATTTGAATTGTTTTATGTATGTATTTATTTGTGTATACAATTATATATTATATATTATAATAATATATATTTCTTTTAATAATAATGTGTATATAATAAATAATAGTGTTATATTTTTCATTTTCTTTGGCTAATTTTGAATTGTTTTATTTTTTGTGTATTAGTTTTTTGTTTAAATGCTAAACATTTATATGCTTATTATTTTATTTATTACATATTTACTGTTTTTTTGCATTTACTGCATATACTTGCATTTACTGCATACATATTTATTACATGTTTATTTTTATATTTAATACCTTTTTGTATATTTTAATACTTCATTATGTAGTCATTTTATTTTCGTTGGCCGAATTATGTCTTTTTCGAATTGGGCCGGATAAAAGCAAAAAGGTAAACATTGTTACTTTAATTATTATATAAAGTTCTCATACCACGTTTCTTTGTACATTTTTATGAACACATTGAGACACACATATAAAACACAAGCCATCAATGCATCCAATAATGTTATTTTATATGTATTTTCATATATAACTCTAACAGGCACCTACTGTGAACTACAAAAAATATATCATTCTGCTTCAAATACACTATATAATCAATTGTAATCGGAAGTAAGTATTAAATACTATAATACTACAGGCTTAAACACACTGTACTTAAAATTGAGCAAAACAAGATACCTAAAATGTGTATATTTAGACACACACACGAAAAACGTAGACAGTTATTACACAGTGAGAGGGTTATTAGACAGACACACACTTGTAAACCAGGAGCAGTGGGCAGTGTCAAGCTGCATCACAGGCACCAGATCAGATTAACGTTCTTCCTCCAGGACACTTTTAAGACTCAAACCTGCAACTAGTGGCACATCCCGTAGTCGACACATTAGGCCGCACTCTAGCGATTAAACTATTGACAAAAAAAAAAACCACACAAATAAAAAAGCCGTCCCCACCACAGAGGGAACATTTCCACGGTGACTTATAGTGTTATATCTCTAGTGTTGAGTCCCAAACATCTGGTCCAGTGAGACCAATGCTTTCCCAAGATACGAATCCAGCAAGACAGACGAGCCAATCTGCCAGTAATAAGACACCATTTCAACATCCCCGATCGATACAATAAGGAACTGTCGAGGGAAACGTTCCCTTTGCTGGTGGAATCCCGTCAGGTGACCCAGGATGGAGAGAGCGGAGACGGATTCATGCTTTATTCCGGCTTTTTCCTCATATCAGGACAAACGGATGGATTAAGGGATGTTTTAAGTGGCGACGTAAAGAGGAGATGCAATTACGTGACGGGATCGATGAAAGAGAAAATGCCACGGAGCCGGTGGAGAACATTATCAAAGCTTGAAAACAGATTACGTGGAGTGGGAGAAAAACTGAAAGAAATGGAACAAGGCTTTTGTGCGGTTGAAAGCAGATTTGATCTTTTTTTATGAACAAACAATGGCTAATTTCCCCACTCCCACACACACGCACACGCACACACACACACACACACACACACACACACACACACACACACACACACACTAATAAACTAAGACAGACAAACCCACAGACACCAGCACAAACATAATCACACATATTTGAACACACAAACACGTGTTTACACTATGAATGCAAACACACACATTTTTGCGTTACTTAATCCATTTTGGATTATCAATTGTAATACACATTTTATAAGGTCAATATTTAGTTTTTTTTATCTATTAAGTATCTAGTGAAAACGTTTTTATTAAAATCCTAACAATTACAGTATATATACAATTTATGATATATCACGGTATATATTGTATATAAATATTACACTATATTGAGTAATTTTATTAACAGCGTTAATCAGTTTTTTTCCACTTCTGTTTTTTTTTTTTTTTTGCAGTCATTTTTTTTTTGACGGAGAGTTTCACTTTAAAACCTTGCCAGATAAATCTGTAGATGGAACAAAAGTATTACGTGCACAGTATTTATCAAAGCTGAAATCACGGCGCACTTCACTTATGGAAAATAATAATTATTCGTTAAAACACTGTAATATAATTTAGTAGACATGTCGTTCAATTTGTACTGTAATATTTCCTTTGTTTTTAAACATACTTACAATAAACCATCAAGGACCTCAAAATTATCTATTGGTTTATTATATTAAACATTTTTAATAATGAAAAAACACAGGGGTGTCAACTGAACTTCAAAACAATCAAAAAACAATGAGAGAACAATTACTCATTTTAAAGTTTTGCTACTGTGATTTGAGATTTTATAAAAAAAAATGCAATGTAGAAACAACTCGATGTTCCCTTAAATCTTAATCTCAACATTCCGTTTTCCGACATTTCCATACTTCACATCCATGACATCATCGTGAATGGAAACCGTAATGTTTGTTCTCTCTCTCTCTCTCTCTCTCTCTCTCTCTCTCTCTCTTTATATATATATATATATATATATATATATATATATATATATATTAGAAATATCATTTTATATTATATATATTATAAAACTCAAACAGGCCTTCAAAGTCATGGGGTCCAGTCCAAGGTCCCCACAAGTGCCCATAGGGACCCACTTTAGTATGAAAACCTTGCTTTAGGGTCCCACTTTGATATCAATGCATGTACTGTACACACACACACACTTACTAAGAGAACGGGAATATAGAGCCTAAAGTAGCAATTTCGATCCTCTGAAGCAAAACATATGGACCGTGTCACATCAAACGCCTATATTCATGCAAAATGTTTTCACAAAAATGTCTGATAAAAGGCGTCTGCGCATACAAATGTAAAAATACCCACATTTTAAGAACGACCAAACGCCAGATAAAAACAGCCGACGGCGAGAGGACACCAGAAGTTGATGTAACGCAGATGCAACATTAAAGTTGTTGCCTACGGACATTATTAGGATTAGCGGAAGGTTGAGGCCGTGAAGACCGGCACCATCAGCGCACGATATATCCATCACAAATCCTCAGCTTTACTCTCTTCTCCTAATTGAACCACTGAGATTCACATCCTCCAGATTCTACAAGGTAAAAGCACAGAAAACTATTTGGTCTTTAATCAAACACTTTCCATCTTCTCGTCTCTGTACAACAGTGAGTAGCAGGAACGGTTTTGAAGAAGAAATGAAGAAGATGATGATGATAGTAATGTTTTAAATGTGCAATATCACGTCTAAAAGGCGATAAATGTAATTTGTATAAGTGTGTACACATATGTATACATATGATAGATGATGGTAGTAATGTTTTGAATGTGCGATATCACTTTTAAAAGGCGATGAATGTGTGTACACATACAGTATGTACACACAATTATATATCTGTATTATACATTTTAAATTACGGTATATACTGTATATATGCACTGTACATGTGTGTGTTGCATATTTTTGTCGTATTAACTAATTTCTAAATTGTACACAAACACAGTATTATACACCACCGTATGCTATGTCTTATATATTATGTATATATGTGCCTGTGTTGTCTAACAAAATTCTACATTTAAATTCAATATTCAATATTCGCACATT
The DNA here is from genome assembly GCA_017309775.1 of Paedocypris sp. Pulau Singkep. NCBI lineage: Eukaryota > Metazoa > Chordata > Actinopteri > Cypriniformes > Paedocypris > Paedocypris sp. Pulau Singkep. The sequence continues at coordinate 1,285,542 of MU204179.1, forward strand.
GTTATTTACCTATATTTTGTATATTATATGTGCTACGTGTGTGTGTGTGTGTGTGTGTGTGTGTGTGTGTGTGTGTGTTGTATAACTACATTTTAAAATGTATACAGTTTTATATACCAATACTGAATTACATATGCTATAATATATGTACTGTACTGTGTGTGTGTGTGTGTTGCACAATTAAATTCTAAATTAATATAATATCTGTATATTATATATGTCATATGTATTATACTGTGTGTGTGTATGTGTGTGTTTGTGTGTGTGTGTGTTGTATAACAAAAAACACCTTTGCATACACACACTTTATTATATACCTATATTATATATGTTATAATTTGTATGCATTACATCTGCGTGTGTTTATTAACAAATGATATATTTTACATGCACATCATAGAAGGGAAGATTCATTCATTCCAGAGAAAGAGAGCTGAAAAAAGTAAAAAAAGCAATATAGGCAAAAATTATTTAGTTAATTTGCATAAATATCAAATATTTTATATAGATATACTGAACCTTATAAAGCTGTTTCGACTATCGCAGTTTCAGAAATTTGCCGACTTTTTTCATTACGTATGTATATATTATAAATAAATATATTGCTTAACATTTGTGCGTGTGTAATGTATGTACATACTGTAGATATCTGTACATTACTGTGAAGGGTGGTTTGGTAACAATACTACTATAAGAGAGGGTTTTAAAACTGTGAATACATGTTAAATAAACATGTAAATATTGTGTCCCTACTTCGCGGAATTTCAAAAAGTTCACTGTAAGTTCACAAAAATACCATTTAAAAAATCTTTTTTTTTCTTCTGTTTTTTGTAATTCCTAAAGTAATTATTTCAATCACGTCTAAGCAAAACACATGGATCATGTCATATCAAACGCCATTACTCATGCAAAACGTTATCACAAAAACGTCTGATATAGCAGAAACGTCTGTGGTTGACTTGGTCTTTAATCAAATAGTTTTCATCTTCTCTGACGTCTCCAGCAGTGTTAAGGCGGCATTAGTATTTTAAATAGTGATAATGATGCAGAGAGTATCGCGAGCATGAGCTACATCACAGCGCAGGCAAACGTGTGATTGGGATTCTAAAGGCCCAGTGGAATGCATCAGGAGGATGTGGGTTACATCTCCATCACTCCTCAACACTAATTTACCAGTGGGAAGAACAAAAATTCCCCAACGCACAAACTGCGATTAAAACACGACGCACATCTGCAAACATTTCAGATTTGATTAAGGACACGTAGGGAGCAGATGCTCTCTTGATCCGGATCAAACCGTTGCTAGCGCCATATCACGGAATTCACCATATCTTCAAAAGCTCTAAAAAAAATCGTTTAAGACCAGGACAGTTACTTTTGAATGCTACATGCTACCATCTTTACTTCAGTTCCACTGTTCAATTTGACGTTGCTCCAGCTAAAATAATAATCAAATCTAGACTTTCTATTCTGATAAACTTTATTACATGGGCTGGTAAATTTTTTTTTTTTATTTTATTGTTTTTACATTTATTTCCATTTATTTGTATTTTTTCATATAATTTTTTATATTATTAATTTAGTTCGTTATCATATATATTATTTCTATATAATATTTCGAGTTTTAATATCGAAAGTTCTGCGTGATGGCTTTGAACGTAACTTTATTATTTTCGAAATTGAACAATTGCAATGACATAAAATCACATAATTCAGCTTTATACTTTTGTGTTACTCATAAGCAGAAAATGAAAAAAATTAGCATGATGGCAAATAAATGCGGCTATTAATGGACTTCGCATTAAATTCAGGGATCACAGAATCACGTAAATCTAGAAGGTCTTGTTTACATATACAAAGTGTGTGTGTGTGTGTGTGTGTGTGTGTGTGTGTGTGTGTGTGTGTGTGTGTGTGTTTGTGTGTTTGTGTGTAAGAATCTGATGTAGAATGTGCTTTGATGTACTAAATATGAAATGACTCCGAAAAGAGACTGAAAAATTCTAAATACAGTTGAGGACAAAATTGTTAGCCTCTTACTCTCTGAGTGTAAATAAATATACAGTTTGTATATAAATAATCACATTTATATATCACATAGATACATACATGTAGAACAGGCTGATGCGTCAAAAACATTGGAAAAAATTCAGGCAAAGAAAAAAAGAAGAAAAAAAAATATCCCATCATGCAATTTTGCAAGTGGCATCATACAAGTGGCACCTCAAACATCCCGCACATTCCACCAATCTTATTAGAATAGGAATGAATTCACCATCAAGAGCTGGACATCTGAATAAGCGGAGAACGTCTCTTTCTCCTCTTTGATAAAAAGCTCAAAAACAAGTAGATTAGACTCATAAAGAGACATGAAAGTGAGACGGAGGGTCTAAGTGCACGTCCATCGAGGATTTCCGTCCGTTTCATCAGGCGTTTCTCCACCTAATGTAATGTTTACACGTTTTGTTCTGCTCTTTCCACAAAGAACTGGCATATGTTTAGGATCCCACTACAGATTACACAGAGCTAATGGACCACGACCACGGCCTTCAAAGGAATTCCCTCCCGTCATGTGCTTCATAAACTAGGGCTGCACGATTTTGAGAAAAAACCTAATTGCGATTTTTCTGAATAATATTGCGATTTCCATGCGATTTTCAGTTTTTGCACTTTTTTAAGGGTGAATAAAATATATTGTTACTTTTACAACACAGTTAAATAAACTACATACAAAGTGATTGAGGTAATGAGATTGTTTGATGCTTGGTGATTAATAAATACAGTAAATTAATAAATTAATAAATTCATAATAGATTAATAAATACTCACCCTAAATACCAAAGAATAAGCATGGATAATAACCATTTAGTTATTTGTTTTTTTCATTTAACAGTCTGAAACACAGAAAAAAGAAAATACACTACTGAAAAACATTGTAAAATGTGAACAATCACCAAACATAAAACACTAGTAAGATATTATTATTAATATTATTACTAATATTAGTGTGATAGTGTGATTAGTGTTATAGTGTCGCACGCGCGTTCGCCGCCGCATAAAATCTTGTTTTGCTGTCATTTCTGATTGGTCAGCAAGCCAGTATCGGGAGATTCGTCAATTTTGATTGGCTGATAGGCGTGTCACTCAAACGTCAGAGGCGGGGTAAAAAAACGCAAGCTCCTGCGGTTAACGCATGTGATTTATTGCAGAGCAACAATGCGTGTTCTTTCTACTCTGTGTCTGATAAGTACATTTATTTTTGATGTAACGAATGGAGGTGCCATTACTGGATTTCACCAGCTGCAAGAAAAATACCTAGGCAACGTTTTCCTGAAAGAAAAATGCTTATAATAAATATAGATAATTTTGCCAGAATCTTTGAATTTCGGTGCTTTTGGGGAAAAACTTGCAAAGAACACCTTTAACATAATTAGTAATGCAATTCTGTTGAAAAAAATCGGTCTAAAAAAAAAAAAAAAAATTGCAACTTTTTGAAAAAGCTCCCACAACATTTAGCATTTTAGGACGGAACAATCACATGGAGGGACTGTAAAGTAAAGTTAACCCATTGAAGCTCCTCAAACTTGCAAAGAACACTTCTGCAATTCTGTTGAGAAAAATCGGTCTAAAAAAAAAAACGCAACTTTTTGAAAAAGCTCCCGCAACATTTGGCATTTTAGGCCGCAACAATCACATAAAAAAATCCTGCGAAATCCTGTAGGGCCTGTAAAGTAAAGTTAACCCATTAAAGCTCCTCACCTGTATCCGTTCTGGGTGTCCACACACACGCCTCCGTTGTGGCAGGGGTTCCTGGGGTAGACGGAGCAGCTCTGGTGCAGATGTTCCCGGGCGGAGCAGGTGCAGAGCGCCGCAGTCTCCACCGTCACCGACACCAGAGCCATGCTGCCCGAGTCCACCACCGCGGGGCGCTCCGTCACACTCAGACCACTGCTGCAGCCCCCCGCACCACCACACGGGGCGTCCACGCACTCGTCCACGTGAACCTGCGTCACGTTGACTTTCAGGAACGACTGGAGCTGGAAAGAGGAGATAGAATATTGTTAATAAAGGGTTCCTACACTTTTGGAAAGATCCAATTCAGGAACTTTTTAAGCACTTTCAAGGTCCATGCTGATGTTATTCCAGCACCATACAGGTAAAATGTATATTTAAAGCTATGCCTAAACCATTTTGGGGAAAAGTTTTGTGATATTGAGGGAATGAAAATGGATATTACATTTTGGTTCAAGTTCAAGTTCATTTGTATAGCGCTTTTCTTAGTCCGAGACCAACGCAAGGATGCTTTTAGTAGACTTTACTTAATTTAGAGGCACCATTTGTATTCTAACTTTATTTAAAGTAAGAAGAGATTAGACACAGACATCGGTCATTCTCATTCATTTTTATCAAAGTGTGTTTTAGTTTGTTAACGTTGTAACGCTTTCCCACAAGTTAACACAATAAAAGAACACAATAAAGGTGTTCATGCTTCCCATTCTCTGAACTTTTAATCAGACCTGGATCATAGTGATCACGGCCTGTTTTTTCCACAGACTTATCTCTCTCTTTCTGTCTCTCTCTTTCTCTCTCCTGAGGACGTGCACTTATCCGGATTCCACTGTAGAATTAAATGTTCAAACATTTTCAAGCACTTGGTCTAAAATTCAAGCATTTTAAAGGCCTTGAAAACACATTGCAGAAATGCAAGCATTTTCAAGGATTTCAAGCACCCGTAGGACCCTGAAAGGTATAATCAAAATTTGCACAATTCCAAAATTTTTAATCAATAGTTACCGTTTTTACGCACATATTTTAGAGTCATATTTGGGGTCATATTGTTTTTTTAGTCATATTTTAGAAGCATGTCAACAATGACCTTTATTTGAGTGACGTAACAAAATAACATCATTTAAACACAGAACAAGCATCAATAATTTACCAATATGCTTTGTTCAGTTGTAGCGCATGCAAAAATTGTTGTGTTTACTATACGTATGCGGCCATATTTTGATTTCCAAGAAAAAAGGACAATCTGCACGGCACTAAAACTTCAAGACACTAAATCAAACATGCTTCTCGGAGGTTGTAAAAACGGATGGCGGAATTTACTGCGGCTAGTTTTGAAAAAGTAACCAGTAGAAACTAAAGATATTTGCATAAACAAAAGTAAAAAGCGAAAAAAAAAATTATTACGGTATTACAATTACGGTACTCCCCTTTCCCTAAACACACACACACACACACACACACACACACACACACACTTCAACATCAACAAATATTCAGTTGTAACTTCAGCTCTAAAATTCCATCTTGACCCGCAAAAAATGCTTCAAGGTCCCCACAAGTGCCCATATTTGAGAGCCTGGACAAACACACACACACACACACACAGACACACACAACTTTAAAAAAGACCTTGAATTCACTACCCCAAACACACACTAGCCCTTCATGCCAATATTACCCGTCGCTTTCTCCAGCGAATTACCGCAGACACACAAACTGCATGCAGATATCCCGTGTCCACACGGCCACTTCGCAACTCTCAAAGCATTTATTTCAATCCATCATCTGAAGAAGAACACCATTACTCCGCAGTGGACTGAGCAGTCACATCGTGATTGATCTGACCCATGTGGCCAGACACACTTAAGGAGAAATGAGGGACTGAAGAAATACAGGGGGAAAAGATATTCAGAGAGTGAAAAATAAAAAATGCGACTTCTTCCAAAGACTTCTCAGATTTGGAGGTTATGGAGAAGTAGTATTAGCCCAAGCAAGGAGAAATAAACAAGCACGCCATTGGCCATTTCTTTGTTTATGTTGATATTGTCCCATAAACTTCTGAAATTTAACAAGATGTGCTGAAATGCAATGAAGGTCATAGTTCAAATTTACCCACAATACGCTTAAAAAGCCCAATTTCACTGTCTACAAATACAAAGTCTTTAGAATTTTTCCATTTTTAACAAACACAAGTTCAATTGATATTGAGAAATATTGGAAAAAGAAAATAAAACAAGAAATTAATGAGAGAGAGAGATGGATAGAGAGTGAGAATGAGAGAGGGAGAACAGATAGAGCTAGAGAGAGAGAAAAACAGAGATAGAGAGAGAGAAAGAGACAGACAGAGAGAGAGAGAGAGGGAGAGGGAGAGAGAGAGAGAGAGCGAGGGAGAGGGAGAGAGAAAGAGGGATAGAGAGAGAGGACAGCGAGATAGGAGAGAAAAACATAGAGCTAGAGAGAGACAGAGAGAGAGAAAGAGAGAGATAGAGAGAGAGAGAGAGAGAGAGAGAGAGAGAGAGAGAGAGAGAGAGAGAGAGAGAGAGAGGTCCATACACTGAATCATACATAGTATTAAATGTGTGGAATTATATTCCAATTTCAGGAAAACATACTCTATATAAAAAAAATAATAAAAGCTAGTGCTCTAAAATTAAATTAAGATGCTAGAGTGGATTTCCTCTGAGTCTCCAGTTCCATTTGACTGATTACGTCTAAAACGTGCATGGGAAGAAATAGAGCCTGGAATCAGTGATTGGTCGACCATAAAGAAGGGGTGTGGTTAAATCAGAGTGGCTGGGATTAGCTGCAACTTCTGTGTTTAGTAGTAGAAAATGGTAGAAATATGGTTTAGAGAACAGAGAGTGTCCGTCTTTATGAGTTGAATCAAAGAATAATGCTTCAAGAAGATCCAGTAATGCCTGTCTCAACATTCAATCACACACTCTCAGCTCGTCTCTGGTTAAAACACATACAGATCTGAGCGTTCAGGTTTGACTCCCACCTTCACTTCTGCTTAAAGAGATCATTTGCATGTATTACCTTGGACGCTAAACATTGCGCTCTCATTTCATTTGCAGACAGAGAGCTAATAAATGATTTTTCCCTTCTATAATGCGGCGAGGCCTTGGGGAAACACCAGCCTACACTCCACTGAAGACACCATACCTCCAATCTTCCTTCTAACTCATTTCTGCTCATTCAACCCTACGCTTGGTTTCATTTTACTTGTCTATGTGAGTCTGACGCATCCAGCCAGAGAATAAAACTAAAATAATACTCCCATTTTGTCAGATAAACTCCTCTTTTAAAGCTGAGTTCAATTTTCCTGATCGCTTTCAAAAAGTAATTAGGCAAAAAATAATTTCACCATGACTGGTTTTTATAAGTGGGCAAGCAGACAGACGACTGTGGCCAGGAAAAGCAAACTCTCTCTGGTGTGTTGTACTATCTACACCAGAAAAAGAAAAAGCTCTAAAATTGGATTTGTATTGTGGCTTTTCCAATCTTTGCCCAAACTTCGCAAAAACTAAAAGTCAACGGAAACAATTTTTCTTCTTGGAGAATGTCACACGGAAACAAAGTGACAATACTGGATTTTGACAGTTATAAAATAAAATACTATATATTTTTTTAAACATAATTTCTCAAAAAAATTATGAAAATATTATAATAAAATATTTTTTTTTCTTTTCCCTAACTTCACTAATGCATGATTACACCAGCTGGTTATGGCAAGCCAGAAGGACAATTTATTTGACAACGTGTTTAAATGTGGCAGACAAAAAGAGTCATTTTGACTGTTTTTATCCTAAACGCTTTATAACAAAAAACATTTTAGCTGTCCTCATAAACCATCATGTTCTAAACCGAGCCAGAACTTTGACGAGTGTATCGGGTCGTTCAGTTTATTCAGCGGACCTTTTATTTCAGCACACAAGACATTAAACGATTGAACTATTATTGCTTTTCCACACATAAAAAAAAAAATAAAAAAAAATGGAACAATTTAGGTGAATCATTCGAAAGTTCTTTTGTTTAGTTCGGTTTATGTCTCCCTCTTTGTTTCAATGATAATTTGTTATATATTTTTTCTTTTTGCAATGATATTGTTTTTCAGTATTGAGAAAAACTCTTAATTTAGTATAACTTCTTAACTAGGCAATTAAACACTGTAGGTGAAATATAGATTGTAGCATCCGCAGAAGATTGAGTATTTTGACCAATAGACAACGCTGTAAAACTTGAACTTGAACTTAAAGTGAGATTGACAATATGGCGAACCATATTGAACAATCTCTATTAAATAAAAGTAAAACTTTAAATCTCCATATTCAGAGTATGACCAGACTATGCAGCCAAGGTGTGGGATGTTAAAATAAGTTCATTTTAGAATATTTAAATTCTGAGCGTCTACTTGAAAGGCAACCAAGGACTTTGGAGGTTTTCCAAAAAAACTGGATCTACAAATCCTGCTTAGTAAAAAAATTCAACAATGACCCGGTTCAACTTCAACAAAGATAAACTTGGCGACTCTGAAATAAAAGTGTCGCTATTTAATGCAACAAGCTACAAAAATGTTTTTGACACTTATTCAGATTATCAGATTACACACCATATTTTTCAGATTACTGTTTCTGTAATACATTTTAAGCATTGAACATTGGATGTTTAGTATTTGTCACTGTTTTGCCAGCATGTTTTGTAAAAAATGCTTAGTAATCATGCGACAAACCAAAATTTAATCAATAACTAAATTAAGAACAAAATAAGTGGAATCCCAATAATCTAGATGAATTAAGTAAAGTTAAACCATTAGCAAATCAGGAAGCAGTTAAAGACACATTTTACCCTTAAGAATGCTTAAAAATTAGAGCAAAAAAGACAAATTGCAGAAGCAGCGTGGGAGTGTGACACCGTGGCGTCGCCTGAATGAAGAGAAAGTAAAGGGCAAAGCGAAAAGCAACAGTGTGTTTAATATATAATTACCAAGATTTCCGCAAAAAGCTGCCGAGGAGTGTTTGATTTAAAAAAAAAAAAATGTCCACTGACAGAGGCAATCTAGCTAAAACCACGCAAAATAAGAAAAAAAAAAAAAAAAAC
>MU204179.1:1295698-1370146 GCA_017309775.1 Paedocypris sp. Pulau Singkep
CATTCTGAACTAACTGAAGTTTATCTATTAGTTTAGCAGGAGAACCTCCCAGAAGACCATTACAGTAATCTAACCGTGACGTCATAAACGCATGTATCAGTTTTTCTGCATCCGGTCGGGAGAGCATGTGACGCAGCTTTGAGATATTCCTGAGGTGAAAAAAGGCAGTTTTACAGACGTTGTGCACGTGACTTTCAAAGAAGACACCATACCTCCAATCTTCCTTCTAACTCATTTCTGCTCATTCAACCCTACGCTTGGTTTCATTTTACTTGTCTACGTGAGTCTGACGCATCCAGCCAGAGAATAAAACTAAAATAATACTCCCATTTTGTCAGATAAACTCCTCTTTTAAAGCTGAGTTCAATTTTCCTGATCGCTTTCAAAAAGTAATTAGGCAAAAAATAATTTCACCATGACTGGTTTTTATAAGTGGGCAAGCAGACAGACGACTGTGGCTAGGAAAAGCAAACTCTCTCTGGTGTGTTGTACTATCTACACCAGAAAAAGAAAAAGCTCTAAAATTGGATTTGTATTGTGGCTTTTCCAATCTTTGCCCAAACTTCGCAAAAACTAAAAGTCAACGGAAACAATTTTTCTTCTTGGAGAATGTCACACGGAAACAAAGTGACAATACTGGATTTTGACAGTTATAAAATAAAATACTATATATTTTTTTAAATATAATTTCTCAAAAAAAATATCAAAATATTATAATAAAATATATATTTTTTTCTTTTCCCTAACTTCACTAATGCATGATTACATCAGCTGGTTATGGCAAGCCAGAAGGACAATTTATTTGACAACGTGTTTAAATGTGGCAGACAAAAAGAGTCATTTTGACTGTTTTTATCCTAAACGCTTCATAACAAAAAACATTTTAGCTGTCCTCATAAACCATCATGTTCTAAACCGAGCCAGAACTTTGACGAGTGTATCGTGTCGTTCAGTTTATTCAGCGGACCTTTTATTTCAGCACACAAGACATTAAACGATTGAACTATTATTGCTTTTCCACACACAAAAAAACAATAAAAAAAAATGGAACAATTTAGGTGAATCATTCGAAAGTTCTTTTGTTTAGTTCGGTTTATGTCTCCCTCTTTGTTTCAATTATAATTTTTTATATATTTTTTTCTTTTTGCAATGATATTATTTTTCAGTATTGAGAAAAACTCCTAATTTAGTATAACTTCTTAACTAGGCAATTAAACACTGTAGGTGAAATATAGATTGTAGCATCAGCAGAAGATTGAGTATTTTGACCAATAGACAACGCTGTAAAACTTGAACTTGAACTTAAAGTGAGATTGACAATATGGCGAACCATATTGAACAATCTCTATTAAATAAAAGTACAACTTTAAATCTCCATATTCAGAGTATGACCAGACTATGCAGCCAAGATGTGGGATGTTAAAATAAGTTCATTTTACAATATTTAAATTGTGCAAATTCTGAGCGTCTACTTGAAAGGCAACCAAGGATTTTGGAGCTTTTCCAAAAAAACTGGATCTACAAATCCTGCTTAGTAAAAAAATTCAACAATGACCCGGTTCAACTTCAACAAAGATAAACTTGGCGACTCTGAAATAAAAGTGTCGCTATTTAATGCAACAAGCTACAAAAATCAATCATGCGACAAAGCAAAATTTAATCAATAACAAAATTAAGGACAAAATAAGTGGAATCCAAATAATCGAGATGAATTAGGTAGTAAAATTAAACCATTAGCAAATCAGGAAGCAGTTAAAGATACATTTTACCCTTAAGAATGCTTAAAAATTAGAGCAAAAAAGACAAATTGCAGAAGCAGCGTGGGAGTGTGACACCGTGGCGTCGCCTGAATGAAGAAAAAGTAAAGGGCAAAGCGAAAAGCAACAGTGTGTTTAATATATAATTACCAAGATTTCCGCAAAAAGCTGCCGAGGAGTGTTTGATTAAAAAAAAAAAAATGTCCACTGACAGAGGCAATCTAGCTAAAAGCACGCAAAATAAGAAAAAAAAAAAAAAAAAAAAAAAAAAAAAAAAAAAAAAAAAAAAAAAAAAAAAAAAAAAAAAAAACGAAGAAAAAAAAAAAAATAGCATTTCCAAAAGAAAAGACAATTATTGGCATTTACGAGACGACAGCCCTAATTGTTCGTACATCTTCATCTCCACCCGGCCTTTGGTTTGACCCACTCGCCTCGTCTCCACAGTCTCCAACGTCCTTTATCTCACCGCAACTCCCGGCTTGAAAGACGTCTTCCAGGAGCTTTTACGGTTTAAAAAAAGCCCATCTTTCATCTCAAAAGCCTCGAGTTTCCCAGCGAACGGCAAGCTTTCCTGAAAACATTTTTCTCCCGTTCTATTTTCTCCCCAGTTATCATTGACTGCAGCTCTTTCATCAGGACTCGTGGCATTTTTAGGTTCCTGGCTTGATGCAACAGAGTGTTTTGGAGTAGCGTGGAACACTTCACAGGGCGTCGTGACGGAGCGTGAGGCGCTGATGTGGTGGGGTGTTAGGGGGCGATGGATGGTCGGACCCCTGGGAGCCGTGAAGCTTCTTCTCCCTTGCTCACAAGGCCTCGGGGGGGAAAATCGGGATTCTTCAAAGAGTATATTTGACGGCGGGGGATGGAGGTGGAAAGCAGGGGAAGATAGATGACTGCTCGGAATCATGGGAGTGCATTAGGGATCGTTTAAAAGTTACAGACTCGAGGGGGGCGTCGCTCTCCCGCTGCTCTCTCTCTCTCTCTCTCTCTCTCCACTCTTGCGTTTTTTCCGGTGCTCGACATGCAAACCAACATCATTCGCTCTACTTGACATCGCCTGGCTGAGGATTCGCCGCCGCGTCGCTCAAAAATAGACGCAATTACGAGAGATTTGAAGGCGAGGAGTGTGATGGCGTTTCTCTCGCACAACATCCTGATCCCTCTTAACACCCTGACAATTTAGATTCTTGAAACACAATAGGGACAATCTTACATTCATTGGTTCATTTCCTTAAAGGACACTAGTTTTGAGAAGCAACTAAATGCCCATTGAGGGGGTTTTCGGTGCCGATAAAAAAGCATCGCGGGCATCACAATTTTAACAACTTCGTGCCAGCATCTTCATCATCATCATCATCATACGCTCAGAATCTCACTTCCAAATGGAATACTCTCCATCTATCTGAAGTGTTTTTCCATTTCTTAGGAGCTGGAGCCCATTTTCAACCAATGAGTTTGCAACAAATGTGGTGATTTGGTGACCAACCAATCACAGAGCGTGATACACAGAAACACGTCAACACTCTTACTCACACCTATGGTCAATATGGACTCAAAATTGCAAATCAAAGCTGAAAACCTGAGATGAGGAAAAGTGGTAAAATAGACAGTTTATCCTGGATTTTATGATATAGTTATTTAAAAAAAATATATATGCAATTTAGATAATACACAAATGGATACTCAAATCCTTAAAATTATTCATACACTCATACTTTGCTAACTAGTCTTAACTAGCAAATTAAATGCAAGTCAAAAGTAATATTAATAATAATGCGGATTAATATTAATAATTTTCAGAATGCCAGAGTACTGAAGAGCAAACACACGAAACTAAGAAAGTGACTGATTCAAATTCAGCAAATATTTATGAGTCATTTTGTTCATTGATTCAGCAAAATGAACAAATCTTTACCCTCGTCATTTCAGTAAACGTAATTTACCACAGAAAATAATTATTTACACAACTGAAACATCGAAATTACTGATTGTCTCATTAGATCCTTATCATCACATGTTTTAAAAGTATTTTTTTGCAACTTATCAGAAGTAAATTATAAAAAAGTAATTTCATAATGAAAAATAATTCACTACAAATTCGGCAAGTGGGTAAGTAATGGAGGGCAAAAAATTATATACAATTGAAACAGAAATTACAAATACTTTAAATCATTATCATCGCATGTATTATTGTATTCTTTGGCACCTTATCTGCAGTAAAATGTAAAAAAAAAGTAATTTCGTAATGAAAGTACAAATTCGGTCAGTGTGCAATTGTGGAAAAATGGAGGGACTGGAAGGTAAATAATTATTTATTTTTAAATAATTAATTATTGAAACACAGAATTTACGAATAACTTGATTAGATCCTTATCACAGCATGTTTTAAATGTATTTATTCGCAACTCATCTGCCGTAAAATGTCAATTTCGCAATGAAAAGAATTTCACGTGCAATGGTGAATAAAAATGGAAGGACTGAAAATGTTGGAAAATAGATTTGAAAGATCTTTCAAGCAGCTTCAGAAATCAAGCAGGACCTACTTTCTGCTTGTGAGCGGCGAGGTATCCGTGCACACGCTCTGCCTTCAGCGCTGGAGAGCTGTGAACCGCAAACCTCACGTCCAACGTCTTGTCCCTCACTTCCACCAAGCTGAAGATGTTGACGTCGCCGGGTTCCACAGACAGCATGTCTGACAGGAAGTCACCCAGCAGTTCATATCGGCTCTTCAGATTCCCACGACCGTCCATGAACTCGGCAGCAGAAATGCCTGTCAGAAACAAACCAACCCACGTAGAGTTACAACCAAAGGTGGTTTCGACTTGATCCGTGTCAAAGAGGAAAACATGACTCGACAAATAAATAAAATACGCGTCTGGTGACACAAAAGCCCGGTTTTAGGAGGAATTGAAAAGCTCGTGAAAAATGTCCTTCTGGTCTAGTCATTAATTGGGGTTAGAACCTGTCACTCCATTTCTGGGTGTCAAAGAGCCTGGACTTGACAGGAAGCCTTTGTCTCAAACACAATGCTCTCCATCATCATAACAGAGTCGCTCAAACCGCAGAACAAACGTGTCAAAAGCGCCGGTTTGTGCATTTCAGATGTTTTCTTTCTCCGGAAAGTAGCCCTAAAAATGGGTATTTTTTTTTTCTTTGTATTTTTTTTTCGTCTTCAAATTTCGCAAAAAAAAACAAAAATTAGTCACGTTTTTTTTTTTTCTTCAAAATCTTAAAAAAAATCTTGAGAAATCAAAACTTTTTTTTTCTGTTTCTGATTTTTTGTTGCGTTTCAGCTTTTGCATTTGGACTTTTTAGCACTAGTTTCACCTGGGGGCGTCACTTACTCTGATTGGCTGGTGAGAAAGGAGTTGAAAAGGAAGTGAAGTGAAAGAGGAGTTCACTGTGCGAACATGGTTTACTAATACAGTGGTACTGTATTACAGGTGGAGAAATTAAAAAAACAAACGAAAACGTGATGCATTTTCTTTCGTTTCTTAGAACAATACGTTTGCGTTTTTTTGGAACGAATTCAAAATGTAAATTTCTCTTTGTTGAGGCAAATAAAGGTTTCTTCTTCTTCTTCTTCTTCTTCTTCTTCTTCTTCTTCTTCTTCTTCTTCTTCCTCTTCTTCTTTTTCTTATTCCTCTTTTTCTTTTTTTTCTTCTTCCTCTTCTTCTTCCTTTTCTTCTTCCACCTCCTCTTCCACCTCCTCTTCCACCTCCTCTTCCTCATCCTCTTCCTCATCCTCTTCCTCCTCCTCTTCCTCTTCTTTCTCTTCTTCTTCTTCTTCTTCTTCTCCTCCTTCATAGAATGCTAGTCCTGGACTTGCCTGAGGGAAGGTTTTCCACCAGCTTCCGTGCGTCCGGATCCCCAGAGAAAGCCGAGAGTCACACGTTTGACTGACACGTCTTATTGCACAAAAGCTGAGGAGCATGTTTGAGCTAATTGGAGATTTTCCAACTGTTATAGTAGCGGTCACACTGTGGATCTCCTGTGGAAGTGTCAGTGACCTTACGGTGTCTTGGTGAAAGGCCGACACTCATTAGACCCTATAAAAACAGTTTCTTTCACCAGCACTGAATTCTGAGATCTCATCTCGGCTTGTTTAGAACAACGGCTGATAGGGAATACATTCTACGATAAACTGCAGCTTTAAAATGAAATAATGGGTCAAGTTGAAATATCAGAAAGTGAGAGATGAAAACTACTACGTTTATTTATAATCTATGTATCTACGTATCTATCTATCTATCTATCTATCTATCTATCTATCTATCTATCTATCTATCTATCTATCTATCTATCTATCTATCTATCTATCTATCTATCTATCTATCTATCTATCTATCTATCATCCATCTCTCTGTGAATGAGTTTTGCTATCCATCTGTCCATCCATCCATCCGTCTGTCTATCCATCCATTCATTCTGGACATTTGAAAGGCATTGTGGGTAATGTGGTTTTTGTTCAAAGAATGCTCTTAATTTATTTTTGGGTATTTATTTTTAGACACTAAAAACTTTTAAGCTCTCGTGGGCCACATAGAATCACATGGCGGGCCACATCTGGCCCCCGGGCCTTGAGTTTGACACATGTGGCTTGAAGCGTTCATTCCTCTCTCTGTCCTTATTCTCACAACAAAATAAATCCATCCAGTTGGTTCTGGCTAGTTCAGGTGTGTGTGTGTGTGTGTGTGTCTCCGAGTCATTAGAGCTTGAAGAGTGTCAATCTGGCAGCTTTAGGTGGGAGCGAGGAAGGAAACTGTGATTAGCGTTGGGGGAGGGAGACAGGAAGGTGCTTGTCTGTTCCCATCACGAGCTGTTTGTGAGGAAGAGACTAATCAAGACAGCTGGGCACAGTCTCACACCTGGCTCGCGCCCAAACCCAGATCAAACATACACTCGTTCCCACGGGCAACGCTGCATAATCCCGCACCGACGCCTTTACATTCGAAAATGGAGAAAATAAGAAAAGCATCTATTCTATTTTCTATCTCTCTCTAAAATACAACACAATACAACAAAATAACTCAACCTCAACATCCATTATGAAACTATTCAAATACATTTTGGAAACTAAATATGTATCTTCTAATAAATATATACTGTACATGTATGTAAAAACAAATACATATATGATATAAAAATTTATACAGTATATATATACACATACATATGCGTGTATGTATATGTACTGTATCTATATACTGTACACACACACATATTGTGAGCACAAATTGTTCCTCCAGCTGATTCTTACATGAATATTTAACTTTTCAAGCTTTTTATTTCTCCTATATCTAACATTTTTTAGAATGTGTAGAAAAAAAAATATCTAAAAATAATTAAATAAATGTATACACACATATTTATACAGTGCTATACCTTTAAGCTTTGAGACAGTTAAAACTGTGAAAAGCGCCTTACAAATGCTCTGAACTTGACCTATACAGAATATTAGGCTTTATACAACACATATAAAACACATACAAATATATATATTTCAAACATGTTGGGCTATGTGGGTTTGGATTTTTTTCTCACTAAATAATAAAATTATATATATAATATAGTGTAATATTACAATATTATAATGTTGAGGCAATCATAATTGTTATTAATATGGATTAATAAATGTAAAAAGGTAATGACGGACTTCTATTGATTAAAATACTGTATATGTATGATTGAAAAATATTTTTTATGCTTAGTACAATTTGAATAATATAACACAAATTATAATGTAATTATTAAAACAAGAAAAAACATCAAGGATAATGTAAATGTGTAAAAAAAAATTTTTCTTTACCAATCTTTAATATTCTTTACCAATATCTATATACAATGTTTATAATCTTCCCATGTTGATGTATTTTTTGGGTGTAAAAAACATTGCAATTTCTCTGAAAGGCAAACACAGAATCAATTTTTATACCCATAAAGAGATGGAAACTCGGAGATTTACAAAAGCATATAAAAAGCTGAAATAAGAGGTTTACCAGCATGTGATTTAGGAGACAGCGCGGCGGTCAATATGACTTTCTGCCCTGCTAAAATAATCCCTCCAAATGAATGCAAATGTGTTTTCTGTTTACTGACACCGCAGAGTATTTTTGGGAGCGAACCTCTGAAGAAAAGCCAGGAGCCGACGAGCGAAAACGTTCCGAAAAATGCCGCATTCGAAGACGTTGACTGAAAACAAGTGAAATATCAGACCAGAGATTGAAAAGAGTCCAGGAGGTTAAGCCATTAAAAGCGGCCTTGTGTGCCTGTGCGCTTTTGTCTACAGCGCCGTGGAACTGGAGAAATGCCGAGCCAATAAAAAGTAAAATATTTGCAATCAGTTCAGCACATTAAACCGGACCTGAAACCGTCCGCCGCCTTTCAACTTCCTGAAACGCAATTCTAAAACATCAGAGGCAAACATGACAAAAGTGGAATTTTTGCCTTCGATTGCGGGCGTGTTGAATGGGCTCCTGGGAAATAAACAGCTCGAGTAATTTCCAAGAAGATTAACGAATAACTCCATTGAAGAGACACAATCGCCATATGCATTTTGCACAATGGCTGAAGCGCCGGCTAATGGCGACATTCGATTGG
This sequence comes from Paedocypris sp. Pulau Singkep, assembly GCA_017309775.1. NCBI lineage: Eukaryota > Metazoa > Chordata > Actinopteri > Cypriniformes > Paedocypris > Paedocypris sp. Pulau Singkep. The sequence goes on from MU204179.1 coordinate 1,304,056, forward strand.
CTCTTTATTCAGCTGGTGAGACTCAAGGCCTATGACACGTCGGATGAAAAAGAGACGACACAAAGTGACTTCGCTCTTCGTTCAATCGCTCCGCAACACAACAATATCACTTTTGAGGACGGACTATATTCCATTCGGATTTCAGCCCGATCTTTTCTCTCCGGCAGTGATATTGACACTGGAAAATCAATCTGCTGGAGTGTTTTACTGCCACAACATGACATGCAATCAGACCCCGAGTTTTAGACCCGGACCATCAAACAGTTCGCAGGCCTTATTCAAATCTACAGTCAATGTTTGTCAAACCGCCAAGCTGCAGTTGCCAAAGTGCACTTGATAGCTCAATAAACCGGGCACTTGCTCCTACTAAAAGGAAATTACACATCTGCACGTGAGTCACAAACCAACAGATTTGGCTGCTGAATTATGTATTGATGTGAACCGCCGTCCTTCGTGGAATCTACATGGAACACATGCTCGTGATGCACGCTAGACATTCCAGATTACGGTAAAGAGTCCGTCTGTCAGACTTTCCCACAGATTACTGTAATTATCTCAGTAGTGTTGGGAATTACATTGCGGTACTGTAATCATCTCATTATTTTCACCAGGGCTTGATTTTACTTTATTTTTTACTCAATACAACATTTATAATACAATTTGTGTTCAGTAAATCTAAATTAACTCTCCTATTATGTTCGGGTCAGTGTCAACGGTTTTAAAAATATTTAAAAAATACTTAAAAGTATTTTTTTTTACTTGGAAACTTCTCCTGCTTGGCTTATCCGGTGTCATCATTATGAAAAAAATATGATTTAGTTCATATTTTTTTAACACCACGCAACATGATTATACTACAAAGATTATGTTCTAGTCAAACTGACCCGTGTGAAAAATTGAAAAATAAAAAAAAAAAATCACTTTTGAACTTCTGCTTGTCTTAGTGTAATCTATATATATATATATATATATATATATATATATATATATATATATATATATATAAAAAATGGTTCAGAAATCTTTGTAACGCCCGATACGTGTTTTTGTTACAAAAATACTGTTAGAAAAAATGTGACCCTTCAGACAAAATGGAAGCAAAAAAAGTCAAAAAGATCAAATACTATTTGTTTTTTTGCAACAGTGAGACATAATACACCCCTGTCACACACACACACACACACACATACACACACAGAGTTTGGGGGAACTTTTTTGGTTTCTGACACTTATGCATAATAAAAGTCCCCTGAGTCAAATTGACCCGCGGACACTATTGATCTGATCCCTCAGACGAACATAATAGGAGGGTTAAGCAATAAAACTAAAACTAAAGATTTATTCTTAGATAATTACATACAGTATTTAGATTCTGTAAATAACCCGAGTTATTTACAACCAGCACCAGCAACAAGCAGCAACAAGACAATCTCAATCCATCGGCAAGGCAGATTAATCAATCACAGAGGATAATTCCGACTGCGGTTCTATCTCGTACCTGCTATCCGCAGCGAGGCGGAGTTGTAAATGGCATCATCCCGTATCTCTCTGACATTCACCGTCACTCCAGACACCACATCAGGCCACACTCCATCAGAGACCCGCGCCTGGAACTCATAGGTTCCAGGCGGAGTGTTTTCCTTCATGATGAGAAACCCGGTCCTCTTGTTCAAGATGAAATAACTGCAAAGAAGAAAATGAAAAGCATCCGTTCAGTCATTTTGTTCATAAAGTGTGATAATTACTCACTTCATTATAATTACGCAAAATCATTAAAATATTTACAAAGACAGGTGTAATTTTCAAAAGTTAAAATCATAAAATTACTATAGGACGTTAGACCCCAGAAGAAACGTAATGCATATAACATTTTTATTAACGTTGAAAAATCATCATTATTATTATCCATATTGTTATATAGATTTTATTCATGCTTAATAAAATACTTTTTAGGCTAATCAATTGAATCTTGAAAATATGTTTAAAATAGATGAGACTTATTTAAAAAAAACTTTTTTTTCCAAAAGAATTTCTTTTTTTTTTTTTGAAAAAACACTTTCTGTCTAGGAAAAAAAAAATAATCAGAAGGCACATTTTTAACAAAGACAACAGGAGATAAGCCCCTCGCGGGCTGAACTTCTACAAATCTAACAAAACTAATGACAAGACTGTGTTTTCCCTCAGTAAAGCCATTTGAAGCACATGCAAGTGGCTTTTTTTTACAATATAAGAAAAACACAAGCAAACACACTTCAAATGTGTTCACCATGGGACGTCGAACCAAAATGAAAGTATAAGCATGGCTCACAAACACGATGAGGAGCGCAACTAGGCAGCAGAAGATGGGAGAAGGTTTAAATAGAGTAGGAACAACGAGGAGGAACATCAGGAACAACAAGGAGAGACAGTAGAGGCAACTAAACTAAGTCCTGAAAAACAATGTGAGGACATGGCCTTCAAACTAAAACAGATGGGCAGTGGGCACTGTCAGAATACCAGTCCCACCAGCCTAAAAAGGAAAGGAAAGTGATGGAAAATGTGAGTTTATGCTGTGCTTTTAACTCGTCCTGTGAACACACAGTGATAACCAGATGACCGGAGCAGTGGGCAGCCTTAAGCCCATCCAGAGAACAGATCGAACTCACCGTCTTTCTCAAGGACACTCAGTTGTGAGTCCTGCCAGTTCAGAATTTGAAACTACAAACTTTCGTTCACAAGTCGAACTCTCTTAAAGAGCTGCAAAGACTAGGCGACGCCATCGATTACGATTTGGATCAGACTTGCGAGTCACTCTCTCTCTCTCTCTTTCTTTCTCTCTCTCTGTCTCTCTCTCTCTCTCTAAAGCTTGATTTTAAAAGTAAATAAAAAAAAAAAAAAGAACAAGCCTCACCACTGAGCATGTAGACATGCAGACATGATCATCTTTTTGCATTACTGTTTACACTCTTCCTGAATTCATATAAGGCCTTCAAATTTATTTTGCGTAATGTTTGTCTTTCATTTGGCCTAAATTATTTTTTGCTTGTGAATTTGAAACGTACTATGTGGTTATGTACAAGATAAGCTTTAATTAAAAAAAAAAAAAAAACCATTACAATAAAAACCAAAAAGCAAGTTTATTTAATTTTTATGAACAAATAATCGTTTGGTCAAAAAAATAATCGGCACAAAAACCCAAAAATTAGTTGATAGATTAGTCGAATAATCTAAAAAAAATAAAATAAATAATAATAATAATAATTTTTAAAAATAATAATCGATAGATTAATCAATGAGAACATAATCACTAGCTGCAGCCCTACTCTCTTATGCAGGTAAGAGGGGTGATGACTTCACAACTGATTGGTATCAAGTCAAAAAAAAAACTATTAAAAAAAAAAAAAAACGAAATATTTCACAGGACATCAAACTACGAATAAAAAATATCTAGCTAGACTCAACCGCAGCCGTCAACTCTACACCAACACACCCGGACTTCCTCGACACACACAGTGTAAACATATAAATGTCTCAGGGTGCAGACGGATTCCCGTTCCAAGTCAAAGGCAGTTTTAAAGCTTTAATGAAATCCCTCCCTTCTATGGAGGGAAGAGAGGAAATGGTTTTCTCAGTGTGAGTTGTGTAAAGGGGGGATTCTGAAAGAGAGAGAGGCTGCTGCGTGGTTGAGACGTCAGGGGCATCTTATCACTACACACACACTTCACAGCATCACTGGAGAAGAGCTAGAAAGCCAGGGAGATGTTACAAGAGTGAGGCAGGAAGCAACACATACTGTGAGGATATATACGCTATCCTTTAGATTCCCTTGACCCTGGTAAATAATCAAACAGTGAGAGTTGTGCCCTAACAGCGTTAATGCTGGATGATGCAATGGCGCAAACAAAGAGAGAAAGAAAGGATGAAAAATTTACAGTGTGAAATAAAAACAACAACACTGAAACTACTCCATGACTGACAACAACAACACTACTCACTTTGGAACGTGTCCCTCAAACGCATATGTCTTGTTATCCCAGTCGTCTGGATCCGGAGCGTAAACCTTCCCCAGAACATTGGTTGGCATTTTTCCTGTTGTCACACAAACGTTGATGGAAAAGGTTCCTCCATTAATATTACTCAGAGTGTGATTTTTTGCAGGGTTTTACAAGTGAAAAAGAATACGGTCAACACTGCAATTTGTAAAGAAAGTAATTAAAATGATATCGGCGTAATAATTGGATGTGATTTTTTTGGGGATTGTGCAGCTTTTACGCTCAAATTGAGACGTACTGTTAGCGACTCTGAAAGTGCATTTTAAAGAGCTCGCCTTTAAAGAAAATCAATGCCGAGATCAAACAGAATAGTGCCCGGACTTATATAGATCAGCATAATTTTCTGCTGATCTTTTTGCGCAGACGTGACTGCAGCACAGATAAACAATGTGCAGAGCGGACACACCGGCTTTCAGAAAGGCTCCATTACTCACCTCGATGACAGTTGATGAACACTTTCTTCTGGCCTGCAGCGTGGGCGTGGTCATTCTCATCCCCGATGGCGATGGTCAGGGTGTTAGTGACAGTCTTCGGCGGACTTCCGCTGTCGGTCATGATGACTGGAAGTAGAAACTCCTTCTGCCTTTCTCTGTCAAAGGCTCTGAGTGCCGTGATGGTGGCGGTGTCATTGCCATTATCCTGGAGATGGAAGTCATTGCTGTAACGATACTCCAGAGGCACCGAGAAGGAGAAGGGGGAACCATTGTCCTCTGAATCCCGGTCTACTGCTCTCAGTAAAGTGGAGCTCTGGTTAAGCCACAGGACCTGAGGGCCGGCTACGTTCTCCCACACTACGGGGGCATACGCAGACTCAAACTCTGGACCGTTGTCGTTCACGTCCAGCAAGACCATCTGGATAGTGGCGGTTCCGGTCAAAGGTGGCGTGCCTTGGTCAGTGGCTAGGACCAGTAAGTGATGCTGAGCTACCTTTTCCCGATCTAGATTGCTAGCCACAGTGACCAGCCCGGACTGGTCTACAGAAAACAAACGGGATGGATCAGATTCCGGGGCAATGCTGTACGTGATCTCCCGATTCAGCCCAGAGTCCAAATCGTTGGCCACCACAGTTGCCACACTCGTTCCCGGGAAGACATCCTCTCTTAGCGAAGGTAGCAGCAGAAAATGTGGGATGAAGACGGGCGCGTGGTCATTGCAGTCGTCTACTTGTACGGAGCAGTGCAGGAGGCTGGAGTACTGCATGTCTTCTACCTTCACGGTGAGGTTGAACCTCTGCTCGCCAGGTCTTTCGTAATCCAGACGCTTCTTGAGGCGAAGAGTTCCTCGCTGCTCCTGTCGATGGCTCACCATGTAAAACTTCTGCTCGGGATCACCGGCCACTACACTGAAGGTCAACTGGCCGTTCTCTCCGGCGTCGGCATCTTCGGCAGCAAGTTCTATCACCGCCGTGTTGGGCTCGCTGCTCTCGGGAATGCGCACGGAGCAGGAACGCTCCAGGAACCGCGGCACGTGGTCATTGACATCGCTGACGTGTATGGTGGCTGTGGCCGTGCCGATCATGCCTCCGCCATCCCGCGCCTCCACCATCAGAAAATAAGTGTCAGTTTGTTCCCGGTCCAGGACGGGCATTGCCACCGATACGGTCCCGGTAGCTGGGTTGATGCTAAACACGTCCGCTCCACTGTTAGCTCCGCTGAGAGCAGCATTCCCAACTATTTTATAAGCCAGAACCGCGTTCTGTCCCACAGCGGCGTCATCCAGGTCCGTGGCGGTCATTTCCATGACGGACGCCCCGAGCGGGGAATTCTCCGCCACGTCCCCGTGACAGCTGTCCGGAGCGCATGCAAACACAGGGGCGTTGTCGTTTATGTCCCATACGTTGATGATGACGTCGGTGAAGCCCGTGAGTCCCTCGCCGCCCTCGTCGGTGGCCAGAACCACGAATCGCCACACTGCCCGGGTCTCACGGTCTAAGGTCCTCTGGGCGTAAATCTTCCCCGTCATCTCGTCGATGATGAACTCGCTTTCTGCGCCCTGGCCGTGTAAGGAATATCTCAAAGCCTCCTGGTCAGCATCCTTATCTGGGTCAGAGGCTGTTACCTACAATGCCAAATTGAAGACAGGAGAATAAGCTTTGCAGCGTCAACTAGACAGAAAGAATGTAGCTGTCTGCAAATTGAAAATGGCTCCTATACACTATCGAATTTGTATGAACGGATTAGACCTACACTATTCCGGATAAAATGAGAATCAGGATTTTTTTTTATTAGAATAAAGATCACGATTCTTTTAACGATTTGTTCTGCATATTCTAAATTTAATATTCTAATACTTTAAATCTTGAATCCCGAAAATCAGGTTGTCAAACAGCCATATAATATAACTTTTAATACTTTACATTTAAATAAAAGGAATGAAACATAGATTGTAAAAGTAAATGTAAAAGTAATGTTTTAAAGAAAAAAAAAATCACCATTAAACTTAAAAATAAACATTCCAAAGTACAGTATTATGTACAGTTGAGGACAAAATGATTAGCTCTGTTTAAAAGCACTTTTGAAATACTCTTCAAACAATGATTATTTTGCAGAGAGGCTAATCATTTTGTCCTCAACTGTAGATGTTTGCTGTCACGTGGTTTGCTGAGAGTCGTCTTCTGGTTTGAAATCGCAGTAAACACACACACGCTTCAGAATAAAACCCTTTTTCAGGTGGTAAAATGTCGGAGTTGATAGCAGACTAACTTGACCACTGTGTTTAATCACTCATTCTCCCGCTCTATATTGTTTGTTTTTTTAAACTCGACTGGCGACCGACTCACATCCACTGTTCTAGTGCAGGTAATTAGCACACGACAGAAGTAAAAGCAAGTCAGAAATACGACAGAAGTAAAGCAAGATCATCTTTCCTTTATAATACTTAAATGATTGCGCACAGCTGATTTTCTGTCTGACAGAAACCGCCGGTCGTAGATCAGAGAATCGTATAAATGCTGAATTGAGATCATGAAGGTGTAGAATCGAATTCGCAATCTTTTATTGATTAATCGTGCAGCTCTATAACGGATTAAATGTTTTATTATTATTGGTTAAACTAACTCATAGCACAATTTGGCTTTCACGACAAATGAGTGTCTGAAATGTCGCAAGGCAGTGCCACAAAGAAAACAAACGCGAGCCATTATATTTGGGTCTGTATTGTGAAATCATCCCTGCAAACACCCTGAATGACAAAAAGCGAACGCTCGTATTGGTTTTCAAGAGCGGAACTGAAGATAAATATAGCCATTATCATGTCTATGAGTTGTTTGAGTTGCATATCTCAGACGTTTTTACCAAAGCAAAAAAAAAAATCACAATTGTTTGACTTGAGAATGAACCGCAGCGCTGATGTGAATCATAAAGAGACAGAGCCGACATCACCTGCAAAACAAACACGGGGGAACCATCCAACTCCTCCGTCACACTGCCGTAGTACTCGTTCACCGAGAACACCGGCGCCTCGTCGTTCTTGTTCACAATGGTGACGATCACGGTGGCATAATCTTCCCACTTCCCATCAGAGGCCAAGATGTGCAACTTGTAGAGTTTGTTCTGCTCGTAATCCAACGGCTGGGCGATGAAAATGGTTCCCACCTCAGGCTCCATGTCAAAAACACCTCCTACGTTACCTGATGTTATCTGGTAGCGCAGTTTGGCGTTAGCACCTGAGACGTAAAAAAACAGAAAAGCTGAGATCATGTTTGAAATTACCAGACATGAGTCTGAAATAGAGAAAGATGAATGAAATAAAGATTCATATCGAGCATTCGGGAACCTACAGTATGACTTGAGTCTTCTGGTGGCTGCACATGGCTCACATTAAGCTTTCAAAATATATAAACGATAAATAATATTAAAAATAATATATAACGATAAAAATATAAAAAGTTTCGCCTGTATTTCCATCCATTCATTTCCTGGTTGTGGGCGGCTGGAGCCAATCACAATACCATGTTTTTATTGGATAATGCTTAACATTGTCATGACGTCAGGACGTTAACTTCCCAGCTCGTCTTTTAATATACAGTAGTCCTCTAGCAAAAAGTGGAAACCCTTTTATCCAAGACGATGGCTAAAAGACTTTTCAACAAGGATGGAGTAATTTGCCTTTGTGGAGAGAGTAGCTTCTGTATGGAATCACATTTTAAAAATATCGAACGTATAATACAAGACAAACGAAATTCTTAGCATTTTTGTTTCGTTTTTAATTGTACACCTGCAATCTCTACTTTCAAAACATTTTTTTTTTGTTGCGTTTCAAAAACGATTTGAGATACTTGTTGTCCTGCATTTCATATTGGTTTTACAAAAATGCATAAGTTTACTTGTATTGTCTTTTAAACATATATGTATCGCTCTTTTTTATGACTTATTTTTTTTTTTATAAACGTGTTGATTATGGCTCTCTCAGCCAAAAAGGTTCCCGACCCCTGATAGTGGGACTGTAAATTCAAGCGGAGAGTACATGAAATAAATACTTCCAAAAAAGTACAGGGAATAAACTGGGGCATTGCTTTGGTCTAAATGTGGTACACACACACACACACACACACACACACACACACATGCTTTATAAATGTGCCCCTCACCTTCAAAAGCTTAAAAAATGAAATACAAATACACATTTTGATAGACATTATTGTTGGAGAATAAAGTACAGGAAATAAATAGTACAACATTAGCACTAAAAACTACAAGAGTAAGTTTAAACGGAACAGTCGCAACTTTGTAGTTCAACCTCTTTAGGCCTTTAGGCAAGAGAACATGTGACAGCTTAAAACATTCTTTTACAATACGTTTTGAAAGTTCCTCGTTCTTTCTTCTGCCAAGAAAATGTGCCATAAAGTTTAGCGCCGCTCCTGCCAAACAGAAACTTATTCTGTTCAGCAATGGCAGAGCTTTCCTACTGAAATATTTAATCTTTAAGCTTAAATAAAAGCACGGTGCATGAGAGTTACAGTTCATAAAACCAGCCGCATGCCGTTTAAAACCCATTGTTACTGCCATTCACTCATGTGAATTCACTGCTTGTAACTCTGAATTAATTCGATTAAATTCGGAATTAAATCCCTGACGGGATTCTTTCTCACTCCGTTTAACAGAAGAAAGGTGAAATCATTTATTTAATGCACTACATTTTAAACATTTTAAGCCATTTTCTCCGGGAGCACAGACACACATATACACCATTTATTTTATATCATAGTGGGGTCCCAACACTGACTTGACCTTTACTATAACCTTTATCAATAAACAGAAATTATATTGTAACTTCAGCCCTAAAACCCCAAATTGACCTTCAAATGGGCTTTAACCCTCCTATTATGTGATTCAGTGGAACATCAATAATGTTCGCGGGGCAATTTGGCCTTTTATTATGCATGCAAGCGTCAGAAACATAAAAGTTCCCCAAAACAGTGTGTGTGTGTGCGTGTGTGTGTATGTATCATTTTATGTTAATATGTATTGTACACTAAGACAAGCTGGGGAAGTTTCAATGTGAAAAAAATACCTCTTAAGTATTTATTTTGATTTTTTTACTCGAAACACTGGTCAATTTGACTCAAACATAATTGTTGTAACACCAACATGTAGCATAGTGTTACAAATATGTTAACTAATTCATTATATTTTTATATGATGAGCACACCAAATAAGCCAAGCAGAAGTTTCAAAGAGAAAAAACACAAGTATTGTTAAAATATTTTTGAAACGGGTCAATTTGACCCAATCATAAAAAGAGGGTTACCGTAGGCCCCCATTTCAGTGAATAAAGTAGCATTGGGGCCCCGCTTTGGTCTAAATGTGTATTTAGACCCCCCCACCCTGGCCCCTCACCTTCAAAAGGTTAAAAAATGAAGAAAAAATACGCATTTTGTTGCCAATATCGTTGGAGAATAGAGGCAGCAGAGAGTTGCCATCTCACCTAGTTTGAGGCTGGGTCAGGGTCAGGGTCAGTTTATATACTTATGTTTTTATGTTGGGTTTCATCCATCTTCACACACTCCAAAACCTTGTATTTTCAATAAAACTGCCAGAGCGAGTGTGAATGCGTGGCATGTTCTGGCAAAGCGGTTAGGAAAAAGATAGAGAATTGATGTGCACAGCTAAGAAAAAAAAAATCCTTTTCTCCGCTGCTCTCGCTTCAAGTGTGGCATGAATCGGGTTTTGTCCCAGACCGTAATGTCAGCTCGAAAGCAATTGGCCATTGGCTCCTGCTCATTTAACGGAGAAACGTGTCGGACATGCCCTTTGATTCAATTCGCCCGCCGTTATTTTGCGATTAGGACTCGATGTGATTCCCCCAGTGGACGACAACCACCACATCGTGTAAAATATTAGCACTGATTAACCATCCCGACGTTCCCAAACACACAGCGTGCTTAGATTTCCCAGCTGGTGCGGGGTTAATGAATTGGGAATGACACATTAAGAGCCTTATCGCCATTTCATCTTCAGCTTGCCACGTTGCCCCGGGTACCCAAACAAATCTGCGTTTGGGAGTGTTTGGCGTACTGTCAACTTTTGCTAGTGCACTGCAGATGTAGTGGGACGGCAAGCCAGCTTTGCTTGGCCCTGCTCCAGTGGCTTTGAGGGTTAAGTCGGAGCGGGAATGGAAGGCCGTATCTATTCAGCAGGGTAAAGCCTCGGGCTCTCACAGTGTCCAGTCACTCTAGGCTGTATTATGATGAATGGCTGATGCACCAGCTCTCTTCCTCTCCCCTGTACACACTCGGCGCAGAAGACCTGAGGGAATCGTGTGGTTGTCTGGTAGATCTGTAGATGCACAGAAACCGGCTTATGCTGACTTTTCTATTTCGGTGCATTGCACATGAGATAACCCCCCCCCCCTGTATGGGCTTCGGAGATGCATAGTTATGCCGGCCATGGAGACTGTTGCCTGCTCTGGGAATGTAGGGCTTCTTCACGAATCTTAAATCGATATATTAAGAATGGAGAAACTTTCCAGGAAGCTTCATGTTGGATTCGTGCTCACCACATTATGCGAACATAGGCACATTTTCGCTTAAAAAATTGTGGGGTGCTTTTATATTAAAAAAAAAAAAAAACACAAACTACTGCTTTCCCTAATACAGTCAACTCCTGATAAGTGCACGGCCTGGGGACTGAACACAGACTTGCACTTAAAAGGAGTGTGCACTAATCAGGAGTGGAGATAAAACTTTAAGGCACGTGACTACACGCCCATTTCTTTTGAAACTACGTACTAATAAATAAGATTTGACCACAAACAATCTCAGAGTCATCTCCGGGTTGTTGCAGCACTCAAAACACACACATTATTGTTTTAATACGGTTTTTTAACCAATTATTACAATCAATGTAATGTACGTAAATGGACATTCCAGAACGCACGAGACTTAGACGGTGTTTGTGTGTGTGCCGTGAAACGTAACTATGTAAACACATGCAACAATATGTTTTACTTATTATACACAGTATTTATTATCTATTATTCAAGAATAACAACTTTGAAATGAAATATATGGACGAGGAAAATTGCGCATGTAACAGGAAAGCGTATTTTCGAGAGCAGAGATCATTTCGCTTCGTTTTTCCATAAAATGCTTCGGCATTTATGTTCTGAGCCAAAAAATGTTTTTTTGGAATAACAGTAAAAAAAAAATATTTATGATTTTTTTTTAAATATTTTTACATTAATTTTTTTTTTTTTTTTTTTTTTCAAGCGCCAGTCAAGGCAGTGAATATGGTTAAAAACACATTTTTTTTTATAATATATAATCCTTGCTCTACTCTGGGTCACCAGGGTGATGACTGGTTCTTTTGCCAGTATTTCAAGCTGATGAGAGAAAAACACAAGCTGGTGAGAAGAAAAGCCGATGATAACGTGGAGAAAACGTGTAGACCACTGTTTCTGGATGAAACCCAACAGAAGTCTTCATTAATTCATTATCATTTGATAAAACAGCAACTAAAGTTATACCGCTATCCTCAGCCTTGAGAACTTTCTCCAGAAATAAGGATTGACTAAGCTATGGAAAACAAACCAGCTGAGATTCACACGTTAGTTCAAGATTTCAGAAACGACCCTGATGGAGCCGTATGGTTTTTATGAGCTTCACCTCCAAATCAGCCTTGTTCTTCCTCACCCGGTGCGGTTTATTGTCACTTACCCTCATCTTCATCATTAGCGCTGACAGCCAGGACGGTGGACCCGACATCAGCATCCTCATCCACATCCACTTCATACACAGACTGAGCAAACACCGGCTTGTTGTCATTCACATCACTGATGAATATTCGCACATACGCCGTATCTGAGAAGATCAAAAACACACACCTTCATCTCCATGTTAACGTGTGAACTCGTTCTCCCGCTCTTTATCTTTCCCCCTCTCTGCTTCTTTGTTATTCTTTATCTGTCCGTTCTTTTCCCATCACATTGTCTTTTGTTTGTCTAATTTCATTTTCAATCGCCTCCATCTCGCCGTCTTCTCCTCCGCTCTAGCGTCAGGGGCTGATGTGAGGGAAAGCTCTGAGTTCGCCGGGATTGGAGACGTTCACAAAATGTGTTTTAATAATATACGAAAAACTGAGACGCATTTTACAATCTGATCTATGACTGAAATTGCCCTGGTGAAATGTAGGAGTATCAATGACAAACTCCAAATATTTCAAAATTAAAACTGAGAAAACCAAAATTTAGAAATGCGTAAAACAAGCAAACGAAAACGAAACTTGGAAGATTGGAAGAACTTTTCCAGCACTTAATCCTTAAATCCTAAATTCCATCCTTAGCAGTATGTTTTTTTTATTTTTGTTTCCCATAGAAAGTGACAATTTTACGTAATCCCAATGCAACTAGTGATGGAAGTAGAGGAAAGATGGAGAAGAATAGAAAGTAATGGAGCAGAAAAAAAAGGGACAAAAAGTCATGAGACCTATCAGCAAAAATGAAAGTAAATCATAGAATCCTCTGTGCCAAGAGAGAATAGTAACAATACAAAACAGTAATATTTTAGAATTTTGCCGTTTACATAATTAAACTACATATCCCAGAATCCCACGTTCATGTCGCCCATTTTGCAAATGCCCTAACCTTGTTTTTCTGCACACAAGTTTGTTCTTTATCTGTTGCAAGTTATTCTTAAAATGCACATTTAATCTAACAAACAACGAAAATGTCCGCAATGCACAGAACTAATGAAATAGCTCAGGTTGTGTAATTACGGAATTACTACAGTACAATGCCAGAAACCTTGACAAGTCGAAAAACTCAATTTCAAAAAGTCAGCCAAGTCAAAAACTTTGAACAAAAAGCATAAATGGACAATCAGCGGACTTTCGTTTTGCACAGAGAACATTCCGACCGCACCTGAGTTGGGTTGTCCGTGCTTTCCGGGTCTGGAAGATTCCCAGCCATCTACCGACTTCACCTCCAGAAGGTAGGAGCCCTTGGTCTCGCGGTCAAACACGGCCTTGGTGTATATGGTTCCCAGCTCGGGGTCGACACGGAAGTAGCGATAGTCTCCACTGCGGTCGTTCAGCAATGAGTACGAGATCTGAGGCGAGAAAAGAATGATGCTAAACCGCAGGAAAACAGGTTTTAGTTTGGTGAGGAAAAAATGTAATAGTTGGAGAGTGAGATTCAGAAGATGTTCTCAGGATTTTAAATAGAACCGAGAAGAATAGAACCGTTGTCGTCCTTGTGAAACAAGAATACAATGAAACGGGCAGCAGTGTGCGAAATATGAAAATACCCATAAAAATATAATAGAATGTTCAATTGTGGCATTCAAAAATGTAAAGGATGTTAACAAAAAACATAGACTAGTGTGTACGCATAGAAGAGCATAAATACCAGAGGAAATAAAAGCGTGAACTAGCCACACATTCTTCAAACAACGTTGATGTGCAAAGTTCATAGAAATGAAACATGTTTCATTGTTGTTCATTGCTTCATTTCCACAAATTCCTCACTTTTACCACAGAATTGTATTCCACAGATTTCAATTCTTGTCTAGAACGGTTCTCTATTAGCATCCATGCTACTGTACAAGAGGGTTTACAAAATGTTGCTAATCAGTGGTGTAAAGTACTTGGGTAAATATACTTTGTTACACAAGAATGTTTGGCTACTTTGTACTTGTACATAATATGCTTGTGCTTGTTCAAAGCTATAACTTACTATAATCAACTTGACTACATTTTTGATGTAGTATCTTTACTCCACTACATTTAAACAGACACTTTCTGTTAGTTGTTACAAATCAGCATCTTATTCTAATGCCGTTAATTTATTTTGCGGACTAAGCAATATCGCCATCTGCAGGTTCCTGAAGAAATCGATGCCAACGTGAACGTGAATAAGCGGCTTGATAAATACGAGGCGTACATCTACAATATACGATACCATAATTGTAGATGTAGACAGTGATGAAGCCAATTTTGTTCTGCCATTTTGAAACACTGAGGTTATAAATTTCATTTCTATATTAGGAAATAAAACTTCAAGAAATGTGAAAAGGAAGAAACTCGTTATTTATGGTGTTTTTTGAGGCTAAATTCAGTATGATTAAAACACTCAAGTTCTTCTAAAATGGGTAGAGGATACTCTACGTAGAGGATACTTTACGACTTCTACTCAAGTTGGCGAAATTGGCGACTTGTAACTTGTAATGGAGTCATTTTACATATTGTATTTGTAAATACAATTCCATTTTACTCCATTTTACATTAACTTGTAATACATTTTATATATTGTATTATTGTAATATTTTTAGACAAGACTTATTAATGCGTGTTGCACTGGATAGAAAGTTGCTATAATTTCATTGTACATATATATGGCCTTCATTGTATATGTGCACAGTGACAGTAAAGGCTTTTCTATTCTATTCTATTCTATTCTATTTTTACAGTAAGGTACCTGTACATTTACTCAACTATGATTTCCAGGTACTCTTTACACATCTGCTGCTAATTGGCTAGTAGAACAACAGTAATTTAGCCAAAACCGCTAATCTATTCCTCGCGGATGTCAAAAACGCTACAACGGCTAACGCAAGACTCGTGCCTTAACGCGCAATACACCCCAGCTGACCCGCCGTAATTAACCAATCCAGTCATCTCCTCATAATTTATTCAGCGAGGTCTGTCCGACTCCGTCACTGAAGTCTAGCGTGCAGCGTCGCAGCAGGTGAATCAGAAATCAAGGCCATTCAAGTTGATGGATAAAAAAAAAAAAGCGACTGATCTACAAAACCCAAACTGTCGGGCTGATGAAGAGGTGCCAACCGCTGTTTCAACAAGCCCCAAACAACAATTATCAGACAAACTGCTAAGAGCGGCCGCGCTAAACCAGCATGAGGCGGGTATTAAATGATGCCCCGCTGGATGCATTAGCACTGGGAACACAAATAAGAGGCTGGATTAAATGTAAACGGCATAATAAAATGATTGCAGGGGTCAGGTTAATAAAACATTCAGCCCACCCCATCTGGCACAAACACCGGCACGTGCCGAGCGGATTGTGGGCGAGAAGCGTGACATTAGCTTTCATTCCCACAAAATGACGGGTATTAAAAGCGTGGCACCGCGCGGTAAATGTAATTCAATGACCTGATGGAGTGTCCATCCATGAATAATAAAAAAGCCAGTAGTGATAAATAACAAAGACAAAGCGCCGGGAAATGGATCGCTAATTCAATTCCGCAGGACCGGTCGCACCTTCCCGTTTGGCCCCAGGTCCAGATCGTTGGATGAAACCTGCAGCACCAGGGTCCCGATCTCGGCCCCTTCCGTCACAGACACCTCGTAGATGGAGGACGTGAAGAACGGGACGTTGTCGTTGACGTCTGTTGATAAGGCAAAGGCAGAAGGTCAGATCGCTCAGGCAAACCTTACAGTTTCTGAAGGGAGGCGGAGCTAATTCTAATTCTGGGACTGAAGGCGGGGCACGTGCAAATTGGGTGGATGACCAATCACAAAGCGGGACACACTGACACAACTGAGGGTAATTGTCCAGACTTGAACTTGTGGTGTAACAGTGGTGTAAGTACTTGATTTTATTTACTTTTTCACTCAAGTATTTTTGGCTACTTTGAACTTTTGAGTATCAAAAATATAATCAACTTTTACTCTCTACTTGTGATTGAGTATCGTACTCTTTACTCCACTACATTTGACTAGACACTTACCATTACGCGTTACATTTTCATTGTGACGACAAGTCGACATGTTTATATATCGCGGTTAATTTCTTGGGCGAACTGAGGTGGTATCGCCATCTGTAGGATGCTGAAGGTACTGGATCAGCTAAAAAAGCGTAAGTGCAAAATAATTTCACTTGGCGGTTGCAATTTTTTTGCACATTTGAGTTTGACTCAGACTGACTTTTTGTTCTGCTTATCTATTTTGTTCCGACATTGGAAATACTAAAGTATTACATTTAATTTTTATAGTAGAAAAAAAATCCTCAAATAGTTTCTTGTTTTACAATTTTCTAAATTGTAAACTAAGTTCAAATAAAATATCAGTTCTTTTAAAATGAGATACTTTACAACTTTTACTCAAGTCTTTTTGGAACTGGCAACTTGTAACTTGTAATGGAGTCATTTTTAGAGTACTGTACATTTACTCAAGTACAGATTTCAGATACTCTTTAGACCTCTGAGTTTCTAAAGTGTTCTACCCACTGTGCCACCTCAAATCTATTAAAAAATAAAACATGACAATGCATTCGACATTTCTCGCTGGCGTTCTGTGATGGACACTCACATTAAGACTTAAATCGATGCTGAACAGTTTTAATCAGTTTAAAAAAAAGATGTTTTCCTGCAAATCAATGTTTGCGCTGTTTCCAATAGATCCCTCAAAAAATGATGATTATGGAAACAGCTAGTTTAAGAGAAACAGAAAGTGAAATGAGACAAAAAAAAATGGCCATAATATATTACTGGCTCAAGAATGATTTTCTAAACCTGCCGCTGTCATTATTGGAAGCGACATAAGGACACTAGAATTTGTGGAAGAATATTAAAGGACTTCAGCGATTCCCCACGCTAATCACCATCTGATGCACTTTGAGGTTTTAATTTTATATCACCCAAAGTCGTAAACCATAAATTAAACAGCAAGGCCAAAGCCATTACGACCTTCTCCCTCAAGCCCGTTTCTCCCCCTCTACCTCTTCTGTAAATGGCTACGGCTGTACTCTTCCACCAGAAAAAGCTGGTGTAAATAAGTCAGAAGGAACGGGACAAATTAATTATTTGTCAGTGGCTAATGCTGAAAGCAAAGAACGGGGGGAAAAACGCTTTTCAGGAAGACATTTCTCACCAGCCCAAACCACCAAATTACACAAAAAACTCTAATCTGGGTTGGGATGTCTTATGGAGAAGTTTCCAACCGGATGATTCAAGCATTGTGCAGGACGGAGTCACTTTGGGGAGACATGGCAGTGCAATGTGGAAGTTTGGGAAAACCCACAAATGGAAAAAGTGAATCAGAAAATGGACATTTTGTCTAAAGTGGTAAATTGAGGACTATAGTTTTCCAGAAGTATACATGTGATGAAAATGATTTTCAGAACACTGTGAAGTAAATAAAATACCGTATTTACACGAATATAAGCACCCTCCTAATTTACCAGGCACAAAACATAAATTCAATATTTTTTTTTATTTCTGGCTAAATTACGTACATTTTCTCTATACAATACTTTTTTTTCTTTAACAAACTTGTGACTCACTTCAATGTCGCTTTACTTAATAATAAATAAGCTCCCGGTAAGTTATTGAGCTCTAAAATTAGAAAAATATTCTTATATTCGCGTAAATATGGTAAATATTTGTAAATATTAATCAAGTGTAAATATAACTTAATCTTACATTTAAAGGTGGGAAATTTATCGTTTACCTGTGAGATTTATATAGACAGTGGTGAAAGCCGCGAGTGGAACCGGGGCCACGTTCTGGGCTCGGACCCTCAGGATGAAGTTGCGGGTGGTCTCGTAATCCAGGGGCTCAGCGACCAGTATTGAGGCCGAACCGTCTTCACGATTTGGGGTGAGGTAAAAGCGAACGGGCATGTTACTTTCCGGAACCAGTCCATCCTCCAGATTATACGTCACTCTCGGGTCTCCCAGAGGAGAGATCGCCTTGATGGTCTGAAACAGTTCACGGTTATAACATAAGCATATATTATAGTGATTTATTATTTATTATTATCAGATACAACACACATATACATTTACACACAGTATATACATACAGTGGGTTGCGAAAGATAGGGCAAACGTATTCATTTTCATGATTTTTCTGCATAAATAATAATAAATAATAAACACATAAAAAGTTGCAATAACAATTTTCAGTTAAATATATCATGTAGAAGACATAGACATTTATAGAGGCAGCTACACATAGACATATTTATAGAGACAGCTAGACAGACAAGACTATAGAGACAGATCGATAGACAGATATATTTAGAAGAGACAGATAGACAAGCAGCTATATTTATAGAGACCGATTTAAAGAGGCGGGCAGTCAGAAAGATTTATAGGAACATATAGATATGCAAACAGATTTATAGAGACAGATAGACAGACAGACATATTTATAGAGACAGATAGACAGATAGACATATTTATAGAAACAGATAGACAGACAGACATATTTATAGAGACAGATAGACATATTTATAAAGACAGATAGACAGACAGACATATTTATAGAGACAGATAGACATATTTATAAAGACAGAGAGACAGACAGACATATTTATAGAGACAGCTAGTTAGACAGACATATTTATAGAGACAGATAGAGAGACAGACATATTTATAGAGACAGATAGACAGACAGACATATTTATAGAGACATATAGACATATTTATAGAGACAGATAGACAGACAGACATTTATAGAGACAGGTAGACAGACAGATATATTTATAGAGACAGATAGACAGACAGACATATTTATAGAGGCAGCTAGACAGACAGACATATTAATAGAGACAGATAGTTAGACAGACATATTTATAGAGACAGCTAGACAGACAGACAGACATATTTATAGAGACAGATAGTTAGACAGACATACTGTATATATAGAGACAGCTAGACAGACAGACATATTTATAGAGACAGATAGACAGACAGATATATTTAGAAGAGACAGATAGACAAGCAGCTATATTTATAGAAACAGGTTTATAGAGGCAGGCAAACAGACAGACAGATATATAGGGACAGATAGACATGCAGACAAATTTAGACACAGATAGACAGACAGACATACTTTTAGAGACAGGCAGACAGACAGACTGAGACACAGATTCATAGTGGCAGTCAAGCACAGACAAACTTATAGAGACAGATAAGCATATTTATTGAGACAGCTAGACAGACAGACAGACATACAGAGAGATTTATAGGGAAAGACAGACACGCACACAGATTTACAGAGACAGATAGACATGTATATAGAGACAGCTAGACAGAGAGACATACATTTATAGAGACAGCTGAACAGACAGATTTATAGAGACAGATAGACAGGCTGATATACGAACATGTATAGAGACCGATTTATAGAGACTGGCAGTCAGACAGACATGTATAGACACTGACAGACAGACATATTTAGAGACAGTTAGACAGGCAGATATAGAGACAGATTTATAGACCTGGCAGTCAGACAGACAGGTTTATAGAGACAGATAGACATTCAGAGAGACAGACACACTGACTGTTTCATAGAGACAGACAGGAAAATGTAAAAAAAAAAACAGACAGACAGACACATAGATCCATTGCTCTTGTATGTTCAATGATAACAACTTTGACTCCCATCTCTAATCTAGAATGTTCTAGAAGAAAACTCCTGAGCAGACGCCAACAGTGAAGCTCTGACGGTTCTGCTGAACAATCACACTCAGCTGAAACCAGAAGATCGGCCTTTAAACCAGAAATCTGGAGCTTGTGAGTAGAAACATCTAGAATCTAAGACTCAAACCTTCCCGCCAATCTCCAGCAAACCGAGTCTAGTGACGTTTCTCCTAATAACCAAGACAAAGATGGAGAGGATGAAAGCACCATCCCTCATCACGTTAATATTCTTCATTACATTCTGTAGCGACATCCTCAGTTCAGATGCACCTTTTTTCTCCGTTCTGAAGTCCATTAATTCGGTTTTCCTGCCCAGGTTCAGAATAAAAGCTCCGCAGCCGCACTAATGTCGGACGAATGCAAATAAACGTACGACAGGAAACGCAGCAAATGAATGCTTTCAGTGCAATTACAAGCAAGCGAAAGGAGAAAATTAGATATATCCATATATCAGCGAGTGCGTCTGTGAATCGTCTGACCTGGCGAGCAGCCAAACGCAATGATGCGGAGTCCTTAAAATGTGAAGAAGCAGGTCAGATGATTCATAGCTGGAATTGAGCAGCTCTGCTTGAAGAATGGAGCAAAATGAATTCTAGATCGTCTCGCGATTAGTTGGAATTGTGTGTGTGTGTGTGTGTGTGTGTGTGCGCGTGTATGTGCGTGCGTGCGTGTGTGTGTGTGTGTGTGCGGAGAAGCTGACAGTTTACAAACTGTTCGAATCGGCCGACATTTAAACTGGTAAAAATCAAAAGCAACATACAATCTGATTAATTTATATTGATTTTTTTTTAATATTTAAAGATGTTACTTTGTTTTTATTCCGGATTTGTGTACGTATGTGTATATATTGAATGTTTACAATTTACAATGCCTTTATCAGTACCACAGTGAGGAAATTGCACATTTATAAGCAATTTAATAAGCGGGATAAAATATATGAGGAAATAAGCATGTTTTTGAGTAAAAATTGAATGTATATGGTATACATTCAGAATATAGTCTTTACTGTAAAGTACAGTATACTACAGCTTAAAGAGTACTGTAAGGCTCTTTATATCTGTCCTGTACATGTATAACAGGGCTTATTTTTTACCATTTGGTAAATGTTTTACATTTTTTTTTTTAAAGAAATCAAGAAACTAAAACGTAAAAAATTAAAGAAATTCTAATTCATTTTCTAAAAGTTGGAAATTTTAACAAGAAACTCTACAAGTTTGAAAAAATATTTTGAAACTGAAAGCAGTGAACTCGAAAAAAATGAAGAAACAAAAGTAGATTTGAAGAAAAGAGGCTGAAGCAGAGCATTCTGGGATCTGTAGTTTGTGCTATCTTTGACACGTTTTATAGAAGAATCGACAATAAAATTGATCTTGACGTTTGACCTTAAGTTACCTGGTGCACTCCAAACCACATTTACATACTAAATGAGTTGTGTTGCTTGTCTTTGCAATGCTATTGGCTAGAAAATATTTATAGACTTGGTCATCTTGCCTTGAATTCATCTACCGGAAAACTCTAACCCTAAAAATCCTGCTTTTTTGGATATGTTATCCTGATTTGCTAACATCTTGAACTTTGAGTTAATAGTTGTAAGAAGCACTTGCCACAACTGGAGTGTCCCTGATGGTGTTTTCTGGAATGATGACCTCGTATCGCTCTTTCTCCCACTGTGGTGGCTGGTTTTTCACGTTGGTGATGGTGACGGCCAGCTCCACTGAACTGCTTCGATTTCCTCCATCGGTAGCGATGATCTGCCTGCTGATGTAGGTTCTCTGAGAAGAGCATTACGTGAAGAAGCAAAGAACGTGAATAAACCCTGTGGTGACTGACCTTTGAACACAGCTTTTATTTCAAATGCACTAATCTCAATGTGAAATTGTACATTATGTTAAAATGCGGAAGAAAGGAATAAAATTAGAAGGAATGGAAGAGGAGGAAAAGATGATGATGATGTAGAAAAAGACAATAAAAAGAAAAGAGACTACGTAGAGGAATAAAAAGTAAATGAGAAGGAAGCGAAGAGGAAGGAATGATAATGGTGGCTGAGAACGGGAAGAATACCAGATAAGAAATGAACAAAGGAAATTGAGATTGATGAGAAAATGGACATTAACACAAGTAGAGGAAAAAGATAAAATGAGGAGGAGGAAGAAGAAGAAAAAAAAACGAGAATGGCGGGGGGAGAAGGAGATGGGAGGAATGGTATCATACAAAAAACAGACACGAAAGAGAGGAAAGTAACAAGTGGCAAAAATGTAATTAAAATGAAAAAAAAAGAATGAAAAGTAGAATTTGGAAAAGGAAAGGAGGAAACAATTTAATATATAATTAAAATAAGTAAACTAATAACAAATATTAATGATATTTGTTATGTTTTTCAAAATACTGATTCTTAATTTCAGATTTATTTTTTTTCAATCAAGTTTACATTTTTGTTTTGTGTTTACATTTAACGCGCCTTTAGAAATGTAATATTTACAGTTGAAATGTATAAATTAATATTTTTGTACAGTGTCACCAAGATCTTTAGTTCCATTGTGTACTTGATGTACAACAAAGGATATTCTACTCTATTCTACTTTATTCTTGATGATCTACAGTAATATCCCCATTCCAACATAAAACAACAAAATATGACAATGAATAAAAAAAGCGTGTGAATAAATTGGCTTGAAGTGTTCACTGCTCAGTTCATTTGCTGGCAGAACCACCGGTTCTCGATGTTCTCAGAGTCTTTATTTCCATAACAGGTAGTCTGGAGTCTAACATTTCTCCATCCCTCCAGCACTTATCAACATTTACACGCACAAAAACACATTCTCCGGCTGAAACAAGACCTTGGTCGTCATAGCAACTCTTTTACAAAGGTCTCTTGTCAAAGATGGTCTAATATCAATGGCTTTCAAACCCGACACCTACTCGCTTTTAACGCGCAAACATCTAATCAATAATCACTATTAATGCTTAAACAACAGTTCTGTTCTCTTCTGCCACAATTCCTAGCCTGGTAATTACGGCCATCAGTTGAAAAAAAAATCTTTAAAAAGGTCCTTGTATTGTACCAACGTCACATTACGGCTCTGCATTTAGCAGAAGCTTTTACCCAGGATGCTCTGCACTGAAACAATGTCCGTGTTCCAATCCAACTGATAAATGGGAATTTATCACAAACATTACAAACATTAGTGTTGACAAAAATTGCTCTCTGCTGTATGTATAAAATTAAAATGTACACACAAATCCTCATTGGCTTTTTTCCAAAGGATAAAATCAATTATTTTAATCTTTCACACTGAGCAATTATAGTCTCACAAACTTGATTGCTGAATTGACTACAGTCTCAAACTAAACTGCTCTTGAACTCAAGCAAGTGCTCCTATAGAGTTCCGTGTAAATCCAGTTAATCCTTTCTGACCTATAAAAATGTTCATTTTAGAACAAATTTTCTTTAACCTACAACATCAAAAACACTGCAAAATGTTCCCAGAGAGGCATGAAAAGAACATTAAGAAAAAAGTGCTATTAGAGAGAAAAACATGAGAACTAGAGTGAATTGGTGAGTGTGAGAAAGTGTGAGAGTGAGTGAGTGAGTGATTGATTGATTCATTGATTGATTAGTTAAATGGTTTGTTGGTTGATTGATTGATTGATTGATTGATTGATTGATTGAGTGGAGGGATTGTTTGATTTATTGATTGGTAGTTTGTTTGATTGATAGATAGATAGATTGTTTGATTGATTGATTGTTCAATTCATTGACTGATTATTTTGTTAATGTGTTGGTTAATTGGTTGGTTGGTTGATAGATGGATGGATAGATGGATGGATGGATGGATTGATTAGTGAGCAAAAAGAAAAAGAGTAAGTTAAAAAGAGTGAGTTTAAAGAAGTAAGAGTGTGAGTTGTAAAGGAGGACAAGTTAGTGGAAAAAGGTGATTGAGTGAAAAGGAGAATGAATGAGAGTGACTAAGTGAAAGAGGATGAGTGAGTGATAACGAATAGGTGAGAGTGATTGGCTGAGAGTCTAAGGGAGAGAGATTAAGTGAGAGAAAAAGAGAGAGAGAGAGAGAGAGAGAGAGAGAGAGAGAGAGAGAGACAGAGAGAGAGAGAGAGAGAGAGAGAGAGTAAATCTACAGTGTCGTCTTTTTGAACAGTGATTAATTCCGACCGAGATTTCTGACGAGCAAGTTATTTGCAGTTGCAGGAACTGTAAGCAAGTACAAGCAGGTCGAGTCTCATATGCAGTTTCTGAAAATTTGTTGAAAACTGCAACTGTGATTAGCGGATTAAAAATAATTGACGCAAATTAACACTTAAAACCAATTGCATGTGTTAACGCATTAACTTTGACAGCACTAGTTAGAACCCATTTTAACCCGCAAATCAAAAATGTCTAGAGCAGGGGTGGGCAAACTTCTTGATTCGGGGGCCACATTGGGTTCTAACATTTGACAAAGGGGCGGGTCCGGGCTTCCTGGTCAGGCGGTTGTCAATCACATTCTCACCAGCCAATCAGAGTAAGGGAACGCCCCTAAATGAAGCTTTTGCCAGAAGTCCAAACGAAAAAATAAAGAAATGGACGAATAAAATCTAAAGTGCAGTAATGTTTCAAACCAAATTGTAAAGATTAGTTTGTTTCTTAGAAATTCAGGTTTTAATTTTTTTTGCATCTGATTCCATAGACTGACAGTGTAAATATAAATGTTAAAAAAAACATATTAGTACAATTTATTAATGTACAATTTGTTGTTATGATTCTGCTTTTTAAAAATGTATTGCATAAAAAAAAATTAAAAACAACCCTTTTTAACAACACATTAACCCTTTTTCATAACAGATTAACATTTACCGGGCCGCATATGGCCCCCGGGCCGTAGTTTGCACACCCCTGGTCTAGACGTTCGGAGACTGACCTGTGAGATGGGCTGGTTGACGAAGACCCAACCCGTGAGAGGATTGACCCGCAGATACTCCGGCTGCTCCTCAGACATGGAGTACGTGATGGCGGCATTGGTGCTGTAGTCGTCGTCGTGCGCCGCCACTCGCAGGAAGCTGGTTCCGATCATGGTGTCTTCTCTCAGGAAATCTGCGCGGGACAGACTTACGGTTACGAGAAGGTGATCACAGGAGGAGTCGTCCTGGTGCGTCCTCTCTCATCGCTCACACTCGTAGCGAAGGTTCTCGAATTTGGGGCTGTTGTCGTTCTCATCGAGGATCAAGATGTTAAGCTGACAGATGCCTAACAGGGGGTCCGCAGCCTGGTCTGTCGCCGTCACGGTGACGGCGTATTCTCTCTGACGCTCTCGATCAAACTTCATGGCCGTTACGATGATGCCTGGAATGGATGAGTGGAGAATTTAACATCACGGTTTCAATTCCATTCAATTTTATTGTTTGGTCCAAAATCCCTCAATAGACCTTCCGTCCAGCAAACAATTTCACCTAAAACTGACCAATAAAAGGAATAGGCTGAAGCCTCGCTTATAGTTGCCTAACCACTTACATCGTTTTAAATTGAACTGAATCAGCTTTACAACCAACAACAGAAACAACAGAAAATAACAGACACAACAACAAAATACAGATCAAGAATATCAGGAGTACAATTCTCTATTTTTTCTATTTTCATTTATAATGACCAATGCATTTTTTTTTTCAGACTTTTTATACATTTTGCAAAAGTAGTAATTTTTTTTTAATTCATCACTCAGTTAATTCCACAACTTTACACCTACAACTGAAACACACCTCATTTTTACATTTGTTCTCACTCTATTTTGTTCAAAAAAGTACAACCCTCTTAGAGTATATCTACCAACCCTTAACCTAAAATAACTCTGTATAATTTTTGGAATTAAAATGTGTTTTACTTTGTACATAATTTCAAGTATTTTAATATTTACAATGTCTTTTAGTTTTAAACAGTTGTTCTTAACAAACAATTGATTTGTTGATTTGGTAATGTCCTACTCGGTTCACAATTCTTATAGCTTTTTTTGCAATTTGCTTAAAGAGTCTATACACGTTGCCACGCAGGAGTTTAAATGACTAGCTGACGCATCACAGAGCCACGGCGTGTCATCAAACTGGCTCGACCAATGGCGTGATTACTAGTTTTTTTCAAATAAATTAGAAGGAACTAGTGATTTTTGCACAGATTATTTAGTAGGAACAAGCAATGATGGGAAATAGACCTGTGTCAACGCTGAATATTTCCAATCCTCCATTTTCGAATCCTTTGTTTTTTTTCCCTTGCTAAATGCCATGCTGATTGATGTCCTAAGAACGGCTGCATTTTATAAAGTGCCGCATTCTTTCGAAATCGAGGCTGGGATGACGCATTTAAATATGTCTTCGACTGTTACTACCTGAGGTGTAAAGAGTACCCGACAACCATACTTGAGTATAATATATATCTAGAAAATCTTAGAAATTCAATGTCTTGCTGCTATAATGCCAAGAATTACAAGTTTCAAGTCACCAATTCCATAAAGACTTGAGTAAAAGTAGTAAAGTATCTAATTTGATCAGAACTTAAGTATTTTATTTGTACTGAAATTAGGCCTAGAAATAAAACACCTAGAAATGTGAAAAAACTGAAACTATTTATGAGGGTTTATTTCCCAATATGGAAATGAATTTAACACCTCAAGGCTTAAAAATAGACAAAAAGAACAAAAAGTCAGCCTCATGTTCACGTGATTTAGCTCAGAAATAGCATCCAGTATCTTCAGCATCCTACAGATGGCGATATCACCTCATCCACCAAGGAAATTAACCATGTAGAAAAAGATGCTGACATGCTGATCACAATCTAACGTGAAATGGTAAGCGTCCATTCAAACGTACTGGAGTAAAGAGTACTCCAGTCAAGTAGAGAGTAAAAGTTGCTTATATTTTTGATACTTGATTTAGATTTTATTATATTATATTGATTTATATTTGATTTTGATACAAGTACAAAGTAATACACTAGTGTGAAATCGCGCTGATTTTGAAAATGCGATAATCAGACATTCATAGAGAAACACCGGAAATACAACAAGACCGCCCCAGCCAATCCGGAGCCAGGATTTATCACGTCAAACGTTGAAGTGTGTTTCCGCTCTCACCTGTTTCTGGGTCGACGCTGAAGGCGGGAACAGTGCTGTCTTTATGCATGAAGCCGTATGTTACTTTCCCGTTGTCTCCTTCATCAGCATCGTGTGCGTGAACCTGCAGAACGAAGCTTCCAGCCGGCTGGTTCTCCAGAACCGAGGCCTTCTCCTTATACTCCAAACACTGAACGCAACACAAACACAAGACCATAAAAAGTCAAATCTGATACAAAACAGGTACTAAACAACCATTCCAATGTGCTTACTGATAGTAGGCTCAGTCTCTAATCTGGATATTGGGAATGGTTTTACTTAACTTTACTTAATATGACAATATTTCTGTGAAGAATCAGACTGAGTATTGAGTATTGGCCGAGTATGTAGATGACAAACAAGGAATTAGATGTGGTAGACTTTGGTGGAAGTCTTTTCTTCCCTCTTGTTCCAAAAAAAAAATACAAGAAAAAATAAAAATACACGAAAAATGTAGCATAACTATTTACATAGAAATAATATAAGCCAGTGGTTTGTTATAAAGCATAAATAAATCTATACATATACAGAAACTCCAATTAATTCAATACTTCCAAAATTTCCAAATACAAAACATTGGTTGGAATTACTGGGAACTCAATTATGCATTTTGAATTGCAACAGACATATACATACACATGCACAAACAACAATAAAATAATTTGTAGTATTAATGGTAGAAACGGCACTTACTGAAATACACAATCTAAACTAAGCTAGTCAGTTGTCAAAAATAAATAAAGTCGAGCTGATTTTTAGTCAGAGAATATTAAAGAACCCAAACTCAATTGGAAATAACAGGAAACACAACATCCATTTAAAAAATTTTAAATAATATAATAATTTATTCATGGAGGAACACGCGTGAGTTATTACAATGCTGTAATATGAGTAAATTCTGCACAATTTTGTGTCATTTATTTTATATAATAATAATAATAATATTGTATAATAATAATTATAATAATAATATTACATATACTACATATTACATATATACATTATTTTCAGTAAACTTTAAATTTAGACACAAAAAGAGAAAGTTACTTAACAAAAATAAATAAATCAAATGGTTATTTTAAATAAATTAATTGTACGATGACATTAAATGACAAAGTATTGATATTTGTGTCAAAAATAATTTACCATAAATGGAAAGAAAACAAAATAATATTATTTTTTCTATACACACAGTACGAAGTTGCTTCTTGAGCTGCGTTTTTTTTTTTTTTGTAAAAAAGTTACATGTGCAAAAGAATAATCAGAAATAAAATCAACTTAATGTGTTATTTATGAAAAAATAAATTCTGAATTATGTGTGGAAAAAAACCCAGGTCAAAGTCGTATAAATATAATAAGCAGTAAACACCGTGGACTGAACGCACATTGATTAAATGAAGAATGTGAGAGGAGGCGTATTAATCCTTATCACTTTGGCTCTGTTGAGATTCATCTCTGTTTTATAATTGAAGCGCCCTTGAATCAATTCCATCCCACTGAATCTGTGGAGACGGTGGAATAAGCCTGTATAATTCAGCCATGCTCTACCACCCACACCATCCTCATCCTCATCTACGCCCGTGTCTTAAAGAAAGCTCCGACAACTACTCATCATCACTTCTGCGGCTTAAGATGTTACAGATACCAGGAGATTCGACAAAAAACAAATAGTGAAAAACAGCATTAAAACACACAGGAAGTTCACTATCCCTTCCCTTTGATGGCCAGTTTGGCTAACTAATTAACAACAGGGGATCTGTTTCATCAACCAGGAAGTGATGAGAATTCCCTCAACGCTGTGGTTAAATCACTAAGATTAGCTCGAAAGCTCAAAAAGTCTGAAAACAGAGCTGGTTAAACTAGGCCAAAGTTAGTGACCTTCAGTTTGGCAGAGGTGGTCTTTGAATTGCCGTGGCACTTGATTTGGCATGTGGTGACCCTAAGGTTAGGCCACAGGTCATCATTTAGCTGGCCTATGACAAGCCTTGATTTAGTTTTGGGTAATATTGCTCACATTCATCCTTAATTTGGTCTTAGTTGATCCTTGACTTGGCCCTTGATTTGACCTTAGATGTTCTTTGAATTAGCCGATATTATTATTTGGCCTTATGTGATCCTTGAATAGACCCATGGTGACCATTGATTTGACCTTAGCTGATCTTTAATTGACCCACCGAGACCCTTGATTTGGCCTCTACCTTGGACAGTCCCATGGAGTCCCTTGATTTGAACATGGGTGATTTTTGATTTTGCCCACATAGACCCTTGAATAGGCCCATGGACTCTCTTGATATGGTCTTGGGCAATCCTTGAATTGCCCCATGGACGTTCTTGACTTGGCATTTAAAGATCATTGAATTGGCCCATACAGACCCTTGATTTGGCTTATGGTGATCCCTGATTAGGATAATAGTGACCCTTAATTTGGTCTTAGATGACCCTTGAATAGACCCATAGAGACCCTTGATTTGGTCTGAGGTGACCCTTGAATTGGTCATGTACACCCTTGATTTGGTCCTAGGCAATCCTTGAATTGGCTCATTGACAGTCTTGATTAGGCATATGGTGACCCTTGAATTGGCCCATAGAGACCCTTGATTTGGCATAAGGTGTTGCTTGAATAGAATAACGGTGACCCTTAATTTGGCCCTAGGTGATCCTTTAATAGGCCCATGGAGACCCTTGCTTCACTTTAGGTGATCCTTGAATTGGTCCATGCAAATACCTAATTTGGTCCTATGCAATCCTTGAATTGGCCCATAAAGACCCTTGATTTAACATTAGGTGATCCCTGAATTTGCCCATGGAGACCCTTCATTTGGTCTGAGGTGATCCTTTTCCCCCGTGGTTGTCCTTAATATGGGCCGATGGTGAACATTTATTTTTAGCCCACTGGCTGCAATTACGTCAATGTTTTAACTTTTCATTAAAAGCAGTTTGAGTCTTTAAAATGATGGAAAATGTGTCCCAAAGTCCCGCAAGGGTAAAAATCTCACTAGTTTGCCGCCTATGATATCCAGCAGTGATCAAACTACACATATTTGCATAAACAAAAACGTACCTTAAAAAACTCAACTTCAGCATTATTAAACATCAGACTGACAAACTAAAGATAAAAAAAAACGATGCCTTCAAAATCATTGACGATGACAACACCAACAAAAGCAAAATCAGAATCTGAAATGCGGCATAAATGCTTTATAGTTTGGCACGACGCTGGGTAGTTCTGAAGTCTTTGGCTTTGCTGTGCTGGCTCAGAAACTAAAGCGATGTCTAAAGATGATCTAAAGAGATCTCTGTGGGTGCTAATTCATTTCAAACCCCGCCAAGACAAACTCAAACAAAATGGTCCACGGATCTGATGAGAAGAGATTCCACTGACTTTAGCTAGGCATTTTCACAACCTGGCGAGAACGGCTCTGTAAAAGTCTTCAGTTTCCCCCCCCATTCAGTGAAAACCAATTCATTGAAGACATCAGAAACCAGGAGTCCAAATGATTCCACGTTTGTCACTGCCTTGATTTGTCACACTATATGGCACACCATTTTTTAATTACATTTGGTTGACCAATTTTACTTTGCATACAGGGCTTAAAATCCTGTCAAAATGTTTTAGTACAACTAAGTTATGAAGTTGAGCCACTTGATGGATTAGAAACTAGGCAACACAGAGAAAAAGAGTGAGTTATTGCAAGTCAAACTTACATTTAAAACTAATGAGTTTTGACTAGTCACCATCACCAACTTTGAAATACTGTGCATGGTAACGACAAGTGACACACACCTACGAAATTGTTTTATGAATAGTCCTCGGTGGTTTTAAATGTTAAGTAGGCTTGCCATACATTAGAAATCTTTGTTTTTATTGATCTGTGACTCCATACAGCATCTCACCAACACTAGCAAACCACTTGTCAGCAACCATTTGAACTACTTCAACTGCCAAATATTGTAGTAAATAGGACATGTAAAAATATATTGCAACTAGGGCTGTCAAAGTTAACGCGTAAACGCATTTTAAACGTTTAATTTGCGTCAATTTGTTTTAACGCCTTAAATCACAGTTGCAGTTTTTTTTTTCAATGAACAGACCCAAGAGAGCAGGTGTCACCAGGTGTGGCTCATTACAATCAGCAGCACAGTCATTGTGTCCAGCTGCTGTAACTTAGACGCAAAATGTTGAAGCAAAGTGTATGTAAATTTTCAATTGATGTATAACACTTACATGTAAGACCAAAATTCACTTTTTTTGTGTTTTATATCTGGAAAAAAGTGCAACTCTACCTCAGAGGGTTAAAAAACAAATTCACTACATTGTAATACAGTATTTAAACAAGTGTTTATTTAGGGTTGAGTTTACACAATTTGTTGGACAGCTGTGATGATGGGGAAATAGTCAGTGTTAGTGGAAAAAATCATCATCGCATTTGACCCACACCAAATATGAACACACACAAACCTTTAGCAGTGGGCAGTCTGCTAAAGGTTTGAGCCCCCAGAGGTCATGTGGGGGTCAGTGTCTTGCCCAATGACACTCAGTTGTAGACCCAGCCAAAATGGAATTTCAACCTGTAACCTTTTGGACATGAAGTCCAATTCCCAACCTCTGGACCACAACTGCCCCTTAATGTGAATGCCTTTAACATTTTCAACAAATGTGTCTTTTGCGTATTATAATCAGTCACCTTATGTGTGAAAAACAACTACCAAATAGACAATAATTGACAATGCGTCTTATAATCTGAATACATAGTACGGCTCACGAGATTAGAAGATAACTATGGCCTGCTGAAAGACCCTCATACCTAAAGAAAGACCATAAAAGAGAAAGAAATAGTTCCACTTGAAAAGCCTGGGGTTAAAGGGTTGACCTTGAGAAGCAAAAAAGGAATCCTTGAGGGTCTCGAAAGGCGGCAAAAAATCAAATGCAATAAATAAAAACACAAATATACCAGAAGTTGCCAAACAGAAAGAACACAGACAGAAAAACACAATCTTTTTCACCAGCTCGGTACCTTTTCAAAAACGGGTTTGTTGTTGTTCACATCATCAACACCTACGATGACCTGCGCCGTGGCAGAGAGCGACTGCGGCCCACCGGAGGCGTTGTCATCTGTCGCCGATACGTTCAGCACATACTTCACTCCCTGGAGTTTGGGTGGTGGACTGGAGCGCAGACGGATCAGTCCTGTGTGGGGGACAGGGAGACATTCACAAGCTCAGACGGGGCTGCAGATGCTTAATGATTATTTTCGTGTCGATTAATCTATCAATTATTTTTCCGATTAATCGACTGATTTTCCGATTATTCTAATGATTATCTGTTTTGTCCAAACAATTATTTGTTCATAAAAATTAAATAAACATGCTATTTGGTTTTTAATTAGCACTGCCTTTTATTTTAAATACAAAGGCATTATGAAACATAGGATCGCACACACACACACACACACACACACACACACACACACCAAAACTGATTAAAGATAACCCCTTCGTAAAGTGCATTTGAATTTAGCCAACAACAAAGTGACTTAAAAACTAAAGTTAAAAACTTATCTTGTACAAAACCACATGTGTCAATCTCCCTTACAAAAAATAAATGTAGGCCAAATTGACGACATAAAAAATACACAAAATAAATTAGGCCCTTTACACAATTTCAGTGCAAAATTAATTATATTAAATATATATAATCAAAATAAAATGCAAAATAAAATCTCCATCCTAAAAAAACGTAATCCTTATTTATTGAACGTCAACAACTGAAATTAAAGCACAGTGCCTAAATATTTTTGTATTTACATGGAGAATTAGCAGTTCTCTTCTAAATACCTCAATCTTCCATTGTTGTTTCCCACACTTTTGACGACTTTTATTGCGTTTTTGCCATCGTCTGCTCCGCTAGTTTCCCGCGCCGCCATGTTTGAAAAAAAAAAAAAAAAAAAAAAAAAAAAAAACCTCGACTAATCGTCACAGCTCCAGCTCAGACCAACAAGGCCTTCACCGAATTAGCCAAACGTGCCAGTTGTTCTATTAATGAGCTCGGTGATGAATTCATTCTGATCTCCATTCTTCCAGAACTGCACGTGTTATTGCGCTCTCGCATTTGTGAAGTCAAGGCCAGCGAATGGCAAGAAGCACTTGATGAATATACATAGGCCGATGAAGACTAATCTGTTACTGATCATTTGTGATGCAAGATGCCGTGTTTGACCTTTAAAGCCATGATGAGGATATCGAGCCTCCTTGAGGAGCGCACAATGCCCAACGCAGATTCCTTGGATGAATATAAAAACGTGCCAAGGTTGGTGCTACGCTACATGCATCGGGTCTTATCTACCAGAGTCAGCGTCTACGTGACCCTCCGCGGCGAGAACACGGCGTCGACTCTTTCATTCGACTCCGCAGCGTTCCTAACCTGAAGAGCTAGACGACTGCTATCTCCTGTTAGCAGCGAAGCCGCAATAAAAGCGCCGCCGCGTCACCTGATAGACTTGGCAGCGGGGAAATCACATGCACCCTGCTTTCCCGAATTGATTCTAATGCATAACGCTAGTCCTTTTGTGGCACAACTCGGAGGAAAACCAACACGTAATCAATTCTAATTCGATCTGAACACCCCTCGCCGAAACGGACCCCTGCCAAATGTTTGTGGGGGATGAAACGGCCGCGCTCTTCGGTTTTTGTGCATTTTCTGCATCAAAGAAGCCTGTCACAGGTTCTCGCCATATTCTCTAGACAGCTGTATCAACTGCGGGCTATTAAAAGCCTCCAGCTAATCCGCTCAAGGCTTCCAAAGATGCCTTTTTTCTCCTTCTCCAAACCAACCACATCCAAACGTCTAATCACGCAAACGAATCAAGTTGTAGATGCCGTCAAGTTATACATCCGAGCTATGGACGCAGCTACTCGAGGAGTAAGAGTCCAAACTAAACCAGTATCAGTCCACGTGAAGGATCACTCCACAGCTGTGACACGGTCGTCCACACGAGGCCTTGAGGGAAACCGCTGGGAACCGAGGATGCCAGTTTGCATCACTATCATGCCCGCTGTGAGTAAACCTCAGACTTTCAGAATGGGGGTCTTGTTCTACACGCCAAATGCTGTGGGTGGCATTACTCACAGAAACACACGGTTGGGAAAAACGTCTTGTACTAGCTGGTTGGGTTGGGAGTGCCAATTAATAAAGACTGGAAAACTGGAAAAACAAACCCAAAATATCCCAGGATGCAGGATAATTCAGCCCTATCTCAGCGAGACCTGAAGCACCACCACACCTCCCTGTCAAACACCACCGCCCGCCATTTTATATTCTGAACACACCCAGGGATGTATTATTCTATGGGTGGTTCTCTGACTTTTCATCTTAACGATACTTGGGGGTGTGCGGTATGAGATATGAGAGAGAGAGAGAGCGAGAGAGAGAGAGAACACGAGAGAGAACTAGAGAGCGAGAGAACAAGAGAACGAGGGAACAAGAGAGAGAGAGAACAACAGAACACAAGAGAGAGAGACAAAGAGAAAGAACGAGAGACAAAGAGAAAGAACGAGAGACAGACAGAGAACGAGAGACAGTGAGAGAGAGAACGAGAGAGAGAGAGAGCAAGAGGACAAGCGAACGAGAGAGAGATCGGTAGATAGATGGATCAGATGGACAGACAGAGCAACGGATGGATGGATGGATGGATGGATGGTAGATAGATCTGGTCTTCAGAGAGAGAGAAAGAGAGAGATCAATGAGAATAGAGACGAACGAGAAATCCGTTTTCATTCCGTTCCGTGTCGTCATTTAAAGTTGTAACCAAAAAAATGTGTTATTCTGCATTAAAGTGTTAATATACGTGTAAAAAAAAAATGCAATTCATGAATCTGTAACGGTATCTACGGTATTGCAAAATCAATATCGTGGCACAACTCAACACTGGTTTTCACGTTTTACCGGTTTACCACCCACATCTACCATTACATATTACTATTATATTTAACTTGTATTGTAAGATTATTATATTAACTTGTAAGACAAAACCAAAAAAATGCTCGATGACTCGAGGGTGATGGCTTCTATATCAATTCAAATTGGTGCGTTCAACTGGGACAAAAAATACAGGCAAGTGGCTGAATAACTGTTATTTCTAAGTTTGACGTGTCCATGTGAACAATATGAAGAATGAAAAGACATCTCAAGTTCATCAAAATGCTGTATGTTCAATGTACATACACATACACTTATGTTGTGCTTCTTAATGCACCGCTTCCTTTTATCGTGACTTGCTTCTAATGCCACTCAATCGCCAGTCGCGTCGAATAAAAATGGCAAATGCGATGTAAATGTGATGTGGAACATGCTGCACTCGACCACATCCAATATTTATTAGGCAAAAAATGTGCACTTATAATTTATTTTTTTGCATATTAACATACAGGTGTTACAACAGAGAAAGGTGAAATCTGAAAAGAGTGTAACCAACTATAGTTTATAATGAAAGTAGTACATTTTATATTTAATCAGTGTAAGCATTCTCATATTTGTGTAATTGTTTTTCCCAATTATGGCTGTTTAAATTCTCAAATGAAGAAAAATAACAATTTCTTTGTCTTTCTGTCTGCGTCCATTCCTGTCTCTGTTCTGCATCGATACATTGTATGCTTCTCTATATTTCACATTTATCAAATGTCTGGTTGTCCATCACTCCATTCATTTATTTATCATATATTTACCCATCCATCCATCACATGTTTATTTATTAACTGTCTATTACTCCATCCATCCATCCATCCATCCATCCATGTTTGTCTAACTTCATGTCTATCAACTGTCTATCACTCCATCCGTCCGTCCATCCATCCATTCATCCATCCATCCATCTACCAGATGTTTGTCTAGCTTCATGTCTATCAACATGTTCGTTTATATTCACATTGATCAACTGTCTATCGCTCTATAAATCCATCCATCCATCCATCCATCATATGCTTGTCTGACTTCATGTCTAGCTATTGCTCCATCCATCTATTGTATGTTTGTCTATCTTCATGTCTATCAACTATCTATCAACTCCATCCATTCTTCCATAACACGGTTGTCTATCAACTGTCTATCACTCCATCTATCCATCCACCCATCATATGTTTGTCTAACTTCATGTCTATCAGCTGTCTATCACACATCTATCATGTCCGTCTATATTCACATTGATCAACTGTCTATCTCTCCATCCATCCATCTGTCCATCCATCAATCCATCCATCACGTTTTTCTATAATAAAGTCTATCAATTGTCGATCACTCCATCACTCAATTGTCTATCTATTGTCTATCATCACATCTTTCCACTGTCTATTAACTTCTTCCATCCATCCAATTTCAGAGAAATTAATTAACCCCAACCGGGTTAATCCTAACCAGTGTTGCTAAAAACTAGACCAAAAACGTAAAGAAAAAATGTAATTCTTAATACGATAATGTTTACAATAGTAAAAGTTCCTTTCCATTAAACCGTGGATTTAGTTAAATATCCAAATAAACCAGAAACTCTTCAGCCTAACTAAGTAGCTCATGACTAATGTATTTGCCTACTCTACCAGCAAACATCCATTTGTTATTATTTGGCTGTTATAATAATGGCTATTTTTTGGCATAATAACCTACAAATATCACAAAAAAAAAACACAAGCCGAAGAAACCGCAGGGCAAAAAATACAACAGACTAAAGTCGCTGTGAAAGTTACGCGAGAGTATTAACACTTCCCAACGCGCGAGCTTGAAAACAACGGCGCAATTACGACTAAAAATACCGCCGCTGATGTAAAGCTAAATAAAGTACGAGAAATCTACTTCCTCCCTTCGCTCGTCCTTAATTACACCGCGTATCGGCGTTCCAACAATGTCAGCAGCCCGTCAGCCAAACGTCTTCCTCTCTCCCGTTCGCCGTCAGACATAATGATGCACAACACGCGTCTTCTACCCGAAGAATAAAGGACAATCAAAACGGCAGAAATATGCGAGGAAAATAAAAGGCTTGACAGGTGCTGTGCGCTGGCGATGATCCGGCTGATTATCGCTCGGTAAATACGTCCTTCGCCAACCAAACACTCTTTTGTATTTGTGTCTTTAATACAAAGAGCCTGATCATCTTCCCCACGCCGCCGTTTGAATCCTTAACGCGGCATTAAATCAAACGCGACTTACAGTAAATTAGCGACACGCGTGGAGCAGCTGGGCCTTCACACCCGCCAAACGCCGCCTAATGGAGGAGACGCTCTAATCAACAGCAGATCTGACGCTCCGAAGACGCCAATAAAGCTACACTTTGATCTGTAGTGCGGTGAAGAAAAGGAAAGTGCGGAGAAGGGAATCAACACGGACGCTTGAAGATTCACCTGAACACGTGTAGTTCTCGTTTTCATGGAAACGCAGTCTGTACGTTATAACTGCTGATTGGCGCTGATTAGCGACTGCGCTAACACTGGCTAAACAAACCGGCCTGTAGTTGACAACACGCTGCAAAAATACATTCTTGACGAGCCCAAAAATCTTGAAATTACACTATAAATCTTGTTTTTTATTTTTTTAAAACAAGAATTATTAACCAGCTTAGAATTACAAGTGAAAGATTAATTTGCCATACAATCAGTCCATACATCAATCAATCATCCCTCTACCTCTCTCTCTGTCAATCCCTCTATCGGTCAATCCATCCATCTCAGTACGTTCATCAGTCCATCTACCCCTCTATCAGTCTGTCTGTCCATCCCTCTTCTGTATGTAAGTTCACCCATCCATTCATCATCCCTCTAGCAGTCTGTCTGCTAATCTTTCCCATCAGTCTGTCAGTCGATCTGTCCATCAATCAGTCCATACATCCCTCTACCAGTCTGTCTGTGCCCATTTATTCCTCCCTTTTCAGTCTGTCTTTCTGTCCATCCACCCCTCAATCTGTCTGTCTGTCCGTCAGTCCTGTATAAATCATGGTGTCAGTACATCCATCCCTCTATCAGTCTGTCAGTCTGTCTGTCCATTCATCTCTCCCAGTCAGTCAGTCAGTCTGTCTGTCCGTCTATTCATCCATCCTTATATCAGTCAATCCATCCCTTTCTTTCTGTCTGTCCACACATCCATCCCTCTATCAGTCTGTATGTCCATCCATTCATCATTCGATCGGTTTGTTTGTCTGATTGTCAAACATTCTGTCTGTTTGCCCATCCCTCTACTAGCCGGTCTGTCCATCCATCTCACTTAGTCCTAAAACAGGATCAAAAATGGGACCGTTCATCTGTGTATGTGAAGTGTCCCATCAGGGGTCACGGTTGACCATCTGACCGCTTGCTTTACATGGAGCAATTCTGTGTTAAAAAAAATAAGAGCTCTACTCGCAACCTTTAAGACTGATTGATGTACCATTATACCTTTGATTTTCTCACTACACAAGATACATGAGCGACAATTTTCCTTTCCGGCTAGCTCAATAGCTTCTCTGCTAACTTAATTAGCAGAACCTTGGTGTTTTAAAGGTCATGGGATCATTTCCCAGGCAGATTATCACACTATTCGATTGCAAAAGCTCGAATGCAATGAGAGTCGCTATGGATGAAAGCTTCTGCTCATCGCACAAATAAACGGTAAATCATATACTGTACTGTACATATTGATGTGATGTGAGACACTTTTATATTCACTTAGATCGTCACCTTTCTGACTGTCGATGATGAAGTTGCCCTCTTCATTGCCTGCAGTAATTTTGTACGAGATTCCATCTCCATCTGGATCCTTAGCCAGCACTGTCGCAACCAAAGTGTTGGGTCCTGCATCCTCCGAGACAAAGGTCCGATAGCTGAAACACAGAAAACAATCTTATAAATAGAACCTTCATAATAAATAAATAGGTTAAAAATCAATATAATTGATATTGAAACTGCATTACTAGGGCTGTGGAACTCAATCTCCCATAAGCCTCTACTACTGGAATGGGAATCAGTGCTGCTCCCAATGGGAATAACCGGAGAATAATCACACAGTCTTTTAAAAGACTGAATTGCTGCACCTGATGTAAAGTTTCGCTCTATTCATAGTCACGATGAGCGTTTATACGTGTTCTTCCTTTAGTCTCCTTGTCTGGTTTCGGATTTCTGCTTGTTCTTTGACTTGAGTTCAGACTGTCTGCTGCCTGTTGTGATCTTGCCCCTGATTCTTGTCTAGTTCTTTAAAAATGCTAAGAAAAATTTGTTAACCGTTTATTTCATATAGAAATATATTATATATACCATATTTATACGAACATAAGCATCACTTTTTTTTTTTCTCGAATTGTCGATACTCAAAAACTTGGGGGATCACAAATAAACGGAAACTCGTCTTATGCAGCGGCGCACGTGTGCCTCGATTTTAAATGTTAAACAACGCCAGGCGTGCTTACAGTACAAGCTTTTATTTGCTCAATAACAGGAATAAAGAAACAATAGACACTTAGCGTAAACAGAGAGCGTAAAAAATCCAAGAAACAGACACAATCAAAACGCTCTGTCTGCCAACAGGGTATAATAATCCTTCGCTTTTATTCTTTTAACAGCGTCAGATGAAAGCTTGATGGGCCTTCTGCTGTTGCTTTGCGCATGCGCGACTGGTGCAAAGGATTTTGGGAAATTAAGTTTTGACCATTTGAATAGAACTTTTGTAACCTATTATTCAAATAAAACTAAATCAAAATGATACGAGTCACAAGATATGTTGGTTAAATAAAGAAAACATTGAATTAGAATAAGAGAATATTAACATAATTGAACCAGAAAAAAAATGTATTTTGTGCCTGAAAAAATCAGGGGGGTGCTTATATTTGCGTAAATATGGTATCTACTTCCTGTAGTTTTCCTGTAGATCAATCAGAACAGTGCTGGCAACACGAAAGATTGCGGGATCGTTTCCAAGAAAAATCTTTTAAAAATTGTGTCTACGTATGAATGCAAAGTAAGTCACTTCGAATCAAAAATATTAAATGTGTCACGTGCGAAAGATTGCGCTTTATGATGCCTAAACCATAACAAAAGTCTGAATGTGACTAAGGTCTTTAGGATCAGCAGGCCGTTCTGAAACCTCCAGAGTGACGTAGAGCCAACAAACATGAGCAGAAAACCGACATCTTACAACGATAAGAAAATCTCATTACTATTTATACAGCAAAGAGGAAAAAGAGAGAGGGTTAGAAGGACAAAACCCAGAGTTAGACCACGGACCCTCAATAATAGATTTTCCACCCAAGAAGAAGCTAGTTTGCTCGAGGGGCTGTTAGCAGACAAAGCCAACACATTTCACGCTAAGCCTTTCACGCCAAAACCGGGTTCGCACTTCAGCAGATCTGAAGCAACGCTGTGGACGGAACAGCACAAACATCTGCACCACACGCCGTCTCGTTGACGTATACATTCGCACGCTGTCACTTCGCAGAATCCAGTCGCATTAACGATTCATTTCATTAACGTCCCAAAGATCGCGAGATGGGTTTTTTTTTCAGTGTCTATCAGAAAGGTCACCGGTTCTCATCCACGGCACTCAGATCCAGCCTGCTCAGAAATGCATCAGGAGCGTCTTGTAAAGAAGCTGAAGCGAGGGCACAGACTGGCCATACTAATTCCAGCTTGAAACCCGCAGACAGAATGAAAGCAAGTTCGGCTATATCTATTCATAAATAAGCAAACAGTCAAAGGCACCGAGCCGTCCAAAGGTAGAGCTTTAGCGGAGGAATGCAGCAAGCATGCATCAAAAATTCTGGTAAACAAAGTTGGCCTAAACCCCCAAACACATCCATCATCCATTTTTCCTTTGCTGGCTGTGTGGAACGGGACGGTTGATTTAAAAGGATGGCTCACCTAAAACACATAAAAGGTCATCATTTACTCGTTCTAGAACATTGGTCAGCCCATCTCCTTCTTACTTCAGTTGGAAAAACAGAAAAAAAAAATATTAATGTTAACTTGAGTGTGTATGCAAGATTGGAAAAGTGGTAGGCGACATTGGGGGGAAATTATCCTGACTTAGTTGATTCTCTTAATTGATTCTCTCTACAAGTACATTAAGTTTAGGGTTAGGGTTAGTTATAAAAATTCCAATTCAGAAATCTTATTAATAAAACATGTGTTAATCTTCTAAATACGTTTTTGGTCACAATTGCACTTTGGAGTTATGGTGGTGGTCCAGTGGTCGGGACTTGAACCTGCAACTCTTCATTGCAAAAAATGCACATGAAAAAACAAGAAAAAAAAAACTTAATTTAAGTAAACTTCATTTAAGCAAAATTATCTGCCAATGGAGTGAGAAATTTTACTTGGCAAGACGGCTTGAAAAAAACCTATTTCTTGAAACAAGCAAATTAATCTTGTCTAAACACAGACAAGAAGTAAAAAAAAATCCAAAGAACAGACACAATCAAAACACTCGGTCTGCTAAACAGGGGAAAATAAACCTTTGCTTTGATTCTCTTCACAGCATCCGATAAACAGAGAGCTTGACACGCCTCCTGCTTTTGCTTTGCGCACGCGGACTGGTGCAAAGGATCTTGGGAAATTAAGTTTTGACCACTAGAATCAACTAAATCAAATAAAATTATATAAAAATGAAACTAGTCTCACAATTTGAGTGTCCGTAAGACACTGACCACCACTGCTCCTGGTTTGTGTGTGTGACATCACTGGATGGTAAAATGCACGGGACAATTTTGATACGGTCCCTAGTGGCCATTTTTTGTACATTTGATAGGTTATGCCAAAATTGGTGCCAAGTTTGTGATGTGGTAAACGCAAGATACCGTTTACCACGTCACACCTTCCATTGTTCAAAAACTGGCACAGACATTTCCATTCGTCTCCCACACATCACCGACCGTCCAGACCAATTGAAAGCGCGGCTTCATAGAACAGAACACAGACATTAGTCTATGTCACCCGGAGAGCAAGTTGAGATATGAAAGGCCGTAAAGTAAATGAGATGCTGAATGGAAAACAAGGTGACAGATAGAAGTCTGCGGCGAAGAGATGGAATTCAAACCGAAAGATCGAAACAAGATGATAAGGAGGGATGAAGGCATGAGAGTGATGAGAAGACAGGAAGTGGCAGATACAGAGTCAGACGGAAAGTCCAAAAAAAAAAAAAAGCTCCAGCTCATCGCTTGGTTCGGCGAGGCCTGATTGATGGCTAACAGAAGGAAGGTGACAGGTGTTTCATGTCGGTGATTCATGTCAGCCGAGGAGACACCATAGCTTGCACTTTTTCACCCCGTAATCACGCCGCGGCTCTGACACGAGCATGGCATCCGCGATCTGTAATCTGTTAGAAGTCTTAAAAGATCCGAGATCACATGCGGGCAAAAACCAACAGGCATCCTTCTTCTGCAGCAAAGTATTTGCTCACGTTCGCACGCAGACCTCCGATGGCTTTGTTTGCAGCTTTATGGCTCGATTGAACAGAGCCGTCGACAAAACCAGACACTCGCAACATAAATAACGCTCTGCATACGTCCTGTATAAACCACTGCCATGGCAACCGAGCAGGTGATGGGTCTAGTGACAGTGATTGACAGCCATTGGAGGCAAGAGCCGTGCCACTTTGTTTCTAACAATTCAGACAAGTGAGACTGAGGCTCTCGACGTCTCTGCATCCATTTTATTCTCTTGCTCATTATGTCA
This sequence comes from Paedocypris sp. Pulau Singkep, assembly GCA_017309775.1. NCBI lineage: Eukaryota > Metazoa > Chordata > Actinopteri > Cypriniformes > Paedocypris > Paedocypris sp. Pulau Singkep. The sequence continues at coordinate 1,346,771 of MU204179.1, forward strand.
GCTATCACTCCTGTTGACAACATTTTATTCTCAAAGGCTGGGGAACGCATCCATCATTGCGGCAAAAACAAAGACGACGAGCAAACTCCCAAGCCTGTAAACAATGGAGGGGAAGCGTTTAAGCCAAATTCTTCAAAACCTTCTGGTTTTGGAGATGCGTGGACGGATAACGCATCAGTCCTCCAAGGATCTGGGAGATACCGGAAGCCCAAGCTAGTGTTTAGATTCAGTTCATCTCACGTCCTTGGTGAGGTCAGCGCCATTAAAGATCTGGTAATGATGCGGCGTGAAAATGCGACGGCGTGAGTGACAAGATTCATTTTCTGTTGTATTGAAGAAGCCGAGCAAGTTGAAGTGGAGGCTAAATGAGTCTGCCTAAATGGGACAAAAGCCGTGACAGACATTGCAATTTACTCCAACGCAGAGGAGACATATATATGCTAACGTGCTCAGTGATGAAGGAACGAGCGATTAAGCCTCGTCTGAGTGAAAAAGCGGATTCAAGAGCAAATGTTCCGGAAAGTATTTGAGAAGACAAAGAGAAATGGGAAAATATGGGCTTCTATCCCCTATATACTGTATAGGTAACTGCCTAATGAATCACTTCTTCATCAACGTGTTTCAAAAGTTTGAAACCACCTAAAGCTGCTTTAATTCCAACAGAAAAGGCCTTGTAGCTCCAACATTATTCATGTAAAACTACCATCAAACCAATTGTGTCTATGAAATGAATTTTTGAAAATTATTGCAGACATATTTAGAAAAAAAGAAGCTGCATTGACAGTCATTGGCATTTCTATTTGGTTTTAAATAGATTGGAACCGAATCATTGCGTCTTTGGAGATGCAGACCTTCTGCTGTAGACGTCGCCTTTGGAGAAGGTGAAAGCATAATAAAGCACTTTTCGTTTGGGAATTCACAAACTTGTGTTAACAACATGGCCGCCCTTTAAGCCAAGACCGCCACCATCTGTCTTTGGCATCAAACTCTTCCTCACCAACATCACAGCAGATGTCAAGCCTAATAATGTCCTCTCCCCTTCAACAAGACCCTCAATCTCCTCTTCTTCTCATTCCAGAAACGTCTCTTTTCTGTTAACTGCCGACTTGTGAACCGAAATTCACCATTATCATCTCAGTTAGCATGTCTGACACTCTTCTGCATGGCTTCTTCCATCGTAACTCTACTTGTTTGAACATCCACTACTCTTCTCTACTTCAATGCCAACTCTTTATTTTTCTTTCTCAACATACTTGATGTTTGAACGACCCATTCCAGACCAACACTTTCAACACATTCGGTGTGAACCATTGTCCAGATCTGTTGTGTTCAGTTCTTTCCCGCACAAAAAGAATGATTCAGACAGCTCAACACGGAGATCTTTCTAAGGAATCGACTATATACACACAATAAATGTACGCAAAGAGTGTAAACCATTCTGAATTCTTCAATCCACGTTTAGGAGTCATACAGATCCAGCAATTGCAGTCATACAAATGCAGATCTCTGAACCAAAGACCACCATAATATTCATTAAAACCGATCTGAAGCTAAAACAAAAATCTGCCTGGCTGTTGAAATCCTGTTTTGTTCATTTAGTAGATGTTTGGAACAAGGTCTCCCTGACCGACCTCCAGTTCCCTGTTCTCGGTTACTGGAGCTTCAGTTGAATGCATGGCTGATTGCATTCGCCTCCATGATTCTGAATGTTCTCTGCCAGAAAATCAGTCAATTAAAATGACCACAAGCCACGGCGCTGCCAACAGGATGAGGAAAAACAAAAACACCAACAATTAAAAGACCACGTTTAACAGAAGAAAGGAGAAATTACTGCAGCGTACAAGAAAACATCTCACCTCAACATCTCAGGATAATATTTTTGGGATGTCAGCAATGTTTGCATCTGTAGTTGTATAGTTATATGCGTACGTTAAATAATTCAACTTGTTGATTTATCTGAGGTTATGATTAACTATTCTTTCCAGTTTGCTTAATTTTAGCTAGTCTCCGTTTGTTTCAAAATGATGAATTATAATTTAATAATTAGCATTCTGCCCTTGTTTTGTGAATTAACTTAATGTTTGCTTGCTATGGATACTTGTCATGGTTTATTATATTATACTAAATATGTATCTATAAATATGATGTATTAAAAGGCATGATTTTTTTTAAAGCATTTTATATTAAAAAAAAAAAAAACAATATGCATACATGTAGCATACATGTTTTTTCTTTTTGTTCTCAACATTCTCCAACATTAAATCTCTCTCTCTCTCTCTCTCTCTCTCTCTCTCTCAAAATGAAAGCAAAAGAATTACTAATAAAAAAATAGACTGAATATTTTATCCTCTAAAGAATGTGAATCAAGGTCCAAAAAAACCATTGTTCATTTTGTGGATTTTTAATCCAGACCAAGGCCATTCTACCATGATTCTCCAACAAGTCACCACTTTAGGCGTTTGAAAACTCTAAGGTCCTTCTCAAGGACCTACTGAATATAACAATATTCCATATTCACTGTCCTCAAACTATGTACAATACACTTGTGCATTTCATCTCAGACGCTGCTCAGTTTGTGAAAGATTGATTTTTAGAAAATATACCTTTTATAACTCATACCATCAGCTCTGACAAGCCAAAATGTAAAATCTAATTTACTCAACCTCTCTAAAAAATATATATTAATTTTTTTTTTAGTTTCTAATTATTTCATCGAAAACACAAGGAATATAACTTAAGTAAAGTGAGTGAGTTTATCAATACGGCCACTAGGGACCATGTCAAAATGTGCAAAAACGTGAAGTTAAACACACAGCAAAGGCAACACATATAAACCAGGAGCAGTGGGCAGACCCAACACTACTTCTTGGACCAATCAAGTCCCTTATCAAGTCCTGTATTTGTTATACACTTGGACACTTTTAACTCCACCAATAGCTGTTCTTTTTATTGCATTGTACTTCTACAAGTACATCCATTTCTACAAGTATTTCCATCTCATTCTATTTAATTGTTTGTTTGTTTGTATTTATTGTATTTCTTACAATTTTCGTTACACATTTATTGCACTCATATTGCATTTTTATGTCATTGTATTGTCATTAATTGTATTTTGTTTTATTGTGAAAAGAAGCTGAGGGATTGTAAAAAAGCATTTCACTATGTCTCATACATAGAAAAAAAATACAATTTATTGTGTAATTTCAAGATCTTTTGGCTTGTCAAGAATTCATTTTTCCAGACAAGATAAATTAACTATCTTAGAATTAAGAGTGAAAGATTAATTTGCTTGTTTCAAGAAAATAGCTCTTGTTTCAAGCGGTCTTGCCAAGTAACATTTTCTCACTCCATTGGCAGATCATTTTACGCAATTTAAGTCTTTTTTACTCAATTAGTTTTTTATTTTCTTGGTGTTTTTTCATGTGCATTTTTTCAGTGTACCATGTATGTATATGTACGTTACTAACAGTGATGGATGTAACTGTTACTGTAATTAAATAGCTTTTTTTTACTGAAGAAGTAAAAACGGATTACCGTTCATTTTTAGGTAATTTAATTACAGATAAGATACAATGTAAAAAAAATTAAACTCGCTGAATATCATAGTTTTCAGCGAGTCTATTCGAGTCTATTTTCAGCGAATATCAAACTATTCAGCGAATAGTTTAATCATTTTATTTATCTTCTAATTGTAAAAGTTTTCCGCTTCCAAATCGCTTTATGGCTGGTGCGTGGGATTCACGACAGTTTGCGACAGACGTATTTAAAGTAGAGACGTTGGATTCGCTGTCAATAGATCGAGATGTGGCAGCACAGACGAACATGGAAGATGAAGACAGTGAAACTCCTGCTGAGCGACTGAACTTGATTTAACTTGATTTAACAACAGCAGAATGTGTCTGAAGGTCTGAAGCTTAATGAACGATTGCAGGCGACATTGTGGAAAAACCGCTGCGTCCTGCAGAATCTCCGTCATTTACGCGCATTTATACATACGTATTTAGTTTTTCAGGAATTTTGCTTCTTACCAAAAAGGTTACATTTCTTACGGATAGCTTTATTTATTATAGAATGTTTTATAGAATATGCTAAAGTTGATTCAGAAAGATAAAAGGCTCAACTATTTATTTTACTGGTATGTTTTTAAACTATTTATTCTTTGAAGGTTTAAAGCATGTGTCAAACTCAAGGCCTGGGGGTCAGATGTGGCCCGCCATGTCATTTTATGTGGCCCGTGAGAGCTTAAAAGTGTGTTTAAAAATGAATACCAAAAAATCTTGTTTTGTTTTGTTATTTTTCTTCATTCACTTGGACACTTTGATCCTTCAATAATGGAGTTATGTCTTTTCATAAGCTAACAAAATGTAAAAAGATTTATGTTAGAGCAATTGTCACTTGATTAAGTTCTGATAAATAATGTGTTGTGTGGGACACCTGGCCATTTCAGGACCAGGGACAGTGATCACGGATGCACAGTTGCTTAACATTAATGAGTAGTTACATTTGTCTTACATTACAATTGATTACAATTAGTTATTTTTATAAGTCACATCCGGCCCTTTGAGGACAGACATTCTGCTGATGTGGCCCTCTGTGAAAATGAGTTAAACACCCCTGGATTATAACAATTTTAATAAGTAATTAGTTAAGTTACTTGTTCAGTAATTATGTTACTTTTCAGACATATTACTGTACAATTTAGTATTTAAATTACTTTTCTAATTACTAAGTAATTAGTTACTTATTTAAGTAACTTACCCAACACATGGCGACTAATAAATTAGATATTCCATTATCGTCACTTGTGACTTGAAGGACAATGATTCATATTTTATCACCCACATCGTACCGAGACATACTGTACTTCAAAGCCTCTGACCTGCTTTAATAGAACAGAGGAGCAGGAAACTTGACGTAAAGAACTTACACGGGCTGAGAGAACTCCGGAGGCTCGTCATTGACATTGGCCATTCGTAGACGCACAGTAGCCGTTCCTGTGCGAGGAACCTCGGCCTTATCTACAGCCATCACCACAAACTCATAAAGATGGTTGAGCCTCTCGTAATCCAGAGGGCCGGCCGGAAATATGGTGCCATGAGGTGAGATGATGAAATCTGGACTGAGTGTGTAGTACGTTATCTCAGCATTCTGCTCCGAATCACAATCGCTGGCTGATACTGCAAAAGAAGAACAAAGAGATAAGAAATATAGCAGGAGGAGGCTGTTAAGTCAAAGAAGTTACACTGTGGGAAAAGTGCCGCGTCAGCTCCGCGATCAATCTGGATTTGAGCCGCGCGGAGTAAACAGAGTGAGCGCACGCACTTATCAAATCAACCACTAGACTGGTTACACACGACTAGTAATCAAAGACACTCGCCGTGAGTCTTATTGCACCAGACAATACGGTAAAACGCAGTGCAGCGTTCAATAAAGTGCAAGCTTACCTTGGGAAAATGACATAAAACACTGACTATTTGGGATTAAGCTACTGTCAAACCAACCAACCGAATCCACACTGTGAAAGTGAAAATCTTTCCTAGAGAATTTAACTAGTTTTAAATGTTAGGGGTTTTGAAAAAGACACCGACTGAATGCAAAAATGCAAATGTTGCTGAATGTGTATTGTTAATAAGAATATGAATATAGCTACAAGCGGCAATGTGGCAGTTCGACCTTTACTTGGTGGTGGTTACGTTTAAAACCGATTTTTGTCTTTAATTTAGACTATTTTGGGAGTTTGGTCCCAAAGAGGTGAAACCATTATCGCATTTGTACAGAAATAGACTGATTCAAAGTAATTGATTTCACATAATTTGTACAAATTTAATATAATAAAAATAAAAATACTGCATTAGTAGTATACTCCTTAATACGTAGTTGTAAGGAGATACATACATTTAAATACTTATAATACTAATAATCTTCAAGGACATATACTTGTAAAGACTGTAACTTCATTAAAAAAAACCAAGACTGTACAGAGGTTTAATTTCATTAATCATGATGAAAACAAAATGGAAAATCATAAAACCATAAAACAAAAAAAACAAAAAAAACACACACACACCTTTTTTTTACTATTTACATTTTAAAATCAAAATAATTGTACCCAAATACCAATAGGCAGAATTTGATTTGAAAATAGAAATATACGTTAATATACATATAGAATATAGAAATAACGTTTAGAATTATTGAAAAAGTATTTGAACTAATTATAAACAATTAATGTGCAACTTTGTGTTAAAGTAATAATAATGTGGTAAAGTGCAAGTCCTCAACTTTACATAATACTATACCATGGTATGTTTATTTCTGTTACGCTTAATGGTGACTTTACTTTTCTTTACAACACTACAGTACTATACATATTTTTAATTCAATTTCTTTAAATTCAAAGCAAACAGTAATATGTGTTACTATTGCGGTTTGACAACCAGATATTTAGGGTTAAATATTTAAAAGAAAAAAAATATCCAGAATCGTAAATCGTAAAAAAAAAAAAAAGTGTGATTCAGATTGTATCCAGAATGGTGCAGCTCTAACACACACTAATCACAACTACACACAGGTTACTCCCACAGATGTTTAAATTACAAATTGACCGTCTCGTGCCTTATGGATCCTTGAACGCAATCACCACGTTACAAACCATCCTTGAAATCTTCGCCTCGCCTAAACCGTTGTGAACATGCCTAACTGGGCCAAGCCAACATCACGTGCTGGGTGGAGATAATTGTGATGAGGCCCGCACAGACGGCCGTGCAGATGCTAGCTGCTGCGCTCATGCTAATCGCCACATCTGCTCCACCACATCACCTTTTGCTAAGAGATGCTTTAAAGATTTTGTTTATATTATTGTTATTATTGTTATTGTTATTATTATTATTATTACTATTATTATCATTATCATTATCATTATCATTATCATTATTATTATTATTATTATTATTATTATTATTATTATTATTATTATTATTATTATTATTATTATTATTATTATACATTTTATTTATGGTTGCTTTTCGGCTCACAAGGACACCGTACAAAAACACAATAAAACATAGACAACGCTCAAAGTTGAACAGTCAAAAAGCAAAAACGGAAAACTTGACCGAAATAAACAGCACAATTCAGATGTAAAATGATTAGGATGATTATGATTATGCATTTTGGAACAGATGAGTTTTGAGCTGGGGTTTGAAAGTAGAGTTTAATAAATATATTTAGAGTTTAATAAATTTAAAAGTTTAAAAAAAAATTTTTTTTTGGTTTTCTGTTTTTACAGTCATTAGTTGAAGACTATGGGGTTCATGGCAATTGTATTTTATAAATACACATGTTTATATACTCAAGACTTTTATTTCACCGTTCCGGGTTAACGTTAAACTAGCCGTTCGATGGCGGTTTAACATCGCGGGAAGTTTTCAAAAAAAGAACGCACGAGAATATCAAAGTCTTCTTATCGCGGCTGAGGGCATGTGTTTCCCTTTCTCCACATAACAAGTGCACTCAGGAGTTGGTACATAAGACTCGGGATTCAATGTGCAATTTGGAGACATGAAAGGGCACATCAGGGGAGAGGTGCTTCAAAGGTGCGCTTAAAGAAAATGGCGCGCCAAGAAAATACACCCGTCTTGTGCTGCCGCGTCGGCGAGCAGATGTTCTCGGAACATAAGATCAACATTATCCTCATTATTTATGTAGATCACACGCAGAAAAAACAAAGCTTTTTTTGATCCAATTAGCCGGCGTGTGCTGCTTCCTTTGATTTCTTTTTCTTTCTCTCAGTCCGACAAATAACGATGGAATCCTGTTTCTGACGCAAAAAAACATTCCGATTTCGCCCAGTTTTGCGGGCAAATTATAAAAGTAGAAGAGTACTTAATTGGAATGTGTTAATACGAAAGTGCAAAATTTAAGTTCATATAGTAGGTATAAAGTCGGAAATGATGATATCAATTCACAATGATAAGAGATGACAGAAAGTTAAACAAAGTTGGAAGTGTGAAAAAAAAAAAAAAAAGTCAAAATCTCACACTTAAAAGTCAGAAATTTGAGATATAAAGTATCAATTGCATGGACTACAGTAAAAAATAAATTAAATACGTCAAACTAGCACAACTTACAGTCTGAAACACAATATGTGAAATAAAAATGGCAAACATAAAACAAGACCCAGTCAAAATTGTGAGATAAGAGAGAAAGATAAGTCAAAAATTGCAACATACCAAGCCAGAATGTAGTGATTAAAAGAGTAATCACATGTAAAAGTATAATATTATATAAAATCATATAATATTTTTTTTGTCTTTTGTATTTCAGAACACTGCTGTTTTTGCAAGTATTTCGCCAGTTAAATTTGAGAGATACAAGCTAGGATTGAAAGAATATTGGGTGTCAGATATGGTATTGCAAGATCCTGGGTAAAAATTGCAGTATATAAAGTTCCGGAAGAACAAGTCTTAATTTGAAAGTTGAGCATGAGTTCACCTTGCAGGAGAGATGTTGCGGTCGTGACCGTTTCAGGAACAGCATCTTTACTGTAAATGGACTGGAGGAACTCGGGAGCACAGTCGTTCTCGTCTGTCACCAACACTCGCACCTATGAGACACACACAAGTGAGATTCATGGGAAAGAAGAGAGTACTGCGTATGATAAAACAAGGGAATAAGTGTGAACCCGTTAAAACAGACGTTAACGAATCTGAGAAAATATTCCGTTTTTTCTAGAGTTACTCGTGTCTTGTACCGAAACAATGCAATAGAATCGATAAAAAAAAAAATGTGTGTACAATATCTCAATATTTCAATTAAAAAACATAATTTCCCTCAGCCTTAAATGTTTATAATGAAAAAAAAGTGCGTTTTTGCTTAAAAAAAAACTGTTTTGCGTTCCTGGCCACTGTCGATTTTCTGCTCATCATCAATAAGTCATTGTTAAATTATACTGCTTAATTCTTGCTGCTACTTTGTGAAATACTACTGAATTACTACTGTGAATGTGACAAGCACTTTATAAATAAATGTAAAAAGAGAAATGATTCATCCCAAAAGACATTATCGAAAAGATCCCACTGAACGAATCTCACGGCCAGTTACCAAGTAACTGTAATAACCAGCACTCTTATATTTCACAGACGAGATGAAAATAGACAGTTAATGGCGAAAAAGCACTTTCCAAATTTCACATGACATTAAACGTCTTCAACCGGCAACCTGGAACAACGGCTGAAACAGGCACAACAAAAACGCTTGTAGTTCTTTATAGTTGAGGAAACAATACGTAGAAATGGCATTAAAAATCTGTATTTTAGGATGATGAATAAAAAAAAAATGTGTGTGTACATGTATGTGCAGTCGACTCCACCTAATATCACATGACCATTTTTTCATTTGTCCTCATTAAAGCGTATTACATTCTCTCATTAGACAAGATTATATTCTTCTGGTTTTCGTCTGTATTGATCTCTGCGTGGCCTGATGTAACAGCGTGTCTGACGGACTTCTTTCTACCATTTCATGGTAAGTGACAGCGTTGGGCGTGACTGGTGGGCGTGTCTTCTCTCTCTAAACAGCAGACACACACAATGCCACGAAATTACGTGCGTTTTCGCGTTTTACTTTGTCGCTGGCAGTTAATGGCAAATTTTTCTCATTCTCCCACAAATTTGTCCCAATAAAGTGGCGGAATGAGGTACAACTGGTTTTGAGACTTGGGATTTGGCCCAATAAAGCGGCGATTAAGCGGCGGCCTAATTAGTCGACTGTCTATACACACATGCCGCAGCTGTGCAATAATCTTGCTGTTGTAATTTGACCTGTGAGGTGGGCGGGGTGATCTTGGCAAAACAAAAGTGCTCACTAGATTGACAGTCAATATTTGAGAGATTTCTATATCCTATATTTCTTTATATCATTTTTTAAATATACCTTATATGCACTTCTGGTTAGATGCTAACTGCATTTCAATGACAATAAAGATGAATCTATTCTAATCGAATTAGGTAATTTTGTGTGTAGAGAAAATGTTTCAAATTTCAACTCATAAATAAAAAATGGTGTCGTGTTTATATTTTTTGTATAGTGTATGTGAGTGCAAAATGACTGTGTAACACTCATCCGGTCAGTTCCCTTTGCACTATCATTAAATAGCTACCGCAATAAAATTATTAATCATAATGAACAAAATGACCGTAGCAAATTATTCAATCATTATTGCGAACAGAATTGGCCGAAAAAGAATCTCAGGTGCGACTGAACGCTTTGAGCAACTGGCAACCAGCCAATAATTATTAGTCAAGCAGCCCAAACTCCCGCATCAGCATCTGTGAGAAAAGATGGAGTGAAATTTAAAAAAGCGAGTATTCCACTGTGTTCTGAACACCATTCCATGACAAACTAGGGGAAGGTGTGAAACGAAGCAGCTCCATGTGTCCCGCGCAGGAGCAGAAGGAGACGGAGTAGCCATATTTCACCAAAGATGTTTTCAATAAAAGGAAGGAAACTCGGGAACAAGAGAAAAGCCACATGATATTTGCTCTGATTGACACACAAGGGAAAATTAATATTGTGTTGACAGACACAGCCAATGCAAAGACATTGGACAAAACAATAAGGAATACTGGGGCGTGCAAGGAATTCTGGGTAGTGGAGTTAATGGTACGACGATGAACGGTGTAAATGTGGCACTGTGATATGAAGTCAAAATTGTGAGTTGGAAAATAAGAATGGTGAGAAATTAAAGTGATGAAGACAATTTGCACAATGAAGTTGCTGCCGAAATGTATAATAGTTTTCTAGTAACTATACATTGATAATATTTACGAATAGATGCACTGATAATATACAAAACATTTTATACAAATAAACTCACATCACTCACACTATAAAAATGCAGGTGTATGTACAGTAAACGTATAAAATGTACTCTACAATTTATAGTTTTTATAGTTTACAATGCATAATTTACTACATAATTTCTTGACATTCGCATTGTATTGGTTGGAAATCTGGCGAGGACAGACGTATGGATCAAGACTAAACCAAGACAGTAAATTTACTGTAAGCGCTGGGAATCCCTCCAATTCCACTTTAATTGCCGTTTCCCGTTTTCACAGTGACACAACAATCCTACGCGCTTCACATAAGAAAGGAGATTATACAACTGCGAATGCACTGAGCAGCTTTTCTTTGATTAATGGACATGTCAAGAAAGAAAAATGTTTATTGAAAATCACTTGGAATTTTTCTTGTGATACGCTTTTGCTGTTTTGTTTATTCTTCTTCTTTCAGAAAAAAAATTCCATGAATGAATTAAACAACAATCCCCTCACTTAAAGTGTAATAAAAACCACTTTGGGACATGTTTTTTTTTTTTTTTTTTTTTTTAATACCGTATTTACACTAATATAAGCACCCCCCCCCTATTTTCAAGAACGTATAATTTTTTTTTTGCTTTTCAATCTTTTACATTTTTGGTTAAAATACATACATTTTCTCTTAAAATACAATTTATGCTTTTTTTAACAACCCTAACTTGTGACTCATATAATTTTGAGATTTATCCAACGTCGTGTGAAAAGGATTGTGTCGAAGGATTATTATCTCTGGTTCAGCAAACAGAGCGTTTTGACTGTGTCTGTTCCCTGGATTTTTTTTTTACTCTTTGCCCGTGTTCTTCATTTTCGAATTTTTCTTTTTCTGAAAATACACTTTGGACTTGTTTGTAGCCTTTAGCGCTAAGCTAAGCTAGCCAGTCGTGGTTTGTAGTCTCTGTTTGTTGTAATATTAATGATTGTATTTAGTTTAATCTTACTTCCGGTATGTTAAGTGACGCGGCATCTCAAATGTTTTTGAGTCAATAAAACGTATAAGCACGTCTCCCCACAGACCATTATTTAAAGATAATGCATGCAATGACATACTCCATAATTGAAATAAGGAAAAACGGCGCATATTTGAAATCGACAATTATTAGCACTCGAGCGTCGAAAAAAAAAAAAAGGAATGCTTATATTCGCATAAATACGGTACTTTTTCAAAGTGTAAAGATTTCTGTTGACCTGATCTACATGACAGAACGTTAGCATACATAGGCAATGGGTTCGATTCTTAGAGATGGCTGGTGCAGAATGTAAGTTGCGAACTGTATAAATGCGACTCACCTCAGCAGCACTACTGAGACTGTCCTGCTCCTCGCTCGCCCGCACCAGCAACAGATAGCGATGCTGATCCGTCTCGTAGTCAATACTGCGGGTCAGGCTGATCTCGCCCGTCTCCGGCTGGATGCTGAAAAGACTGCTGGGATTGATGAGGAGGCTGTACGTCACCGTCTGTTTCTGAAACGATACTGCCGGCGTCACTAGAAAGCTAGAGGAAAGAAGAAATACAGAGTTACATTTAGAAATAATGTTACAATGGATGGATGGATGGATGGATGGATGGATAACAAAGACCTTCATAATAGGAATTATCCAACTCCTACAAAATATGCAAAAGCAAGAGAGAATACGAGAGTAGTTTGTTAAGGAAATATTTTATAAGCGGTTTAGAAAAACGCACGGAAAGAAAGAGATCAGCCAGGGGCGTATTGATCTTGCGAAACTGGAGAATAAATTCACATGCAAAATGCATGTCAGAGGAAAAACACTGCCCTGGTAAATACTAACCTCAGCGGGAGCAAAAAGCTAATGACAAATTACTGTCGGAAATATGCAACGATTCTCTTATTTACAGTGAGATCGTCCTACTGTTAAGGTTTTAGTGTGGACAAGCCTAATGGAGCATGAGAGAGGCTTTTATTTGCTAAAAAACAAAATTAAACAACCAAGTTGGGCAGAAAGTCATTTATATGCGGCAATTTGTTATTGTGACCATGTAAAAATTATATTATCATATTTTATAGAATTCAGAATATATAATGGATGAGCCAGAACACTCATAGTTTAATTATCTCCATAAGAAAATAAAAATACACTAAACTAAAAAAGTAAGAGATGGACAAGACACTGAGTTAGTTTGAGTTAGCATTAGCATGAGCTAAGAGTAGCCATTAGCATGAGCATTGACACAGCATAGCAAAATTTAACACATCTACAAACTGACCGAAGGAGGAATAATGGAAAATAGAAGACAGGTGGACAAACTAAACCAACTAAACGTAATAAAACAATGTGTGTAATAAATAAACATAAATAAAAGCAACTAAATGAAACGAATAGCAATGATGCTACCAACTGACACAGAAATGTTTCACAGTAAATTGTCAGTTCAAATGAACCGTTTAGATGTTATACAATTGTATACTAACTAACTGTGTCAGTTTCCCCACAAACAAAATCATCTAATTGTGAAGTTTTATCTGAATTTTGAAACATTCAGAAATAAACAAACTAAATTAGCGCCAAAACGCTAATTAAGCGAACCGGTAGCCAACTGAAGATACACTTCATTTATTTAGAGTAAAACTGTCCTTTGGGGTGTTTTGCCGCTCGGCACGTTTGATCCTGTCGGTCTGGCAGAGACGGGAATGTTTTAAGATAAGATTAACGTCATCCCACTCTGCCGCCAGAAGCGATGCACTCATCCCGCCATTAGCTGGTTAGCGCTAGCGCTTAAAAACTGTTGGATGGAACCAGACGAGTGCGCAGTTTGCAAGGCTTTCTGGGAAAGAAACCCGCCCGTCTACGGACCGTAATAAACCACGAGAGGCTTTGCTAATCGAACCTCCACCCGCCATAATCGTCGCTAATTGATGCCCGTTCCACGCGGATTTAAGATCATTTGTTGCCAGGCTGCTTTTCGACGCGCTCGTTCCCGCTAGCATCCTACGATTTCTCCAACTCGGTTGACTCGTTGAGACTGACTTTTTGTTCTTTTTATGTACTTTGTTGTACCATTTTGGTTAAATTATGTTTTTGTATTAGAAAACAATAGTTTGTTTTCATAGTTTGTTTTTTTGGCCTATATTGAGTATGAATAAAATACTTAAGTTCTTTTAAAATGGGATACTTTGCTACTTTAGAGTAAGCATCAGTAATTTTACTCAAGTATTTGATCATTTGAGATCAAGCAACGCGATTAATAAGCGTATGGAGGAAAGCCTCGTGCTACAGGGAACATCACGAGGAACACGAAATTCACGGCACTGGGAAAACAATCAGTTATGTAGCTTGTCATGGACGCGATGCATAGTTAACCTCTGAGAGCTTTCTAACCTCGGAGTGGAACAAAGTTGTGGAGTTCATGCATCTTTAATGCATATCACAGTACCCGACACAGTCAAAGATCATTAATTCATGAATTTTGCATGTGGTACACGGTGAGTCACAGGCGCTGGGCTTCAGAGGGAGAGAGAAAGGGCAGACGAATGGATGTAAGTGCACAACGATCTGGTTGCTATTTGCTACTGTCGTAAACGTGCCCCGGACCGGGCCAAGAGGAAGTGGTAGGAGCCACACAGATGCCAAACTTCTGAACTTCAGCTGACGCAAAAAAATGTATTTACTAGGGCTGTCAAAGTTAACGCGTTAACTCGTGCGATTAATTAAATTTGTTTAATCACGTCAAATTTTATTAACGCCATTAATCACACTTCATATCATTACAAATGAACACAATTAATTTGGTTGGGGAAGTGCGAATAACTAGTTTTAAAAAAATGTATCGTTTGATAGCACTAGTATTTACAAAAAACAAGAATTTACAAATAGGAAAATAAAAAGAAATCTCCTCAAAGCAGGAGTAACAGTAAACCAGACCGTCCAAGTGCTTTACGTTCAGACCTAAATATTTCTCCTCAATGCCAGAGAAAGGTCAACTTGCACAATACGGGTCCTTGGTTCAACTGTCGAACTCAATGCAACCAACCAACCAACCTTCCAACCTTCCCTCACAATCAAAATGGAATGGCTTTTATAGGCCAGTTTTCCCGCCTAAACTGATTGGGTGAAACCACATTTGTTCTAGAGGGGGTATCGGAAATACAACTAAATCTTACAAGATTAACCTTAACAACATTAACACAAGGCAAAATAACCCGCATCTAAATAAAGAATCAATTAGAATAAGCCAAATCATAACACAATATATATCTGCAAAACAAGATCTATGCTCTAACAAGATCTAACGCCATTTTCTTTTACAATCAAAAAGAAAGTGGCGAGTATGCAGGATTTAACTAAATTTAATAAATCTTTTATATTTAATTTAGATTTAATATAATCCAAATATTTCAAATAATAGATTTAAATAACTTATGTTTTATTTTAGATTTAATAAAACGATTAAACCAAAGGAATGCATTTTCTTTGACCTAAAACAGTGACCAGAAAAATTAAATTCTGACTTTAACGAAAATCGGTGAAGACAGAACATGAAGTCTCAGTGATGGCCCTCGTGATGGCCACCCTGAGATGCATTTAGCCTCGTGCTCCAGCTACTTCACTCACGGTTGGCCTTCCGGTGTGTTCTCTGGGATGGAGATGGTGTAGGAGACGTTGGTGAACTGAGGAGCTCTTGGTCCGGCGATGACCGACACTACGGCCGGTGTGCTGCGACTGCCCTGGCGATCAGCGGCCACCACCTTCAGAAGGTATTCACGGTCCTTCTGCAAGGGTAAACCAGTCGCCCGCACATGACCGTTCTTCCTGTCCACCTCGAACCGTCCATCGCCTCCTGGATGGGACACACAAGTCCACAATTCATTTATGGAAGGCAATACATATGGAGAACGCACTGGAAAAATGTCGGACATTTCTCGAAGTCCAAATTGCAACTTATAAAGTCCGACTGTAGTGATTAAAACAGTGTATTAAAAAAATTCTACAAAAACTGTTAGATCTGTGGCAGAAAAACAAGTCTTGATTTTGTAATTTTTTTTCCATAAAAAAATATTTTTACCCCAAAAAATTAAATAAATATAAATGATTCATACATACACGGTCAGCGGTGGGTTGAGTTCATACCAGTTTCCAGTGAATTTCGTATTTAAGACCCACTTAAAATCCATTTTAAATGTTGTCAACATGAATGTTAAAATCAAATATATGTTGTTTTACAAAGTGAGCCATTGTGAGTTAAAGCATTAAATATGTGAATTATATTAAAAAAATGCTATTTTTTTTAAAGCAGCGATAAATAATCTTGAACAATATAATGACTATAAAACAATATACCGACTATAATAATGAAAATAAAAAAACAATATAATGGCTATAAAAATGTTGATTAAAATGAATTGTTGTTGAGTTGAATTTTGTATGTCACTCTGTATGACAAATTCCTTGCTGTTAAGACCAAAAATACAATGCTTGAAAAAAAAAAATCTCTATATTTATTTATACTGGTACAGTATATGGTTTGTACAGGCCTTATACATCAAACACCTTTAGCAAGTAATTAACCTAAAACTTTGATTCAGGTTAATTACTTACTAAAGTAATACTACAAACTTACTAAAGTCACAGAAAAATGTGTTTTGCATGAAAAAAGTTTTATTTATTTTTGTTTTTTTCCCTGGCTTCTTTTTGGCATCATTAATGTTTGTGAAGTAACGTAATTAACATTATTTTGTTGTATAACATTAACAATACTAAACAATTCCACCATAATTAAAAATAAAAAACAAGCTTACAAAAAATATTTTTGTTCAACTTAATATGTGAGTTGTGTGAACAAATCAACAAACGAAAAAGATTTGGCTGATTTAAACGAATACATTAAAAAGCAAATCAGACCATCCTCAAACAGCAAGTAAAAAATACAAATTGTTTTGCTGAAAGTTGAACAAAAAGGGAATATAATTAATGAGTAACAATAGAATGTTAGAATAAAATATAACTATATTATAATATTATTTATTACATATATTTATTCACATTTTTTATTTGATTCAATTGCAATGAAATAAAACATGTTCAATTAAATATAAAAAAAAAAAAAAACGTAAAAAAAAAAAATGTAAAAACATATTTTGTTATATGTATAATATATGTTATAAAAATAACTGACGTACCATCTGACAGGAAGTACTCCACCTCTCCGTTGACCCCTTCATCCCCGTCTCGGGCCTGGAGCTTGTAGACGACAGTGTTTGGTGGAGCCGTGGCAGAGACCACACTCAGGTAAGGGAACGGTACCATGGTCCACTCCGGGGCATTATCATTCACATCCATCACAGTGACATCCACTCGTACTGTATACCAGTCCGGTCCTGAAACAACAACAACACAAGAGTTGACTGGGTCATTCACAGCTCGGCGTGGTTTTGAAGTGAAAATACACCTGAAAAACTGAAGAATTCATTTTAAATGGTTCATAAGTGTGTTGGTGTACATTCGCGTTTGAGAGGAAACATTCGGTGAAACGGCCTTCAAAAAAACCCATGATGATATGATGCTGTGTTTCCTTCACAGAATGCGCTTAAAGCAGTAGGAACATCAAAATCACGTCGCCAGGAAACATCAGAGTCACATAAAAACAAACGAATTGCAGATATAAAACAGTAAAGTGATTTCTCAAGACGCGGCTGCTATGCCCCATTAAACATTTCTGAAAAACAACAGAAAAGAACAACTAATTTGACTAAAGAGTGTTTTAGACGGGAACACAACAGTCTTTTTTAGGCCATTTTTTGACGCTCTCCTGCGAGGAAATTCACCATTGCTATACATTTCCTCTCTCTCCCGCTAAAACTTTTTCTTCTGAAAGAGGAATAAATAGCGGGCTGTCTGATAGAAGATGTGTTGAGTGACAGAATCATGGGCTCTTTGATTCCCCTGTGATTGGACCTTTCATTGAGTGTGACAGCACACCTGCTGCCTCACACTTCGCTCTGTGTGTGTGTGTGTGTGTGTGTGTGTGTGTGTGTGATAAATTCGAAAATAAATTCAAAGAGAGAGAGAAATAGAGAGTGAAATGGAGTGAGACAAGTAGGAGTCTGTGTGAGTTAGCGGGAGAGGATTAAAACGGATTAACGTGTAGCTCTGGGTTTGGATCAATACAAAATTATTAATAATAGATTTTGTGATAAAGAGAAGCCATACAGTATTGAGAGAGAGAGAAGCCATTGTTATAAAGGGATAGAGTAGCCATATTAATAGAGAGAGAAAAAAAAAGAGGGAGAGAAAGAGCAGCCACATAGATAGTGGGGAGTTGCCATTATTAGAGAGAGAGAGAGAGCGAGAGAGAGAGAGAGGAGACCATATCACTCAGGAGAAAGAATGAGACGAATTTGCCATTTCAAAAAGAGAGAATAGCCATAGTAAGAGAGAAAAAGAAAGAGAGAAGCAGCCATATAAAGAGAGAAAGAAAGAGAGTGGATAGCCATATTAAAAAGAGATAGAGTAACCATATTGATAAAATACAAATTGGCAAAAGTGTGAGTGAGACACTGACAAATGTAAAATTATAGAAGTGAGGGAGGAAGAGAAAGAGAAAGAGTAAAAGGAAATTGCAAACTGGAAAACATTGAAGGGTGAGTGAGTGAGTGAGTCAAATGTTTCTTTAAAACGCATCATGGTGGTAACAAGCCATGTCTAGCATTAGTTACACCAGCTTTAATAAAACATCATACTCTAATTTGGCGGTCTCAACAAGCACAAACACGCTTTGGGGGTTAATAATTCGATCATACGCAGGTTAGCTTTTTTTACCCCCCCCCCCCATTCAGAGAGCATAAATGCTAAAGAAAGTTCGGCTCAGGCTGAAGGAGTCTGGGAGGAACGGAGTGACATCAGTGCAGGAGAAGCCGAGAAGCCCTGGAAGGTTAGAGGGGGCGAAGCTGGCGAAAGCCCCTCCGGATCGCTGATAAATATATGCACGGCGTGCTGGAGGGCCAACGGTGACTCAGCCAACAGTTAAACATCACAAACAACAGCCTGAATATTAACCTACACTTCAGCTTCTACATTCAGAACGATTGCCGAGAGAAGGAAAAATGGGACCTTTCTAGTAGAACCAAAAACAGTAAAACATCAAGCTTTAGAGAAACAAATTAAAAGCACTTAAATTAAAAGCAAATTAAAGAGCAAACACACAAGTTTCCTGTTTACGTCCAAACCTTTAGTTGCAATATACCCGACTAACCCGATTAAAAGTCCAGTTTTCCTTGTTTTTGACATCCTTGTTTGAGTTGAGCGTTTGACATGCTTCATTGTTAGCCTGTCCTAATATGTCACTTATTAGCCACTTATCAGTTTAGTACTTTCACCTGTGTTCCTTAATAATTTAGGTTAATTGGGATTGGTTAAGTTCTCACACCTGTTTTTGATAGTTGTCTCGTTAGTGTCTGTCTACTGAAAGACCTTGCTTTGCAGTGCCGCTTGTCGGATTGATGGTTAGTCTTGCATGGGTAACTAATGGGTCTACAGCAGGGGTTGGGAACCTTTCTGGCTGAAAGAGCCATACACACCACACATTTGTAGAAAAATAAGCCAAAAGACACAAGTCAATTTATGCATTTTCAAGATGTATGCACCAACTTCACGGTTTGCTGGCACTGGTACCACCAATGTCCAAGAGTTGATGAGACCGATACCACCATCTTCCATGAGTTTCCAAGACTGGTACCACCAATTTCCAAGAGTTGCTAAGCTGGATATAACCGTTTTCCATGAGTACCACCAATTTCTGAGAGTTACTAAGACTGGTAACACCATCTTTCATGCGTTGCTAAGACTGGTAACACCAATTTCCAAGAGTTGCTATGGGTGTTACCACCATCTTCCAAGAGTTGCTAAGACTAATACCAGCATCTTCCATGAGTTGCTAAGACTAATACCACCATCTTCCATGAGTTGCTAAGACTGGTACCACCAATTTCCAAGAGTTGCTAAGACTGGTAACACCATTTTTCATGAGTTGCTAAGATTGGTACCACCAATTTCCAAGAGTTGCTGGGATTTCTACCACCAGCTTCTTGGGGTTGCTGGGTTGCTAGGGACCCCGTGACCCAGAAATGGGTGTAGAGATTGATTTTCTTATTAAGATGGATGAATGAACAGGGCCAATATTGCTTCATTTGTGCCCAAAGTCTCTCAGCCCTGATTCATGCTGACTGAGTAATGGAAAATTTGCAGCAGTCTACATACAGAAGGTTTCGCTCTTTCTCTCTCACTTTCTGAACTCAGCATGTAAGCCAACTAAAAGGAGTCCTGTGTCCCTGGGGCTCGGCAAAAGAGCTGGATCACAGCAAGAACTGATAGGGAAAAAACTGTAAAGGGAGAGTGAGTGCGCCAGAGAAAATGAACCCGCAAAACAAGGGAAATGGTGGAAAGAACAAGAGAATTAAATACCCTCAAATTATTACATGGGGCCATTCACACAGCCTTGTGGAATTGTCACTGTCATAATCTTATTATAGAGGCTTATGTACTTCATTTTACTCTTTACATTGGAATGTTCAGCTATAAAACCCAAAAGAGTACAACTGATAAGCCGCTGACGCTAAATTACATATGCAAATTAAAAATGACAATTTCGCTAACAAAAATGACTCGCTCCCTTTCTCTCCCACACACACACACACACACCTACACTCCGCCACAAGGTGTTATCTCTAGTGGCTACAATCCATTTCTGTCTAGTAGGCAGATTTCTGAAAACATGTTTAAACAAGAAAATCGTTTCTAATAATTTGCGCTGTGATACCAAACACTTGAATCCTCTCAGAACCGACTCTTCGTTTGTGTTTTTCCTTTAAGATTACATTTAATCTGCGTATGATTACACCCATAAAATATAAAATAAAAAGTAGAGGGGCTAAAAACTGGCTCTAGTTTTGTTAAAAAAAAAAAAATAAAAAAAATAATGTGTATTAATTTTCCTCACAGCATCTATAAACCCTAAACCACTTGTGATACAGTTAAAAATTTTTTATATAATTCGTAAACAAAAAAAATATTTGTATTATTCTATTAATATTAAGGTATAACATCTACTTAATATCCACATTAAGTGTTTTATATCATTTCACTCAGCTGCTGAAACTAAACCCAACTTTAAATTGCAGTTATTTTTTCCCCATCTATTTTTGAGCAGAATGATGGATTTTTAGATCTTTGCTGATGCTCCTCAAAGATCACGACCGGCACAGAGGTGTTGAAAATAATAATCCGCAGTGAAGACGCTCGGCCCCCTGTTTGCTTCTAAGAGCATTACAGTGGAGTTTGACGCTGAGCTGGTTTAATGTGGCTTTACCTTCACCTCAGTCCCTAATCAGTCCTGCTGCTCACACTTACCGCCCAACACAAATCCCACCGCCATTCATCTGTTTGGCTTACACAAAGCGAGGTTACCGCTTCTAGCCATCAAAGCTGTTATCAGATCACTGACCACTTGAAATCAACTTGAAAATCGTGAAGGGAAAACGCGTGGATGGATTGAACAAAAAAAGACTGAAGGTAGAATTGTGACGTCTTGGGTGAATCTCTCAAACCCGGGCTAATAAGCGTGCCCATCATCTGTGCTAATCACTCTCTCCATCGAAACAAATGCACCGTTTAATTAAATCCACATTGCTAATAAAGTCGCAGCGCCTGAAAGCAATAGCGACTTGACAGGCCAAAGTAACTGTGGTGATTACAGATACGAGGTAAACTGACGTTAAGGGCTATTTTGATCAAGCTAATCACGATTAATACTCGTGATTATCTTTTAGTTAGGAACTTTTACTCCCTTAGATATTTTATTGCGCTGAGTGGCCATAATCTATTTATTACACTTAATTGTATCATCTTAAATCAGAAGATGGATGCGAATATTTGCTGAATTGAAGCTTTGATCACTGTTCATTGGACGCGCTGTAGCAAACTAACAAAAATATTTTTTGGAATGTAACCTTAAGAATGCAACTATCTGAACTTGTGCTTTGTGTACATAAGTGTACATTCTATTGAACCGAAGTGGGAACATGAAATCAGTCAGCCTCCGAAATAAAGATGATCAACTGGAGAAATACAAAACGGCATTTCGGAATTTTTCTAGTTTTTTTTTCTCGTGGTTTTAAAATGTCGTAAAAAATTACAATATTTTACATTTTGTGCAACATGGCCGTCATTATAAAATATTTATGTAAGAATGTTCCAGACGTTTTATACTACATTTTAATAGAATCTCTGCACACAGATAGACAGACAGACAGACAGAAATATATATTTACATATACAGTATATGTTCAAATTAATATTAATTTCATCGCCAGAACACATTATAAGCTCAGCGTGAACAAATGCCGGCTTTCATAAAATGTAAAATAAAGAAAAGCTATGGCAGATTGATCGTGACCAAGTTTCCAAACAAAACCCTTGCTGTATTCCTCAAGCTCTAGCAACATGTTTCTTGTGCTGTGGCATTTAAATACATAGACCTGAATATAAGACCTACTGTAGTGAAGAACAACAGAACAGTTGGGGGATTACAACCTCATACAGCGGGGTCTTTGGAAATCAATCAGTTTCAGTTACCAATAAAAATGAAAATAAAAATTTGCAGGGTAGAAATATCTAAAACATAAGCTTCATTAAAACAAGGAGAAATAGAAGATTTTCTCCCTAAAGGTTTTTGTTTTGACAGTATAATTCTCCAACAAGTTACTCACTGAAGGTGGAAGCGGATCTGTTTGATGTTTATTCCGCTCATTAAATACAAACACTGAACTGGCAGTTTACACCTACTACACTAATGTATACATTAATAACTTGTCAATCTAGAAATTTCAACAACCTTCACAAATTAACGTCCACGTGTAACTGCTCAACTGATTTACTCCAAGCATCCTCTTCTCTTTCAGTCAAACCATTCTAGACAGCGCTATGTATAAAAAAAACATGTAGTGTAGTTTTACATATTTTACACAACTTGGCAACGTGATGCCAATGACAGTCAGAAAAGTAGAGCTGTACTAAACAAAGCATCAGACATTAAAAAAAAAGCCATTTGCCTTCCATTATAGTTTTTGCAGCAGTGTAATACAGCTAAATATAAATTAACAAAAAAAGAAACTAAGGCTCATAAAGTGTTAATTACAGTCTTGGATTTTCTACCTATAAGTGGCCCACAGATGTTGAACCTTGAATAATATTCAAACATGTGAATAAGACAATTTGTACTATTAACAATATTTATAAAAACATGCTAAAAAAACATTGAGAAAAAACTATTTTCTTCGGAGAGAAAGAGAGAGAGAGAGAGAGAGAATAATAATGAGAATAATGTATTTTTTTTCCTCATATGCTCTTTTATAATAAGAAAGCTTAACAGAGTGAGTGTATTAAATCTTCACAACCAGTTCCACTAAATCTCTTTTTTTAATTGTTTCTTTAATGTGGACGCCTTTGTGAAATCTGCTACATTAGATTCGGACAGAAATCTTTC